>JBCFYV010011172.1:105755767-106238267 GCA_039000515.1 Timema cristinae
TATGATTATTAATAGATAAAAAAAAGCAAAGTATAGTAGATATTCTAGGAAAATAATATTGTTAATGTTATTTGCATCGATGACTTTACAGACAAAACGTTATCCACATCTGGTCCAGTTTTTCTGTGATGGGTGAACCAGGTCTTGAATCCTGGATTGGAGTTTTTTCCTAAATTTCCAAGCCAATATAGGAAGAAACTTTCTCATTTATATCACCTTCTTCTCTACCCAACAAGCACTATAAAGGTTGTTGTTGCAAAAATATATTACAACATATTTATTATAGTCTATACATATGACATTATATATATATATGACATTTTATATATATATATATATATAATCATTTACATTATATACAATAATAATACTCAAATACCTTAGCTCAGTCGGTAGTGTGTCTGTCTACTGAGCTAAGGAAGGGCCTTGGGTTTGATTCCCGGCATGGCCGAAAAAATTATTATTGGTGAAATGTAGTTTTACCCTTTCACAGTGATGAATTAACGGACAGGGACTGGTTGTTGTACCTGCCCTAGTATTAAGTTAGGTTATAAGTCATATTAAGCTATGACAGGCCTAGCAAGCTGGTAGTGGAAAATATATGGCTTGAATAAAAGCCACCACAGGTTGGAAACAGTAATGGATGTAAAACAAAAGTATATATAATTATATACATACTATACATAATTTATTTAAAATACATATTTTTATATAGTATAAATATACATAATTATTATATATAAAATATACAATTTTTTAAAATAAATGTATTAAACTAAACCATTTTGGAATTGCAGAATGCATTAAAAACCCATCCACCATCCCATCCTTCCAACAGTCAAGAAATATTTTATGGAATTAAGTCCAAACTCCAACCAAAAGTGCTGCGATCATCTATGAAGTATATCATAATGCAAGGGCTAAGCCAGCGAATTGTTACCTTAAACTTCAACAGTGTGTGCTTACATTGGTTTCTGTAGGCTTTCTATAAAAATATAAGTATTTGTATGCCATGTAAATATTAGGCCTAGTAAAAATAGACACCAATTCAGCTAAAAATAAATAGGTTTTTCCCCATTGATTTGCATTTAAAGTAGCAGGGTTGCTGCTCACCTGGAGAACTGGGAAAACAAGGAATTTTGCCAAATCTAGTAAAAATATTAATTTTATGATTAATTTGGGATGTATAGTTGAATGCGTGAAATAGATCTTTGAATGGATGGAAAAATGAACTTGAATATTAAGCGCATTGATTCAAATATATTATTTACTTCCCCTTGAATAATTAAACAAGGGCTGTTTTAAATATAAGTATGACTTTACACTAGTAACTTTGATGAAAAATTGAATTATAATATTTTCTTCTGTCTTATCTGTTGGGAAAAATGGGAACTCCTTCAGGAAAACACAGGGAGTTTAATGGTAAAAAAAATAGTGGTAACCGTAAAGTAGAGGTACCTAAACTTGCCTGCTATCTGTTAAATCAAATCTTTCCCAATCACCATATTTGTTTACAAAATAATTCAAAAGTTGTTTTCATTCTTCAGAACCCCTTTGTTAATACCAAGATATAACCAATTCAATAATGAAAACTGATCTATTTATGAGTACTATAAAAGGTTTTTTCCTATCTTTTATCGGTAATCACTTCATTTAGTTAAAACTATAGATGGGCCAATAGAATCCACCGAATCCTGACAAGTATTCGAGATTCAAGGATTCGGTGTTTTACTGGATTCGATGGTCGAATCTTTCACCTTGAATAAACAAAGCATAATTATTTTGAATTAAAAAAATTTCTTAGTTGGGCCTACTTGAAAGGCACAACTTAATCCGTAATCTTTATTTTGTCGAACAAAGAGTTAAACATGAATAAAATCATTATTTAACAAAATAAATGTTAGGTGTAGAAAATCTAACGTGCCTAATACACTACCCCCCACCTCTATTGGAAACTTGGACTAGACCGTTTTGGCACATGCTCACTTCTGGAACTTTCACCTCATGAACAATCTTATAAACATTTTAATGAAAACATTAAAACTCTTCAAAAACTGAAAATCAAAACTAGAATTACAAATAAACTCAAAATAAATAAAAATAATTACAGCTTTTTTTTAAACAGAAATAAGACCACATTACACACGATACAGTCAGCCGCCATGATGTATATGTTTACTCTCCAGAGTGATGATTAAATAAACACGACTTAATTATTACTACCCTACTGGTTTTAATTATCTACAACTATGAAAATAATCCTAATTTATTTCATACGATCCTTAAGTTAGATATTTTGTTGGGTTTCATGAAAAATTAATACTGTCAACAGTCAGACATCGACAAAACTATTTATTTATGCCTACCAGCCTACATATTATATATCAATTGTTTGTTTAGAATCGATTAAGGTAATCTGATCACTTAGTAAGTGCTATAGAGTTTTAAGTATTAACGACTTGCTAATTCATAATTTGTTTTTAAATTGATATTAACTAAGAGTTTACTATTTTTTTTAAATGTGTTATTGAAGTAATTCTAAAAATATTCAAATGTAATCCTCCTTAATAAAATGGGAATGAATATATTGCAAGAGTCAAATATATTTCTTGTTTTCTATTCAACAATAGATAATAGGTATAAAAGAAAATAATAATAATACATACTTAGGCATTATTAAGTTCACTATTTCCAATGCATATTTAATTGTTAAGCATGTTGTTTTAATCTCTTTTTTTAAATCTGTTAGTATTTTTATATTTGCTTTCTTATTAAAATGAATTATAATCCTTCAATGCCGATTAAAGTTGATCAAAATGTAACAAGGCCTAATCTGTTTATTTCACATGTTTTTTTCTAGAAACTCAACTCATTCTATCAACACTTTTAAAAATAACTAAAAGACACTCAAATTTTGATTGAATTGATTTTTAAACTCTAATATGAGTCTAGATTGTTTAATGTCTGGATTTGTACCAGTATTTTGCGAGGGATGGTTGGGGTTGATTAAAATTGAAAGCATGTTTGAAATAAATCTTAATTTACAGTTTAAGCCTATATTGTGTAATGTAGGTCTATTTGTAAATCATTAAATTTTTTTAACAAATCGCTAGGATTCGATATTCGAAAATAAAATGTAGATTTGAATGTGAGAAATTGTGGATTCGACCCATCTCTAGTTAAAAACATTCACAATGTAGAGTAGTTGGGTGACTGAAGCCAAGTCTCTATAATTTCATTATTTCTAAAGCCGAGAACCTTTTCCCAATAAAATGTTTTAAAATTACAAGGGTCACCCACAAATAAAAATTAGGGTTGGCTAATGCTATTTAGTTGATTTGGATTTTAAAAAATGTTTATGAGCTTTTTAAAATTTGGTTTATTTTGGTGGTTGAAGTACATATTCACTTGCGCTTCATCTGGTTCTTGAGAACAGCAAGTTTAGTGAGTCCGTCATCTCGCCATGCTCGTCTCTCTTGCAACTTGTTTAGAGGGGTGATCTCACACAACTGATGGTGAATTTCTTCAGCGACAGGACCTTCAAACTTAGGTGGCGGACCAAATGTCATGCTCACGTCTTGGATTGTCTTGGAGTACCGGTCACAATAACTCTTCATGCCTGAACATTTAGAAAGATATTAATGGCCATTTTTATAGTCAAACTAAGTGTGACACTATATTAAATACAGGACAACACCTACTTAGACCAGAATGGAATGGGCCAGTTTTATATGTCAAACTGGCTAAAGGTAAGATCTAGAGGAGGATTACTTAAATTTGTATGAAGGTAGAGTTAGAAACGTTAGGAAAAACACCTAGATACACCTGTTTATCTTTCGAACCCCAACCTCCATATCAACGTAAACTATACATGATAAAATTAAACCTTGGCATCCCCAATGATGGGGGCTACTAGGGGTGTGCGAAGTCCACTTTTTTGGTTCGAATCGAAGTCGAGTCGAATATGTGAAATATTCTCGAAGCCGAATTGAAGTGCGAATATTTTTCTATTTTATTTTGAGTAAAACTATGAATATATTCTGAAAATTGAAAAATGACACCTGGACACGGGAATCCAGGTGTCATTTTTCAATTTTCAGAATATGATATCGGAGAGGTGTTATCCTCACTAAAATGCATTAACAATAGTTCCGGCTATTGTTTCACTATTAATATATTGTTATTAAATATAGGTATTTATCTAGCATCAAACTGAATATTATAGGCTATTTATTGTTTCTAGCACTAATATTTGTAGCTTATTGCCAACTTGATAATGTTAATCACTTTACCTCTATGCAAAAAAAAACAAAAAAAACACCTTTTTATTTTATACTTAGCAGGTAGGTAAAAAATATATTTCTTTGAGTCTGGTTTTATTATGCTTTATTGAAGTCTTACTTATTCTTTTTAAGATTGCTATGGAGGAAGGTAAGCTGTTGTACATGTTCAGGGAGTAAACACTCTCGTCGGGCTATAACAACATTTCCTGCTGATGAGAATAGTCTCTCACTACTGACTTGCGTAGCAGGAATACCAAGATATTTAAGCGCAACCTTAGCGACATTTGGGAATTTACTACACCCTTCTTGCTTCCACCAATGGTAAGGGTTTGTGGATCTATTCACCCTAGGCTCAGATAAATACTTTTCAACTTCTTCAGAAATATTCATCTCTTTTCTCTCGTTTGGTAGAGAATCGAAGAATGACCACAGTCCAGAGTTTGAAGTTGATGGTTCTGGCTCATCAGCTGTTGAATCCATTTCTTCAAAATCACGGTATAGTTCGTTTCTTAAAGCGGTTGACAAATTTGCTGAAGCAACAATATTATTGATAACTACACCTTTGAATCTTGGGTCCGTTAACATAGATAAGCGAAATATTTCATCCTCTTCATGCAACGGAAATCTAGACTTAAGTGTCTTTAAAAGGCTTCTCGCAAATGTCATACCTTCTTCTTGCCTTTGTATGCGAGAATTTAAATGAGAACGCAGACAGTGTAGGATGGGTATGACCATCGAAGAGGTTGGATATGAATCGCCACTTATTTCCTTTGTTGCTTGAGCAAGTGGCTCAAGAACTTCCAACACACCCTTTGCTTGAGCCCAATCTGCATTTGTCAGCGGTTCAATATTGTGTTCAGACTGTGCTAGTTCAGCAGCGATGGGGACCTTCATTTCAACAAGCCGCTGAAGCATGCAATACTCACTACTCCAGCGAGTCTCCACATACTGAATAAGCTCCAGCTGGGGTACCTGCATTCTCTCTTGCAGACTATGAAGGCATTCCCGTGCTTGAGAGCTACGCCTGTAATGACCCACAATGTTTTTTGCCTTCTGTAACAGCTTCTTGACACCAGGACACTCAGATTTGGAATCGTCAACAGCTAACTGTAGAGAATGTGCAAAGCAAGGACGGGCTTTGTCACCAAATAGTGTTTTGGCAGCAGAGCGGAAATTGGGTGCATTATCGGTAATGCAGTAAATTGGGATTGTCATGTCCTCCAGTGAAATGCCCCAATTAACAACACATTGCTCAAGTCTAGATTTTATGTTGGCTTTAGAATGACTTTCATTCATTGGAATGATTTCCATAGTGAATGTCTTGTAGTCATATTTGTCATTCAGGTAATGACAAGCTAGAATGACATAGCTGTCTGTGGCACGAGATGTCCAGCCATCAGATGTGAGGGTTAGTGCCTGTACAAATGGGAGATCTTGAAGAAACTCTGTTTTGAGACGATCCCGAGTCTCTTGGTAGAGCACTGATACATAATTCCGAGAGAACGTAGTTCGTGCAGGAATCTTGTAGTTGGGAGCAAAATGTTTAACCAATTCAACAAAGCCCTCCTCCTCAACAAAGCTGTATGTTAAAAGTCCTTTTACAAGCATATTTGTAATCTTGTTAGTGGTGGTTTGAGCATACGGGTGTGATGAGACCATCTTTTCTCTACTAAGCATAGTCTGGATGTTTTGTTGTACTGTTCTATCTTTTCTAGGAGCAGGTGCGGGCAGATCCTTCTTGTTGTTTTCATCTAGAAATTCTTTGTATTTGCCTGGGTGTTTTTGGAGGTGGTTAAGAAGTGTCTTGGTTGTGCCTGCAAAAAAAAAAATTAATTTAAGGGGGAAAAGGAGATTTAAAATTTAATATTGTGGTAAGTAAATGAAAATCTAGCAGGAATTTAGTAAATGTGATAGGCCTATTACATTGCCTAAAGTCTTGCCATATTCCCATTAAAGCATGGGATAAAATAGGCCTAACTTTATTTTTAGTAGGCCCCTACTGCTTCATGGCACGTTAGGTTATAATATGCATTTGTACTAATTGCGCTAATGTGTTAGAGATGAGTAAAGTTGAATTTAGATTAAATATAGCGTACCTGTAGGGCTACTGCGTGAGAGGAACCATTTAGAAAAATACCACCCTCAGTACACCAAACCAGGATTCAATCCCCTATTTTAGAGTCACCATTTTAGTCTAAGGTAAGTGTGATAACTTAAATAAAAAGTCTAAAACCTCTATCGTACCCCAATCGACTTGGCTTATAATAGGCCTAGACCCAGTGGCGGATCCATCTACTATCTCACGAACCAGATATCTTATTAATTTTTATTGTTGTTCTGTGAGAGTTCCCGTAACCCCCTCATGAAATTCGAGAGGATCCACACCTTTCTTCTCAAAATTTCGTGCCCCCCCTCACGAAAATTTGCCCATGAGCATAAGCGGATTTAAGGGAAGCACATGCCCTCCACAATGGACAATAACATACACTAGGCCTCAAGGGCGCCCATATGATAATTACAGGAAACATTATTTAAAAGTAAAATATATTAGGAAAATAAACCACTTACAAAAATTGTTGCACATAATTTATAGGCCTAATACAAAACTTAGGCTGGTCTACAAATTTTCAATCAAATACAGTAATACAGAAAACGGCCAACTAACCTGATGGAGTCTTGAAGTTCTTTCGGCATGTTCGACATTCAGCCGACTTTTTATCAATATTTTTACTAAAAAAAATTCCACACAGTACTTCTTTGCCGATTAGTATTTGCACAATCACCACTGGTTTCACCCTGCATACTGTTAAATTAATTGTTCACACACGAGGTACGACTCGATCAAATAGGCGCTCAAAAAACACGTGATCTACGTTTTAGAAAATAATATATCCTTTTATTTTTTTAAAGAAAATATATAATATTTTAAGTTATTAACAGCAATTATCATCTATAGTGATGACGTTAAGTTTTTTTAGTATAAATATTAGGCAGGTAGTGTTCCTTACTCACGCATGCGCTCGGCTATCGCTCATCTCTGGCTATATCCATATACTCGAGTCGCGCACGCGCTCAACTCTGCCGATATCCATATACTCGCACAGACAGGAGTTTTGGTCATGTAGTAATTAAACAACTAAAATGTCTGCTTGCGCATATGAATTCAAAATTATTACAAAATATTTTTAATAACTAAGAAATACTTTAAAAGTTTAAACTGGCCGAAAATTTTAAAAATATTACTTTTATTATTTATTTTATCTACACTTTCAGTTGGTACTAATGAATGTTTATCAATACGGTATGATCATAATGTAATGGCCGTCTTGAAAATCACAACGTTAAGGAATTTTATCAGTTGCCCATAATAATAAAAATATTTTTTAATTCTTAAGGTACCGTACTTTGGTTTAACTCTTGTTGAAACCAGACTGTAAGTAAATCATTATCAAGGCTTCGAATGGACCGAAGCTTCGAACGGCAGCCGAAGCCAAACATAGGTTCGAATCGAATACGAAGTACCCCGAGATTCGATTCGGCTTCGAATTTTTCGAAGCTTCGCACACCCCTAGGGGCTACCATATAATAAAGATGAATATAAGTACTGCAACATACACATCTTCACTGTCCGAAGTTATCCACAACATAAACACATTTAAGAACAGAAAGTGGAAAATTAAGGAAGTTCACAAATATTTCCCCTTGGATAAAATATGGGATGAAGAGTAGGACAGTGCAACCAGCCGGGATTATAACAAAATTTCAATCCTACTATTCAAAGAGCAGAGTTCATCAGTCGAGATCATTCTCCTGTAACAGAGAGAACTAAATGCCACTTTAAGAACTGTTTGAGTGTTTGGTTTTAATCAAACTTTGGACATCAGTCGGAACGTTTTGTTCTACTAACCCTAAAATAGGAAGGGCTTGTAAACTCACTTTTAAAACTGTAACATTACTTATAAAGCAAGACTGTCGAACATGTAGGCTGCATGCAGCCCAATCCATGACCTTGTGCGGCCTGTGGGCCTTGAGTCTCATTATACAATGCGGCTCGATTTGTTTTACTATAAATGTTGAAGATAAACACAGTTTGAAAACTAAGCTTTACTTTGGAAAATACAGCAAGTGAGGTAGGTGTACCAAATTTGTACTCGTTTCTCACTAGAAATTGACTATCATAAGTTGTTAAATGTGTGCTCCATATATATGCAATGTCTGGCAGCACATAAATGTGTAAACAGCTATTTTCTCTTATGAAAAGAACCAAACACTTGATACATCACTTTTCTGAACACACATTTATAATCAACTATGAAAGTAACTTCAACACAATATTTAAGGACCTACACTCGTGAGCCATTGCTGTAAATAAAAGAGCCTATATTTCTAGGCAAAAATTGATTAGGATGTCAAAATTGTATCTCATCTTAATTTTTATTTCTTATAAATAAGGATTTTAAAACTGATTTATTTTATTTATGATACTGAAATTTTCTATTTTTTTAAATGTGGTCCCTTCCGTATTTTCAATTTTCAGCTTGGCCCTTATGATGAAACAATTTTGACACACCTGTTCTAAAGAAGGAAGGATAGGGGAAGATGGGGGCATTTTACTAAATGACTCGGCCACAAGTTGGAAACGGTGTTTGATGATGATTTAAAGAATAAGTGGAGAAACCAGCTTCATTTTTTTTTTGCCAAGTCTGATTAATTCCAAACAATAAAACTCACCTTCTGCATTCAGATGAGCTGTTTCAAGAGGCCCCAAGAAAGCATAGCGCATCCCTAAACCTTCAGACATCACCTTATCAATATCACTAACATTGAGGATATTGTCCGCGACCAGTCGATACACTTCACCCATCAAACACCACCTGTTTGGAGATAACCAAGTAGTTTGTAAAGCTCAAACAATATATTTTAAACCAGGATTTGATTTAATATTTATTGTGTTTGACTGATCAACCCTATTTTCTGCCTTGTAAAGTTGATTTTTATTCATATTTTTTAAACGTCTTACGGATTTTTCACACTGGTACACTGGTGACTGTAACCGATGTTTGTGGTGAACAGTGATGGGACACCGGCTGACACCTCATCGCCAACAAACTGGGTAGCATTTTAGTTGTTTCATGAAGTCCTGGAGATGATGTCAGTAAGCATTGAAACTAGTTTGACATTAATAGGCAACCTAGCTGCCATTTTAAGGAACACAAGATTACATTTCAGACAAGCAAGGAAAATTAATTCTTTTAATTTTTATTCAAATTTATTACCTTCTCTTTTAAACATCTATTTCATCATCATCCATTTTGACTTTTAAAGCCTATAATTGTGTACATTATATATTTTAACAGTAATGTTTTGCATATAAGATTAATTTTTTATAAAACTCATTTCAACTTAAATTATAATTTTATGTGTCATAATTTTAATGTGTTAAATCTTTCTCAGTTGTATATTTCTATAACTCCTAACAGTGTATATTACTCCATGTTGTCAAACCTTAAATTCTTTCTGATTCTTAAAAAATTGTTTTACTAAAAGTTTATTATGATAACATTTTAATATTGTACACAAAGCCTATCTATTTATTCCATCTCAGTTATAAATATATTTAAACTCTCAACCATTTGATTGAATAATAATTTCCTCGTTATTTTTAAATAAAGTTCTTTACTATAAATATTTCAAATTGTTTTTCAAAAACTTAACTGTATATATGAATGTTATAATGAGTGTATTATAGAAAGAATGTTTACATTTAGTTACTATTCGTATTTTCTATTAGTCTATCATATTTATATTTACGCTTATGTAAATAATTTTTTCCAAGACTCAGATTCGGATTTGAGTTTCGGTATCCAAAGGTAGATTTTAGATTTGGATTCATATATTTGACTCAACTCTAATTTTGAGACCAGTCACCGGTGTCCCAGTGTGAAGACTCTTAGTGGTCACTGCATATTGTCAGAGACGAAGACAAACCGTACAGAGCTAGGGATAGTGACTCACTGTATCCTGTTGAGAGCGAAGCCAATGATCTCCTTGTTGAGGCAGACCGGCACTTGCCCTATCTCCTCCATGATGGCTCTAGTCTTGGCAGTGGTATCTGGGTCAGTCCATGGGGCAGGAACCACCTCAACCAGTGGCACATAGTAGGGGGATTCACCTGTAATATAGTCAATAGACATTACTAACCGCTTTGGTGACTGCATGAGCTAAGGCGCTACTCTTGCAGTAGACTAGACTCAATAACGTGTATTGTATATTGTGGTTCAGTTCCGGTCGGGTGTACTGAGGGTGGTTTTTTCTAAATGGCTTACCACACTCTCCACTTCCCCTCAACTTACCTAATTCATAAACCATTAGCATAGTTAGTATGTAAGTGTATAACCCGAATGTAGGACCACATCTATGAGAGGGGGAGAGGGGGACAATTGCCCTGGGCCTCACATTCCAGGGGGCTACATTTCCCCTAAAAAATTATTAAATTCAATTACAGTTATTATTCTAAATTTAACATTAAATAGTTTACAGATAATTAACAGCAATAAGTATTAATTTAGTTAAAGGATTCCATTCCATATTCCTGAAAATCCTAACTTATATAATTTAAGATTATTGTTATTTGAGTAATGTGCTGCAGTACAGTAGAATACATCACCATTGGGCTACCACTGTCAGTATATATAAAACTAACAGTGCAATGGTGCAAAGAGAAATTTACTTATGTTAACTTAATTGGATTGATTGTTTGCATTTAATGGGTTGATCAATATTCCATAAAACATAAGAAATTAAAGCGTTCAATTCAGCTCCTGGCTCGCCTGAGGTATGGGAGTAAAAGGGAAAAGAAAATACCTATGATAGTCCAGAAATGTGTGTAGTGAATTCATATTTGAATGGTTACTCGAAATTTTCCGCGGTGACCATGTAGGATAAAGTGACAAAGTTTAATGTTAATAACTACAGTATGTCCCTGTTATGATAGAATGAAGATTTGTGAACAGTACTTAGTTGTGAAACCATTCTAAAATGTTCAAAAACGACCTTCTCAATGTGGTTTTTATCCAAAGATCCTTTAATATTTCATTGACCTGGCGGTCTAGGGTTAAGGTGTCAGACCTCTGTGCTGGGGTCCAAGGTTCAATCATCGGTCCCGTCACAGATTTATCTGATTGGCAAACCCTTCCTTCACCTCTAACAAGATGTATATTAAACAACTTGTGGATGTGTGGAATCTCAGGCCTTCATCGGATCCCATGGTAAACTGTAGGTCCTCTATTTCATCTCACAATCACCCTATTACACATTAGCGTTAGTGCGTATAATCCGAACGGGTAGTAAGACGCAGTAATAATAATAATAATCATCGTTTAATATTTCAACAGTGTTCAGTATTAAAAACTTCTATTAGCTCTTTATCTCCATTAATTTTTGATCAGAAATGATCCACATGCAATAGTGTTTGTGTAAATGTATGATTTCAAACCGACTGTATCACAGAGTTGATGGGCATGTGATGCACGCACTTAAGTAACATAAGTACAGAGTACATATCAATATAGTATAATGGTTTAGTGCTAAAATTAAAAAACTGCCGTACAAAGGGTGGCCTCACATCTTTTAGGGCCCGGCCCTCATATGTTCTTAAAACAGCTCTGCCCGAATTGATAGTAAGACACAAGGCTAAAAAAAATTACTACACAGAGCTCCAGAATATTAGGTTTTGAAGCCAACTGTAATTATCTAAATTGTTACATCTCAAACAAATAATTGCTAAACCAACGTTAATGGAATTCAGAAAAGATCTATGGCAGTTCATTGTAAGCTTTTATCAGGAGGTTGCTGCTAGGCCAAATTATTTAATAGCTAAACAAACACTTGTTTAAAAAATAATTATTCTTGTTTTCTTGCTAACTTAAATAAGGTGGTTGTCTGGTGACATA
Organism: Timema cristinae; assembly: GCA_039000515.1. Taxonomy (NCBI): domain Eukaryota; kingdom Metazoa; phylum Arthropoda; class Insecta; order Phasmatodea; family Timematidae; genus Timema; species Timema cristinae. The sequence goes on from JBCFYV010011172.1 coordinate 105,768,003, forward strand.
GCGGTGTTCTGTAATGACACTTGGGCATATTTATTTAAAAACATAATTACAAAATGGTTATTAAAGGTACTTACTATCAATTAGGGTGGTTAGTATCATTACTTTTTTTAAATCTATATCACTTATGAAAATTATTATTTTCACAAGCATAAAAATGAGAAAGTTATGTTAAATTAATACAAATATTAGTTCATCTATTCATATGATGATTTCAAAAAAAACTGACTAAATCATCTGATTTAGTCCTTAATATGCATAAAGAAAGTGGAGGAAAAGTGTATGGTACTTCAAATTCTGAAAGAGGTTTTCCTTGAAAAATTCAATAAAAACATATCAATAATTTGATTAAGATTAGGTTCATAGATGTGAAATAAATATTTTTTATTTATTTTTTCATAATTTTTGTTTTAAGGAACCACAAGCAAAATTATTTTCATTGTATGTATTGTGAACATGACGACTATAGAAACTTAAGACTCTAAAACGATCAAAGTGGTTGTTGCTGTTGGTCACATTGCCTAAATTTCCCACATAACAAAATTATTATTATTATGATAATTTTAGATACATAGATCTTTGACATAAGTTCTCCCACATTAGTGGGCATGCAGAGTAAGATGTCAACCCTACCTGGTTTGGGTTGCTAGTGACAGGGAAGCTTGGGTTTGAATCTTCGCTAAATATACTGATGATGATGTTCTTAAATGGATTTCATATCTCCCTTGAAGCAAATGTTGGTACATTTCCTCCAAAATTATTCCTTCCTCTTGCATGTGAACTTTTTAACTTTATAATATAAAATTAGTCATAAGTTTTGTGTATAATATGGGTGCAGAGCTTTACACCTGTTCTTTTTTATTTATGGCTAAGTAATGTATTAAGTTCATTCATAAATGAATATTAGGGACCTATTATATCTGATCATTAAGTCATTCTGCTTGTACATGACTATGCCATTAGTGGGAATAGCTCTGATGATGCATAAAAAACATAGCTTCCAAAAATTACTGGTATAATTGTTTGTGGTGGATACATTTATTGCCATAGTTCTTTATATCATATTTTCACCTTAAAGTTATCAACATTAACCAAACATTGACTCTCCAAACAATTTTTATTAATTTATTTTTGTACTTTTTTAATTATTTGAGGTATTTAATGTGCACTTTCCAAACCGACTGATTATATTAGTATACAAGAATTTCTAATAACGAGAGCTAAAGGGCTTATAACCAATTTTTCCAGGAAATATATTTTCACATACCTTCCAGGTTTATTTTTACATGCCACAATCAACATGGGACCGACGGCTTTACTTCCCCTGCGAAGGAAATTGTGCTCCAAATTTTAATCGCTCAAGAAAAATCTTTCGATCTTGGCTAGGTTTGAACCCATTAACATCGGGTCCTGAGGTGAGCACTCTACCCCAATACCACTGAATTCGATCACTTAAACGATTGGTTATATAAATTCACATAAATATCACTTAATGTAATATATTAGTAACAAAATAACATTAATCAACATTATACTACCGGGTGTGAAACTATAAACTGAGAACGATTCACGAGTTCATCAGAGATGAGTGATGGCATGAAACTACTTGTGGAGCTGGACAAAATGGTGGACCTGTCAACGAGTTTGTCTATATCCTGGAACACCTTACGCTTCAACTGCAGGTTCTCAGGAACGCATTCTTGAACTAACCTTGCCCCTTTCACACATGCTCCTAAACTTGTAGATCCTGATGGTAAAAAAAAAAAATCATAACAAAATTAATATTTGACCATTTGAAAAAAAAATTGCAGCTGAACATAAACTTAAACATTCAACCTTTTCTTTCTGTGCCAATACTTTTTTTAATGAGCTTTAGTGCAGGGATTCTTAACCAGTATGGTATACCATAACAATTTTGTGAGTAAGAAATTTAGTTAATTTGCTTCAAGTGTTTTTGTATGATATAAATTAAAATAGTATTGCAATAAAGATGTGTAAATTTATTTTATGTCAATCATGTGTTAGGGTTTTTAAAAATCAATTCTTTAACTTAAGGATCAAATGTTACCTGTTCCTGAAATGGAGAAACTTGATTTTATCAATTAACTTAGTGAAAATAATCTTGATTAAAATTAGTAGATTTGTTAGAATATGAATCTAAAAACTTATTAGGTACTTAAATAATAGTTTTTGGGTTATAGAAATATATATAAGTAAGTCTAAAGAAAAATTTGCAGGACATTCTTGAACCAGCCTAGTTGGCCTGGAATGTCACAAATGGGTGCACCGAAAATGGTTTTCTACTACCCTATCTTCAAGAAAATGGTGATGCATTTCCTTAAAATATCTTTATCTTTATCCCCTTTCCTTAGATTGGTTAGTGCTATTTAATGATAGTTTGAATGGGTTTTAGAACTAAGAGATGTTTACAAGGCTAGAATCTTTTAAAATATTTGAACCTAGTCATTAACATAAAATAGATGACTTACAGATTTCCCTCACTTATATAAATAGTGGAAGGTGTATTTTAACATAATATACTTTTTAGTGAGTGTTATACCTTTTATGAGGGAGAACTGTTGCACAGCTGAGAGAGTTCCTCGCAGTAAATTATCTTTCTCCAGTGTCTTGAGTTGTTTATCGACATCCTGAAGAGCTGCAGTAATCTGCGTCTCCTCAATATCATATATATGGACCTGATAGCCTACACTGGCAAACAACATGGCCCAACTACGACCAATCAGACCACTGGAACAAAGACACTTATGGTAATGATATGTGTGTTCAATATTATAGATATGGACCTGGTAGCCTACACTGGCATACATGGCCCAGCTACAAGGTGTATAAAAATATATTTGAGGTAAGCATTTGTCAAGAGATATCTTTAGTGTGTATGAGATTCTTATTTAATAATGTAATTATAGGAGCCAATTTCCATGAGCATATTTAGCAGTGCCGCTTGGCAACACGTTTTAAGTGGTAGTGTTTCCATGAACATGCGAGGCTATTCTACTGACACAGGAAAATATTTGGAAAATGTGTTTTTGTCTTTCCTTATTTAGTTAAATGATTCTTCTGGCATGAGAAAATACTTGGCGGCTATAACCGTAATTATCAAATATAAGAGCTTTGCTATTTAATCTCGAAGGTGGCCACGTTATCTGAAAGCTTGTGATCTTAATTGATCACACATATGTAGCTGAAGATTTCCACATTTGAGAGGTGGGATATATCGCCTGGAAAATGGACCCTGGCGCATTCCAACACGATATGACCTCTAAGTCGAATCTGACGTACCTCTGTTGTGCGATATTTATCATTTGCCTAGCCTACTACCACTTAACTACTTGGTTTCCATTTTTCACAAGATGAAAACAGCTTGAACGCAGCGGGAAAAATCATTCGTGTAGCCTTAGGCCAAGAAAGACAAATTTACAGAGCGCTTCTAAGCGCTTGGCCCATCAAAGGGTTAAGTAAGGTCTGGGTTTTTATATGACAATAATTTGCTACTTATTCCTTTATAATTAAATTATTTTTTAAATGTATAAATACTGATATTTATAAAGTTTTGACTAAATATTTATAAAGAAATGAACCAGTATTGTTATAAGAAATAAATTATAGATGATCTGTGTTTAGAAAATAAAGGATATGTGTAAATGTAGAGTTTAGTCAAAAACTAATTTACTAGCTCAAAATATATTATGGCCATGCACCAATACAATCACAACACTAGTCTTGTTCCCTTATAATCTAAAGAAAAAGGAAGAAAATTGAATTAGCTTGACACCCATATGGGTAAAAATTTGTCTGCCTCTAGATGGATTCAATGACCAAATTAAATAATTACCTGCCCACAATTCCAATCCTTTCATTTTTGAAACAAAGTTCTGTCATCTTAAAGTGAATTGAAGTGATAAAGCACTTGCTGTTTGAATCTTAATGCCAAGAACATTGATAATTTGTCAAAAGATGAGTTTTTAAACACACCAAAATACATGTATTGGCTAAGATTTAAATTATCTTGTCCTTGAGATTGTGTACTAATTTTTTTTGTGAACTTTGATTCTGATGATAAGTTATGTAACAACAAATTCACTCATACAAGGTCATACAGACATTGCAAATAAAAGGTAGGTAGTATTAATATTTTAATGTAATTTGAATAAATCCAAACTGTTACCACACATTTAGCCCAGAGGTGATCGAGACGGTTCCTGAGGGGTCTGTATCCCTCCCTAGACCCCTTCTCCCCAGATATTGAATTCAAAATAAAGATTATGGTAATGTTGGGTAGTAAACTATCATATTATCTATGAAGTAATATAATCTAGGTTACTGGTAATGTAAACCTTTATCTTAAGAGACATATATTTTCCCCAGTTATTGTGTCAGTTATTTTCATGACCTGTATTGTTACCAATAATATACAAATAAACCTATGTTTAACCATCACAAAATATTTTTTATTCTACGTTTTTAAATAATTATATGATTGGGTGCTCTAGCATTCCCTTAAACATGAATTATATAGCTACAAGCCTGAAGAATACCTTGCTGCCAGTGATGTTACTGACCCTAATGATCCTTGCTGCCAGTGATGTTACTGAACCTAGTATTCCTTACTGCCAGTAATGATAATGACCCTAATGATCCTTACTGCCAGTGATGTTACTGGCCCTAATTATCCTTGCTGCCAGTGATGTTACTGACCCTAGTATTCTTTATTGCCAGTAATTTTACTGACCCTAATGAGCCTTACTGCCAGTGATGTTACTGACCCTAATGATCCTTTATACCAGTGATGTTAATGACCCTAATGATCCTTACTGCCAGTGATGTTAATGACCCTAATGATCCTTACTGCCAGTGATGTTACTGACCCTAATGATCCTTGCTGCCAGTGATGTTACTGACCCTAATGATCCTTGCTGCCAGTGATGTTACTGAACCTAGTATTCCATACTGCCAGTAATGTTAATGAACCTAATGATCCTTACTGCCAGTGATGTTATGGCCCTAATGATCCTTGCTGCCAGTGATGTTACTGACCCTAGTATTCCTTACTACCAGTAATGTTAATGACCCTAATGATCCTTACTGCCAGTGATGTTACTGGCCCTAATGATCCTTGCTGCCAGTGATGTTACTGAACCTAGTATTCCTTACTGCCAGTAATGTTACTGAACCTAGTATTCCTTACTGCCAGTAATGTTAATGGCCCTAATGATCCTTACTGCCAGTGATGTTACTGGCCCTAATGGTCCTTGCTGCCAGTGATATTACTGACCCTAGTATTCCTTATTGCCAGTAATGTTACTGACCCTAATGATCCTTACTGCCAGTGATGTTACTGACCCTAGTATTCCTTACTGCCAGTGATGTTACTGAACCTAGTATTCCTTATTGCCAGTAATTTTACTGACCCTAATGATCCTACTGCCAGTGATGTTACTGACCCTAATGATCCTTTATACCAGTGATGTTAATGACCCTAATGATCCTTACTGCCAGTGATGTTACTGGCCCTAATGATCCTTGTTGCCAGTGATGTTACTGACCCTAATGATCCTTGCTGCCAGTGATGTTACTGAACCTAGTATTCCTTACTGCCAGTAATGTTAATGACCCTAATGATCCTTACTGCCATTGATGTTACTGGCTCTAATGATCCTTGCTGCCAGTGATGTTACTGACCCTAGTATTCCTTATAATAATAATAATAATAATAATAATCACCGCGTCTTACTACCCGTTCGGGTTATACGCACTTACGCTAATGTGTAATGGTAGGGTGATTGTGAGATGAAATGGAGGACCTACAGTTTAACGTGGAATCCGAACCATGGTGGAGCCTGGCATTCCCCACATTCACAAGATGTCTTGTCAGAGGTGAAGTAAGGGTTTGGCAATTAGATAAATCTGTGCCGGGACCGAGGATTGAACCCCGGCCGCCAGCACAAAAGTCTGACACCTTACCCCTAGACCACCAGGTCACCCTCTATATATATATTCCTTATTGCCAGTAATTTTACTGACCCTAGTATTCCTTACTGTCAGTGATGTTACTGATCCTAGTATTCCTTATTGCCAGTAATTTTACTGACCCTAATGATCCTTACTGCCAGAGATGTGACTGACCCTAATGATGCTTACTACCAGTGTTGTGACTCACTCTAATGGTCCTTACTGCCAGTGATGTGACTGACCATAATGATCCTTACTGCCAGTGATGTTATTGACCATAGTGATCCTTACTGCCAGTGATGTTACTGACCCAAGTGATCCTTGCTACCAGAGATGTGACTGACCCTAATGATGCTTACTACCAGTGTTGTGACTCACTCTAATGGTCCTTACTGCCAGTGATGTGAATAACCTTAGTAATCCTTAATTACACTGATGTGACATCAACCAAGTGTTCTTTCTTTTTGGAGGTTTCCTTATGGTTGGTGTTTAGATGTTTTTGGTTTATCTGAACAATTTCTACTTCAGTCTTAGCATTTAAGGTGTTAACATACTCACTTCTAACAAAACTATATTCCACTTATTTTAATCATTTTATTTATTCCATAAATCAGCATTATATTGATGCTCTATATTTTTTTACTCAACAACCACAATAATGTCAAATAGTTTGTGCTTCTTGAACAAAATGTGTGCTGGATACATTTTAAAACACTCATATAAAATGGGGTAAGGTGTGTGTTAGGATATTAAAATGAAAAAAGCTGTGGTTAATTAAATTATTATTTTTTACCCATGATTTCTTATATACTTTGTTGGAGCCAGCAAATGAATATAATTTGACTTAACTCCTTTTTAGGTTCATCCTTGCTCAAAGAGTTAAATAAACTCTTAAAACAGGTTTAATAATATTTATTTTATTGAAAAATTAAAATATCCATAAAACATTTTAAGAATAACGAGTCACATGAACAATAATGTGAAAACGTTCATCCAGTAAAGACAGACACATTTCAAGACAAACACGTTGGTAAAAGAATTCAAATATGAATAACTAAAGATTTTATGTATGAAAATATTTTTTTAAATAAATTAGGTACCTACAGTTAATTTGACAAATTTATCTCAGGATATTGACAGAAATTAACAAATATACAGTTGTATTATATTTGGAAGGAGATATAAGAAAGGTGTATAGAAACATATAAAAGGGACAACACGATATGGCTTTTACAATGAAAAGAACACCACAGTTCACACTTTACAGTGCTGCCATTGGACAAAGATGTAATGTATGCCTCTTAAAGAAAATTGATTGTCACCGCCCAATCCCCGACCTAGGTTTCATTCTATCGGAACTCATCAAGTAGGCGTGTGAAACTCGCAACGCAACTTCCTAAAAGATGAAAAAATGTAAAAAAAAAAATCAATCATTACCTCTTTGGCCAATGGCAACAATGTAAAGTGTGAACTGTGTGGTTCTTTTCATTGTAAAAGCCATATTGTGTTTGTCCTCCTTTTATATGTTTCTATCCACCTTTCCTTTACCTTCATCCAAATATAATACAATTACCTCATAAAGTGAAAAGAGGTTTTACTTATAGACAAATATTCAATTGGAAATTTTGTTTAATCTCAATATAACAGTCTAGCCTAATGAACACTGCGGATTTACATTTATGTTTACAATCTTTGCTTTGTACTGACTCATTCAGTATAAGGTCATACGTAACTTTGTTTTAGAACAGAAAATACAAGAGTGTTGCCATTCACACATGGAAAAGATGGGAAACATGCCTTGACAATTAAATCCTTTGTATAGTAAGAGATTAAAACATGAGGTGATGGATCAGAATCAACAGTCATCTGTCTAGCTTAGATTAAAATATAAGCTGATGGATTAGAATCAACAGTCGTATGTCTAGCCTAGATTAAAACATAAGCTGATGGATTAGAATCAACAGTCGTGTGTCTAGCCTAGATTAAAACATAAGCTGATGGATCAGAATCAACAGTCGTGTGTCTAGCCTAGATTAAAACATAAGCTGATGGATTAGAATCAACAGTCATGTGTCTAGACTAGATTAAAACATAAGCTGATGGATCAGAATCTACAGTCGTGTGTCTATCTTAGATTAAAACATGAGGTGATGGATCAGAATCAACAGTCGTGTGTCCAGCCTAGATTAAAACATGAGGTGATGGATCAGAATCAACAGTCGTGTGTCTAGCCTAGATTAAAACATGAGGTGATGGATCAGAATCAAAAGTCGTGTGTCTATCTTAGATTAAAACATGAGGTGATGGATCAGAATCAACAGTCATCTGTCTATCTTAGATTAAAACATGAGGTGATGGATCAGAATCAACAGTCGTGTGTCAAGCCTAGATTAAAACATAAGCTGATGGATCAGAATCAACAGTCGTGTGTCTAGCCTAGATTAAAACATAAGCTGATGGATTAGAATCAACAGTCGTGTGTCTAGCCTAGATTAAAACATGAGGTGATGGATCAGAATCAACAGTGGTGTGTCTAGCATAGATTAAAACATGAGGTGATGGATAAGAATCAACAGTCATGTGCCTAGCTTAGATTAAAACATGAGGTGATGGATCAGAATCAACAGTCATCTGTCTAGCTTAGATTAAAACATAAGCTGATGGATCAGAATCAACAGTCGTGTGTCTAGCCTAGATTAAAACATAAGCTGATGGATTAGAATCAACAGTCGTGTGTCTAGCCTAGATTAAAACATAAGCTGATGGATCAGAATCAACAGTCGTGTGTCTATCTTAGATTAAAACATGAGGTGATGGATCAATCAACAGTCGTGTGTCTAGCCTAGATTAAAACATAAGGTGATGGATCAGAATCAACAGTCATGTGTCTAGCCTAGATTAAAACATGAGGTGATGGATCAGAATCAACAGTCATGTGCCTAGCTTAGATTAAAACATAAGCTGATGGATCAGAATCAACAGTCGTGTGTTTAGCCTAGATTAAAACATAAACTGATGGATTAGAATCAACAGTCATGTGTCTAGCCTAGACTAAAACGTAAGCTGATGGATCAGAATCAACAGTTGTGTGTCTAGCTTAGATTAAAAAGGTAAGCTGATGGATCAGAATCAACCGTCGTGTGTCTAGCTTAGATTAAAACGTAAGCTGATGGATTAGAATCAACAGTCGTGTGTCTAGCCTAGATTAAAACGTAAGCTGATGGATCAGAATCAACAGTTGTGTGTCTATCTTAGATTAAAACATGAGGTGATGGATCAGAATCAACCGTCGTGTGTCTAGCTTAGATTAAAACGTAAGCTGATGGATTAGAATCAACAGTCGTGTGTCTAGCCTAGATTAAAACATGAGGTGATGGATCAGAATCAACAGTTGTGTGTCTAGCTTAAATTAAAACGTAGCTGATGGATCAGAATCAACCGTTGTGTGTCTAGCTTAGATTAAAACGTAAGCTGATGGATCAGAATCAACCGTTGTGTGTCTAGCTTAGATTAAAACATAAGCTGATGGATCAGAATCAACAGTTGTGTCTAGCCTAACTACTCACCCCATTTTGAAAAGGTAAAGCTATGGCATACAAAAATAGAGTATCAATCAAACTAGCTAAACATTTTATATGATAGATTTGGGACAAGCACTTTTCTTTAGATAGTCAGGTGAACAATTTTATTACAATGGTGAACATGTATTCTTTGTATTAATTCTTCCATCCATTATATCTTAATATTCCTCAGAAGTTAATCAACTATACCATGATTTTGGTTGGAACAACACTTTAGAAAATTCAAACATATTTATTTGCAGCCAACTTTGATAACATTTTAGTATATTATTGTGTTATTTTATAAGTCTTGATAATATCTATATAAGTGTCTGCATCATATCACATGACTTGATGTATGACTATATTAAAATGATTTTAGTAACTTTAGTAATCCATCAGATACTGTTCCCCTTACCAAAATCAGCCTATACTAACAAACTGTTGTTACAGTAGCTTCAATAAGAATACCATTTAAAGATTACATTAGCCTAGGTTTTTCTATGAAATTATTTTCACTGTCCTGAAAAAGTTCAAGTTTAACGTTAAATACCCCAGATGTTTATTTGTTACATATATTTCTTGTTAGAAATCCTTAGTAGCTGTTTAATTGTGCCCAGAACATCAGTTGCTAAGATGTAAAGAGTGTGCAAGATTTAAATAACAAAAGTTATGTCTCACTTTTAAAGTCTACCATGGAGAACTCTTCCCATGTCATGAAAGGCAACGAATGTTTCATTGGTTCCTCATCTTCTTCTTGAGTAATGCGAGTTTAGTGAGACACAAGTCCCTCCAAGCCCGGCGCTCTGGTAATTTTTCCACAGGCACCTTTGCCAACAGCTGCTGGGCCATATCCTCTGCCACAGGTCCCTCGTACTTAGGTGTAGGCTTGAATGTCTTGCATACGTCATAGATGGTTTTGGAGTAACGGTCGCAATAGCTCTTCATACCTGAGTGACCAATAACATGTTTCAACGTGGAGGTTTCATGGGAACTAAAAAGTGTGTACTATATAGATTTTGCAATAGTATGGAGACTAAAAAGTTTGTAATACATAGATTCAAAGCAATACTTTGAGTGTATTAAACAATCAAAAATAATTTAGACCAGAAAAATCCTAAATGCAGGTAGGATTTTGGATTAAAAAAGTATTATCTTTGTAAAGAAATTAATAGTGAAAATCTATACTTCATGTTATACAATATTAGCTTCATGAACTCAAAAGAGTAAATTTAATTTTAGATAAAATAGCTAAAGCATCTTTCTTTGCAGTAACTTTAGGAGGTTTTCAGCGAAGATTCAAACACAAATATTTTGAGCCTGTAAATAATCTAATAGGTTTATATTTAATACCACTTATAGCAATTATCTAGTCATACAATAGTAGGTGAAAGCATAAAGATAGTCAGTCCAATTGCTTTCAAAACATACAAGACAAGTTCCTCCTCAAAGTGTATAAACAATGAGAAAGTGGACCGTTACCCTCAGCATTAAGGTGTGCAGTCTCCAGGGGGCAAGGAAGGTGTAACGCATGCCCAGACCTTCCGACATGACATTATCAACATCCTCGACATTCAAGATGTTGTCTGCTACTAGATGGTACACCTCATTCAGGATCACATACCTGTACAGTGCAACAGTCCAAAAAAAAAAAAAAAAAAAAAAAAAAACCTTATTATCAGCTATATTATAGAATAAAATCTCATTCAGATAAGATGTTTATTGATATTTTCCCATCCCTGTTCATGACAGACAGACAGACAGACACAGAGACAGACACACAGACAGACACACAGACAGACACACAGACAGACACACACACAGACACACACACAGACACACACACAGACACACACACAGACACACACACAGACACACACACACACACAGACACACACACAGACACACACACAGACACACACACAGACAACACACAGACACACACACAGACACAACACACAGACACACACACAGACACACACACAGACACACACACAGACACACACACAGACACACACACAGACACACACACAGACACACACACAGACACACACACAGACACACACACACAGACACACACACAGACACACACACAGACACACACACAGACACACACACAGACACACACACAGACACACACACAGACACACAACAGACAGACAGACAGACAGACAGACAGACAGACAGCAGCAGACAGACAGACAGACAGACAGACAGACAGACAGACAGACAGACAGACAGACAGACAGACAGACAGACAGACAGACAGACAGACAGACAGACAGACAGACAGACAGACAGACAGACAGACAGACAGACAGACAGACAGACCCGACAGACAGACAGACAGACAGACAGACAGACAGACAGACAGACAGACAGACAGACAGACAGACAGACAGACAGACAGACAGACAGACAGACAGACAGACAGACAGACAGACAGACAGACAGACAGACAGACAGACAGACAGACAGACAGACAGACAGACAGACAGACAGACAGACAGACAGACAGACAGACAGACAGACAGACAGACAGACAGACAGACAGACAGACAGACAGACAGACAGACAGACAGACAGACAGACAGACAGACAGACAGACAGACAGACAGACAGACAGACAGACAAAGAACAGACAGACAGACAGACAGACAGACACACACACACACACACACACACACACACACACACGATGTGGGAAGTTTATTATGTGTATAACGTACATTTAGTTTACACTAATACAGTAATTTCAAAATTTGGGTTGTAACCCCATTTGGGGTTGCAGTGTGTTTCTGGTGGGGTAAAGATTCTTGTTGAGATAATTTTAACAATATTCGCTTTGAAGACAGTAGCTTTCAACTCTGACTCTGACTCATTCAGAAATAGCTAATGTATATTAATTAGTGATAGTTAATTTACTACAGTAAAATGTTCAAATACAGACTATTTCATAGGCAGTTTCTTTGACATTGTGGATTTATATTTGAATAAATGTATCAATCCAAATTACAAATATTGGTCCTAAAGAATAAAAAAGGCATAAAATTAAAATGAGATAGCTACCATATATTGTTATAAAATTGTAAGTTTTTACTTTTGAAGCCTGAGTTAGTATATATTTACAGACTTGAACTTCGACTACACCAATATCTTCTGACTCCACAGCCCTGAAATAAGGTTACATTTCCTCTCAATTCTATCTACCTCATTAGTGTTGTAATCCCAAAGCTCCAAACTAGAGGGATACAAAACATAAATATAAACAAAATCTACAGTTAAAGGGAAATAAAATAGAATATAGAGGAGCGCGCAGAGTGAATATCCTAAGTTGTGAATTATAAAATGCTGGACATTTAGCATGTCCCCAGCGCACGCCACTCACTCTTATGAGTAGCGGGAAAACACGGTCCACCTTCACTGGTTACCTGACATATCAATATATAAAAAGGTTGAAGGCTAATCCCTCGCACCTTTTCTAGACATAGGGATAATATGGCGTATTTATGAAATAGAATAAATTCAAGTCTTAGAATCTTTTAGATTTAATTTATGCCAAACTTTATTAAATAATAAGCATATTATTTGAAGAGCATTTAATAATTCAGTTATATATATATTATCCAAAAAAAAATATAGTTCCATAAATATTTACTCTTTTCCTTCTAATCGTTACATTATTTATTAAGTACCCTAAACATATTACGTAAAGACAATTATTGATGCATAACATTAACTTAATATGATCATACGTCATATAGTAAATAATCTTACCAAACTAACACATTTTTGATGTTGTTGCACAAAGCCACCTGTTACTAAAAGTTTTAGTTCCATCAAAATACCTCATACCACTACCATTAAACTTTAACGCTAACAACCTACTAGCGTAACTCACAAAAGCTTTAGCCTATGTCCTAAACAAGGAGTATAATACAATTATAAGTATCAAGGATATTTCCTAACATTGCCCCATTAAGTTTGTTTATTTGTTACTATTTTGGCACAAAAAGATAATGACAAAACTATCCTAAAAACAACAATCGAGAAACTAGTAAAAAAAAAATATATATATAAAGTTAAGTTGATCTATATAATAATCTAGCGCAATACTCCATTCTGCTAACATTGAAATTCTCAGCACCATATTCCAAACACTTTCCCGCCTTAATGTTTACCAAACCCAAAGTGCCATATTTACAACAGAGACAAAAAAGTTACTTGGTTGAGAATAAAGTTCGCGCATAATGCCTAATATTCATAATACAGAAGATGCCTGACTTTACAATACGCTCATTATAAAATATATCAAAAGACGAAGATTAACCCAAATACATTATAATTAAATTTGATAAAAGATCTAAAAAGAATTTTGACTAGTTCCCAAATTTACATTTAACCGAAATTGGATTTTATTCTTACATTAATATAATATGTCCTTTACGCCGACGCTTATCCCTACATGGTCGCAGCCAAGTCCAAGAGTGGCGTCTTCCTCGACGGATGGTCTTTTATATGGCTCACTCATCGAACAGGATAGGCACAAAGAAAGGGGGGCGCGCGGGTAGAAGAACATTCCATATTATTCTGGCAACGCCTGGCAGTTACCATCTTGTTTTCGTTTCTTGAAGTTGGGCGGACTGATTATGTTAGCGGTGGTGCCGGGCTCTGGTGGCGAGAGGCAGAACTCGGCTCAGTCTTGGCAGTTGTTCACTTGTGGTTCGTGTAGTCGGGTGTTTGTTTGCGCACGGTGCTCGGCCAGATTAGTGGTATTGGGTAAGTGAAATATTATGCTTGACTGTCCCCATTTTGTTGACTTGGAGCAATAATTGCTACAAATCTCCCTCCCTTGATCTTGCGTGGGGGGGGGTTGTCGTTGGCACCGGTGATTGTTCCTGGCTTCTCGGGAAGACGGAGATGCTCGGGGTTACTCTCGTCGTTCTTCTTGCGTCATCCTCAGCACGGTCCAGCACCGCTTCCCCATAGACATCTGGGCCCATATATTTTGAGAAGGCGCATCTCTAGCCGTTGGCCGTCTCATGCCGGATGGTTATACCATCCGCCCACGCTTGGTCTTGCTCGCGGCCACCCAGGAAAGCTTCTCTAGGAGTCGCCATTGCCTTCTGCCAGGTCGTTTCTCCATAGTGTTCCCCTCCGCCGCGCACAGAACAGAAAAAAAAATAAGGGAACGGAAGACGTGGGGTAAAGGGAGTTCTCCGAGCTGCACATAAGAGACAAGTATTAGAGTTCATTTTCTTGCAAGACCATATTCAATGAGCCGTTTTATTCACACCCTCGCTCTCATACGAGGATGGAAATAGCGTAAATCTTCAGAGGAAGGCTTGAGGACATAACGCACATCACGCACTCCGTCACTATGAATGGTCTCACTTTGTCCTAATATCTGGCCCAAATTGCTGCTTATATAATAAGCAGTGGTCACTATCACATCTTTCGTAAATTCAACAATTCCATTAAGATGGAGTTCACAAATAATTTAAAGTTCATTTTGCCACGGGCCCGGGCTTTCATCATGGTGATACTCCTATTTAAAACTAACTTATAACTATACATATATGCAAAATATTTAACCTAAATTACACACATTTACGCTCATTTATCCCTATGGACTCTTGGACTCGCGCTTTTTATGTGGCTGACGTGAGCGCGTCTCGTCTCGGTGTCGTCTGCAACTTTCTGAAGGAGGACCGTGACAGGGGTGAGGAACTTAGTCACCTCCCACGGGCCACACCACTTGGGACACAGCTTAGCCGATCTTTTGTCGACCGCGGAGCTCAAGGGGAAATCTTTACATAGAACAAGGTCTCCAACTTTAAATGAAACGGGAATCCTACCTTTGTTATATGCATTAGCCACCCTTTTCTGTGCCTTCCTAAGATGGTCCAAGACACTCCTACATCTATCCTCCAAGGAAACCTCGTCACTATCCATTAACAGGGGATGAATGTCCCAAATATTAAATAATGGGTGGACCAGCTCCCGCCCAAGGAACACGGAAGCCGGCGAGCATCCAGTCGACTCGTGATAGGCGGAGTTAAAAGCCATATTCAAAAAATCTAACTCTCTATCCCACTTCTGTTGTACTTGATTATGAAAAATAGTCAGGGCTATTCCCAGGTTCCTGTTAAACCTTTCTACATGGTTAGGTCCCGGATGGTAAGGACTGGTAGTGATATGCCTGATACCCCACCCGAAGCACATGTCATGAAAAGTAGCTGATCTGAAACAGGGTCCGTTATCACTCACTATGGTCTTGGGGCCCCAAAGAATGCCCACACACGCCAACACAGGGCGTTTACAGTAGTAGTAGCTTTCATGTTCCGTAAAGGAATCAAAATAACGAATTTGGAAAATGCATCAACCAAAACAAGAATACAAGAGTTACCTAGGGATGATCGGGTGATAGGCCCCACATAATCAACGAACACCTTCTCCCAGGGGCGTTGGGCTACATCGGCCGAATGCAGCCCAACCCTGGAATTATGGGCAGGTTTGGCCATCTGACAGTCTTCACACCGACTAACCCATTCCTTCACGTCCTGATATTGCCCAGGCCAAAAGAATTCTCTCGAGATTTTCTTGACCGTCTTTAACACACCAAGGTGACCTCCAAATATCGAATTGTGAAAATATTTCATTAACATGGGGCGTACAGACGCCGGAACAACAACCTTCCTACCTTTTCCTCTAGCCATGGTAATAACAAGAAGATCTCTCAAAATAGAATACTGACCCACCTGTTCCCCTTTCCTGATCCTCTCCATAATCTCACGACACCATGGGTCACTGCCCTGATGATCCCTGATAGAAACAAAGGACTCGGGTATCGATTTAATAACCAGCGAAGTGGGCGTAATTTCCTCTGCACCAATGGGATTACAGTCTTCTGCCATGCGTGATAAAGCATCCGCAGTAACGTTTAGTTTCCCAGAGATGTGATGGGTCGAAAATTTGAATCTTGATAACCTCCAGACCCATCTCCCTACTTTGCCTAATTGTTTTGGATGATTCCACATCCATGCCAGCGCCATGTTGTCAGTGTATAATTCAAATTTTCTCTGCTCTAAATAATCTGCGAACCGTTCTATACCAGTAACACAAGCAAGGCATTCCTTTTCATAGGCACTGTACCTTCTCTCGGCCTCGGTGAGTGTCCGGCTAGCGAACGCCACCGGCCTGACACCCTCCGGAGTCCGTTGAGAAAGCACAGCACCCAGAGCAATTGCAGAAGCATCCACGTGAAGAAGAAAGGGCATAGAAAAGTCGGGCATCCGCAATACCTCTGGTGAGATGAGTTTACTTTTAAGCAAATCGAAGGCACGAGCTTGCTCCTCACCCCAACAAAAGACAACGCCCTTCTTTTTTAAGGAGTTAAGAGGCGCGGCTATTTCAGAGAAAGATGGAATGAACCTAGCATAATATGCGCACATCCCAATGAAACGCATGACACCCTTAAGATTTCTGGGCGGGGATAATCAACAATGGGGCGGATGCGCTCTGGGTCTATGAGAAGATTCCCCGAACAGATAACATACCCAAGATATTTAATAGATGGCTTTGCCCACGTGACCTTATCAGGATTAACCGTTAAGCCTACTCTACGCAAGCGACATAATACTTCCTCTAAATGCTTTACATGATCACTCATCGAGTCGCTATACACACATATATCGTCTAAATAGTTGAATACATAATCAAATTTAATATCAGCAAGAACGTGATCCAAAACGCGACTCAACGCCTGTCCACCAATACTACAACCGAGAGGAACGCGATTAAACTCATACTGTCTCCATGGGGTGACAAAGGCCGTATATTTTTTTGATGACTCGACCAGGGCGCATTGTAGAAAACTTGCATTAAGATCAATTAAACTGAACACTTTCGCCCTACCTAAGTGCTGAAAGGCTGAGTCAATACTTGGCATCGGATAAGGATCGAACTGGATTTTTTTGTTGATTTTCCTATAGTCCACAACCAATCTATAACCTTCCCCCTTCTTAGGTATAATGAAAGCGGGACTGGCATATGGAGAATTAGATGGACGTATGACTCCTTTGGACTCTAGATCATCAATCAACTCTCTAAATATCTTCATTTTTGGGGGGCGCAAGAGTAGGGACCTGACCTCACAGGAATCTTGTCCTCCACCACAATTTCATAAGGTAATACGTCACATTTTCCAAGTCTAGGAGTAATAACATCCGAAAACCTTGAGATAATCCCATTAACCATATCTTCGTCACTATTCATAACATACATAGAAGACTTAATAGAAGAATGACACAAAGCAATAATATATCTTGGGGGGAATTCGAAAGACAATTCTCCACAACTAGAATTAATTATAGCACGGGTTTCCAATAAGAAATCATTACCCAAAATGATATCATAGGGGAGGGCAGGAACACAAAACAAACTTCTTTTCCAAGAAAAACCAGCTATTTTAATGGACAAATTTATCTTCTTACTAGCTAATAACAAGTTTCCATTTCCCACAATGAATGGCCTAGTATCGATATGTTCAATAGGAATTTTCTTCGACCCAATTACACTATCCAAAAAGGTAGAGTTGATAAATGATCCACTGGAGCCAGTATCCAGCAAGGCAGAGCCAGTCTTTGACCCAATCGTAACCCCAACAACAGGAGGGAGGGGATAATTATGCTTAGAAACCTTACGCGTGGTGGGCCCCTTTTCACCACCTCGCGTTACGCGTTTCCCACTAAACAGTCACGTTGGTAATGCCCAAAACGACCACATCGAAAACACTTGATACGAGATACATCTAATCGTCTTCTTGATCTGATAACACCAAGAGGCCTTGCTCCGCGGGTAGCAGAAATATTAGAATCAAGCGGCGTAGTTGCCGAGGCTGAAACCACCCTATTTTGAGGGGAGATATTCTGAACTCGCGTTGGATAGTTTTCAAGATACTCTTTTTCTGCTAGTAACGAACCCTCAATATTACTGGCCAATGAATATAACTCTGCCAGGGTGGTTGGTCTGTGTGAGAATATAAAATGTCTCCGCGTCAACGGGGAGACATTTTCTAAAATAATTTCAACTACCTCTTCCTCCGCTAGGTTGAGATTTAATATCTCCGCGGATTCAGAGATAGCCAATATAAACAATCGAAATGGTTCCTGAGGCCGCTGAAACCGTCGCAACTTTTCGTTACAAAGTCTCTCCTTCTCTCTCTTTGAGCATAAAGACTCAAGGATGCGACTTTTTACCATATTCCAAGGAAGACCTAATTGTAAACATTCCGAAACTAGATGCGCTAAAAAACCGGAAGTTCTCCATAAACATAACGTAAGGAACTCCACATCGCCTATAAGTCTAAGTTTAGCAATTCTATTAGCTTCTAACAGGAAATTAAACAAAGCAGAACAAGACTGGCCGTCACAAACTGGAAGTAGCTTCAAACGCTCACTAGCAACTTTACTCTGAGTTTTAGAGACGGCAGTAACCGGCTGATAACTAACGGAATCCCCGGGGGGAGTGATCTGCTTATGAGCCCCATCTAATTCTAAAGGACCTGACTTGCATGGATCGGAGTGTTCCAGAGGGGGGTGGCTAATGT
Source organism: Timema cristinae (assembly GCA_039000515.1). Taxonomy (NCBI): domain Eukaryota; kingdom Metazoa; phylum Arthropoda; class Insecta; order Phasmatodea; family Timematidae; genus Timema; species Timema cristinae. The sequence goes on from JBCFYV010011172.1 coordinate 105,787,140, forward strand.
CATAGCTAATATTAATATTGTCTGTGTCGCTGGACTTACTGATACTTTCAGACAGCAGGGACCGCAACACACCAACAGTAGCCTCGGGGGAAATGATATATTTCTCGCCTTGAGCTCCCGGTGAAGCTCCCCAGTTTTGAGTCCATAGACGTCCGATCTGGTGCTGATCAAGCTTCCCAGTGGGGTGGCCATGTCGGAGGATGAGTTCATGAAACAGGTCAAAAAACACAATTAGGATAGAGAAGTAACACTTACGCACACTCTATATAGCAGAGTCGCGCAGCTTGTAATCCCAAAGCTCCAAACTAGAGGGATACAAAACATAAATATAAACAAAATCTACAGTTAAAGGGAAATAAAATAGAATATAGAGGAGCGCGCAGAGTGAATATCCTAAGTTGTGAATTATAAAATGCTGGACATTTAGCATGTCCCCAGCGCACGCCACTCACTCTTATGAGTAGCGGGAAAACACGGTCCACCTTCACTGGTTACCTGACATATCAATATATAAAAAGGTTGAAGGCTAATCCCTCGCACCTTTTCTAGACATAGGGATAATATGGCGTATTTATGAAATAGAATAAATTCAAGTCTTAGAATCTTTTAGATTTAATTTATGCCAAACTTTATTAAATAATAAGCATATTATTTGAAGAGCATTTAATAATTCAGTTATATATATATTATCCAAAAAAAAATATAGTTCCATAAATATTTACTCTTTTCCTTCTAATCGTTACATTATTTATTAAGTACCCTAAACATATTACGTAAAGACAATTATTGATGCATAACATTAACTTAATATGATCATACGTCATATAGTAAATAATCTTACCAAACTAACACATTTTTGATGTTGTTGCACAAAGCCACCTGTTACTAAAAGTTTTAGTTCCATCAAAATACCTCATACCACTACCATTAAACTTTAACGCTAACAACCTACTAGCGTAACTCACAAAAGCTTTAGCCTATGTCCTAAACAAGGAGTATAATACAATTATAAGTATCAAGGATATTTCCTAACATTGCCCCATTAAGTTTGTTTATTTGTTACTATTTTGGCACAAAAAGATAATGACAAAACTATCCTAAAAACAACAATCGAGAAACTAGTAAAAAAAAAATATATATATAAAGTTAAGTTGATCTATATAATAATCTAGCGCAATACTCCATTCTGCTAACATTGAAATTCTCAGCACCATATTCCAAACACTTTCCCGCCTTAATGTTTACCAAACCCAAAGTGCCATATTTACAACAGAGACAAAAAAGTTACTTGGTTGAGAATAAAGTTCGCGCATAATGCCTAATATTCATAATACAGAAGATGCCTGACTTTACAATACACTCATTATAAAATATATCAAAAGACGAAGATTAACCCAAATACATTATAATTAAATTTGATAAAAGATCTAAAAAGAATTTTGACTAGTTCCCAAATTTACATTTAACCGAAATTGGATTTTATTCTTACATTAATATAATATGTCCTTTACGCCGACGCTTATCCCTACATGGTCGCAGCCAAGTCCAAGAGTGGCGTCTTCCTCGACGGATGGTCTTTTATATGGCTCACTCATCGAACAGGATAGGCACAAAGAAAGGGGGGCGCGCGGGTAGAAGAACATTCCATATTATTCTGGCAACGCCTGGCAGTTACCATCTTGTTCTCGTTTCTTGAAGTTGGGCGGACTGATTATGTTAGCGGTGGTGCCGGGCTCTGGTGGCGAGAGGCAGAACTCGGCTCAGTCTTGGCAGTTGTTCACTTGTGGTTCGTGTAGTCGGGTGTTTGTTTGCGCACGGTGCTCGGCCAGATTAGTGGTATTGGGTAAGTGAAATATTATGCTTGACTGTCCCCATTTTGTTGACTTGGAGCAATAATTGCTACAGTGTGATTAAATTTAGATAGTAAGGCAGTGAAAAAAATTCGTTACCTAGTAAATTAGGACTTTAATGCGTGTAGGTTATCAAAAGGTTGTGATGGTCACAAAGATAAAAATTGGTGTCAAAACCCTGACAAAATTTGGAAACCACTGCCCTAATAGGTATCGGTCTTACCTTAACTGACTGTACTATGATCCTGTCTTATAGGCTATACCATATTGAAACCCAAGCAAGATAGGAAGTGGCGTCACTAGGGTTTGCATACCGCGCCGAGTGACACCAAAGTGATTGTCTATACAAATTTTGTGTAGTGTATCGACAAACATTTTACCAACAAAAAAATATTCCTTTAGTTAGCTATAGCTACAATAACATTTTTCTTAAGCCCCTTGGCCCTGTCGAGTGCAAGTCTAAAACCTATTTTGTGCGATGGTGGGTGGGAGAGTAAAAGGTGTGACATGGTTTCACAACCAACCAAAGTATCATTCCACGCTAACAAGAACAGATGGATCAAGAAAAACGTAAATGGTGCTAGCTACCGAACAGGTCTTGCGGAAGATCATACATTTGTAAATATCAGTTTTCTCAAGAACGAGTTAAATTTTTATAGTAATATTTTCAACACCTCTACTAAGATAATGTAGTAATGTTTATCAGGTGTTACATTTTATTATTTTTGCTATGCAGCCGGTAGTTTTCTTTTGAAATATGTCAAAATTATTGATATTTTATGACTATTAATACTATAGAGGAAGTGTGTATATAAAAAGTATAACTTAATCAACATGGTCAAAAAAAAATTGTAAAACAATAAATATTCTTAAAGATAACTGTTTGTTCCCATGGCTCTGCATTTCTACGTCAAATGAAAGGGGCCAATCGCCTTAAGCACATCTTACATGTACTGTATCAATATACCTACAAAGACAACTCTATGCTAATTTACTTTGTGAACTTTCTAATGTGCATATGCTCCAATAGGAGTCGTCTTGATTATTAATTACAATGACGCTTCAAATTTTCTCTGCAAGCACTACAAACATGTGCTGTTGTTGTTGTTGCTGGTGTTTTTATAGTCTTAGATTTTGTCAAATTTTCTGATATTTTGGTTACAGTATTTTGAGTATATTACAATAAATGCATTCGTATACAACTTCTACATAATTTAGGTTGTTATTGATTATGCAAACCTAATCAATTAACTTAACTCATGTAATGGTAGAGTTTAACATGTTAAAATGAACATATTTTGATGTAGTTTTTACTTCAAATTCTGTTGTTTTCCTACCGAGTATTCACTCTAACCACATAGAACTATGTAAATGTAAGTATTTTTTCAGTTATGTGTATGATATTGTGATTTTAATTTTGCGAGTTGTTCATGTTACTACTATTGCCATTACTTTCAGTGATATGCGAGAATGATTTACGAGTAACATTAGTACAAAAAACATTACTAAGAATGGTCTGATACAGGAGAAGAAGGTCCGCGAGGGTGACACTATGAGTTACCGTACTGGCTGATACCAACCCTAGTTATGCCATTAAAGGTATCCTTATTATCTTTCAGAGTAAACAGAGAGTATATATATGTAAACATGAATCAAATCCCATGCCCAATTTTATTTTAAATCCAAATACACACTTAAGTAAATTAGATATTGTTGACTCACTGAATCCTGTTGAGGGCAAACCCCTCTATTTGCCTGTTGAGACAGACTGGCACTTGCCCTATTTCCTTCATGATGTCCCTAGTTCGAGGGACAATGCTGGGGTCCGTCCAGGGGGCAGGGACTACCTCCACCAGTGGCACATAGTAAGGGGGATTCACCTGAACAAAATGTCAACTGGGACATCAAGGGCAATAATTTTTCAAACCGAATAAAATATATAAATAAATTTAGTGGTATGTGACAAGCAAAGGAGATAGTATAGATATTTTCAGTATACATCGTTCTACAGTGAACTGTATACCATACTTGAACACACGCGGTTATGCCCAATTCACTCTAAAAATGGCAAGAGATAGTAAAATGGAGACAAGGTTGACTCTTTTCATGTCGAATACATTACTTCAAAAGATTTGTTGTGACACACACGTGTATTTGCCTGCCCAAATTTCTCTGCACAGGTGGTTGGTTATGCAAGGAAAATCTGGTCAGCAATTTACTGTCGCACTTCAACTGTCTTTACCTGGCACAGACATAAGTGCGGGTGTTCCAGTATTATATATAATTAAAATCAGTTGATGTATACAGTAGAGTTGTGTTTGCTTTTAAACTGGCAGCCACAAAACTAAAAGGATAAAAGTCTACTTAAACTCCTGACAAATAAGTGGTATCGAGTTCCTTGACAAACTTTTAAAAGAAGTTGTCAGTTAATGACAAATGTTACATTTTGATTGAAATCATCCTTAAAATTAATCATTCTTTTAAAAAAATGTTTAGCATTGAATCGTATTAGTTACCTGTTCAGGTAATATGAATATGTATTAATTACACTAATGAGTTAGGCATGAGGAATGCTGAATTCAGAGGCAGTGAACATGCATTTGCGTAGAGGAAGAGTGGAAAACCATTTTGGAAAAAAAACAACCTTAGAACACCTAGTGGGGATTTAAATTCATCGGCGGTCTAGTCTAACCTGAGAGTGATACCTTAGACCATATGGCCACTGAAGTATGTTCATTTTATTATTAAAAGATAGAATAATTACTATGTTAGTTTAATATGCTCTTCAACTATCATTTAAATCAAATAATATAATTTCCAACTATCACTTTTGTCAAATCAAATACTCTGCAACTATCACTTATATCAAATCATATGTTCTACAACTACTTTTGTCAAATCATACATTCTACAACTACCACTTTTGTTAAATAATATGTTTTCAACAATAATATCCATTAAACCATATGTTCTACAACTACCACTTTTGACAGAGCATATTAATATAGATAAGATACCAATAATAATAGGAGTGTGTGAAGGTCATTTTTTAAATGCTAAGCAAAGTCCAAAGCACCGCCTGGAAGCCAAAACTGAAGATAAGGTTTTTTTTGCTGACACATAACAAAAATACTTTTAGTTTCCAAACTAACCATTAAGAGTGTCTAAGTAAAGATAAAGGTTTGAAGAAAAAAATAAACCACACTATATTATTTTATGGTGTCATATCTGAATGCACCAATGCGTCCATTATCTATGTCATTATGTCACTAGTGTTAAGATACTGTTTGGAAGCTGTTCTAAGTATGATTACAGTATATGTTGAAATATGTAGTATTTAGTGATATATTTTAAGTATGTTCATTATATATCAAAGTTTTCTTTTTCCTCCAAAATGTTTTTAATATGTGATGGTCACTTTGGATGTTGAAATCAAAGCGAAAGAGATTTTATCTTCGACTTTGACATTCTAAAAATTCGCACAACATTTTACAACATATAAATTACTAACTTTTTTTAGTTGTAATGTATGTGTGATTCTGCTGTAGTAAATTAAGCACAATATTCCCAACCAAGATTCACAACAGATGCAAGTAGAAGTGTCCCAGCATTTCATCACTCTTGGACAAAACAGATCTTATTATCAAATTATTAAAACGGACCTGCCTCGGTGGCATAGTTGGCTAACGCGCTTGTCGTGTTAAGCTCGACTGCTGAGGATGGGGAGATCGAGGTTCGAATCTCGGTCGGGTTAATGGGGGTGGGGGGGTTTCCTAAATGGTTTTCCACTCTCCCTCCACGCAAATGTGGATTCACTTCCTCTAATTCAACCTTCCCAATTCCTAATCCATTAGCGTAATTAGTACTTAAAGCGTATAACCCGAACGGGTAGTAAGACGTGGTGCTAAATATTATTATTATTATTATTAAAACGGTATAAGAAATGACCTCATCAACATGTTTAGTAATGTAGTTTTCAGCATGTCAAATTGTTGAGTTTGAACGCGGAACTGTCTGATTGTGTCTTTTGTAGAGGAGAACAAGAAAATGTTGCATACTCAAAGTACATGAACCTAAGGAAGAATAAACTATGTTGTAAGAAGTTGTAGTTTAGCAGTGAGGACATGTCTCGGGGAGCAGTCTTGTTGGGTTTTACCATGGAGTAGTCTTGGGCTGTTTTCCAGTGAGATCCATGTTTGGTAAAAATTGAGTTAAGAGTTCAAGGCGAATTAACACACATGTAGGAACTAAAGTGCATAAAAGGCCAAGGGAAGGGCTCATGGGACTGTAAGATAGGACAAAGGTGTGCTCAAAGTATTTATAGTTATTTCTTGTACATCTTGTGAATACTTTTTGTTCATACTCACTTTTTATAATAAAAGTCAAATAATGAAACACAGTGTCTTTTAACATTGTTTGAGAACTTGCTATCTATCAATCTTTATCCTGGAATTGGGGCTAGAAAATATCACTAGCTCAAGCTCGGGCAGTGACAGTAACTAATTTAGATGTACCGCAATGATAGATCAAGCTCTACTTTGACCAAAAGTATGTATTATTTTACAAACTGCCTCCCTAGTGCACCACATATAAAAATCTACATGGATTATTAGCATATTTAAGTTAGAATAATAGAGATGAGGAAAATAGAATGTGTGATGAGAGAGTGGGAATCCATTTAGGAAAAACCACCTCAGTAAACCCGACTGGGATTCAAACCCTACCTTCCTGTCATCAGTAAACCAGACCAGACTAAAGTGAAGAATTTGCCTGCAAACTCTCCAAAGCACTTGCTTCTAAGGAGTGTGAGTGTGTGTTTTCTTGTTTCTTTCATTGTGTAATTTTCACTGTAGGATTTTTTGAGTGGATATTAAATTTTTTCTAAGCGATTTAAAGAAAAAATTTCAATCCACAATTTTTTTACCACTTCGTTTTACTACCTGTTCAAGTTATATACTTATGTACTAATTACACTAATGGTTTTAGAGATGCGGAAGGTTAGATTAATAGGAAGTGCACCAGCATTTGTGTGGAAGGAGAGTGAGAAACAATTTTGGAAAACCACCCTCAGTACACCCGACCAAGATTTGAACCTCCATATTCCTGTCACTGGCAATCTAGTCTACTGCGATGTTAACGCCTTAGACCATGCGCCCATCAAAGTGGTTTACAATAATCATTTATTATCCATCAAAGTGGCTTTGTTTAGTGTTGTGTCTTACTACCCATGAGGATTATACACATGTGTACCAATTACTCTAATGTAGTAGAGATGAGGAAGGTTGAATTTAGAGGAAGTATACCTACATTTTGATGGAGGTTGAGTGTAAAACTATTTGGGAAAAACCACCCTTAATACAAATGAACAAGATGTGAACTACAATCTTCTCGTCATTGTCAGTGCAGTCTATTGCTAGAGTAACACCGTGGACCATTTGACCACCAAAGCATATTAAAGTGACCAGTGCAGCGTGATCTGACTCACAGGGTGCGAGACCACTATCTGTTTGCGATGTATGAGGTTCTCAGAGAAGAGTGACGGCATGAAGGTACTCGTGGAACTCGACAGGATTGTGTTTCCATCCACAACTTTGTCCAGGTCATCAAACACCTTACGCTTGAGCTCAAGACTTTCTGGTACACACTCTTGCACCAGCTTGGCTCCCTTGGCACATTCTGCCAAACTGGTGGAACCTGTAAAGTGTCATAAATACTTCATTACTCCCTCCTGCACCAGTCTGGACCTATAAACAATATTAGTCAATCCTTGCAATCAGGACTTAAGTACAGAACAATTTAAGTTGTTATTTCTACCAACTACACTTTTGAGGTACCTATGTACATAATTCTACATGTGAAACAAGTCAGAGAAAATATATTTTATATAGTAAATAAAATGCTTACAAAAATAAAAATAGTGTGTATGTATTAAAAAGGGTAAAAAGCATTAAAACAGTCATATCAAGGTATGATCGAAGAATGTCCCAAGAAGCTATAGGTATGAAGAATAATTTATGGAAAAATAGTTCAATAAGTAAGTTTAGAATATTGTATAGGTCAGCGGTTCCCAAAGTGTGGTTCATAAACCCCCTCAGGGTTCGCAAAATCTTCCAAGGGGTTCGCCAAAATATTTATGTAATGGCGGACTTCTGCAGCACTTTGTGAAGAAAGGGGAAGCATTTACAACCGTTTATCATCTCACACTGAAGTTAGGTGGTTATCTTGAGGTAGACCTCTTACAAGATTGTTTGAACTTAAACACAAAGTTTTAATTTTTCTTAACAACCATCCCTTTCACAAAGCAAAGTACATGCAAGATCAAATGTGGCTCCAGGCTTTCGTCTATTTGGCAGACATTTTCTCATAAATGAACAGTTTAAACTCTCTCTTCGGGGATCAAATATTAATATTTTTACTGTGCAAAACCGTGTCAAGTCGTTCATAAAAAAAATTAACTTTTAGGAAATGTGTTTAATTAGCAATCAAACAGAGTGCTATGATACCCTTCACGACTTCATGGCAGAAAATTTCTTCTTTAGGCGAAAATGTAAAGAAAGTGGTTATAGAACAATTGAAGGGTCTTGTAAAAACCTTCAGAGAATATTTCCCAGCCATTTTCAATAGTAACAAATGGATTCACAATCCCCTGGAAGAGACAACAGTGCTATTACAACTTTGTTACCATTTTCTTCTATGTATTTAAGCGATAAATGTTTTCTTCATATGCCTATTTAAAAAATAAATACAGAAACAAGCTCAGTACTGAAAGTGACTTGAGACTTTATTTATTGTCTGCGGTTCCTGGCCTTAAAGCTCTGTATCATCCAAAGCAAACACATCCATCTCATTAAGTCTCATGAAGAGGTGAGTAGCTTATAAAACTTGCTAACAATTTTGAAACTTAAATTTACATGGAATTTTGTGATTAAAGGAGGGTATTTCGCTTATGTCAAAGCAGCAATTTCCAGTACCACTTTAAAAAAAAACATGTGAAATGTGATAATATTGTGACAGTAAAGATAAGAAAATGTTACTACAGTATTTTGCTTATTTAATTTCAGTTTTTATTTTTAAAACAAATGATTAATTATTTGAAATTTACTTAAGTAGTTACATTCAAACCATGAATTTCCTTCCTGACTCCATCAAATCACATCGAACCCTTTGTCAACATGCTCACTACTGTGGAATTTCAACTGGTGAAGAAATTAGGCTTAACATTTAAATGGTATTTGATAATATAATACACAATATTATCACCATACTTAGCATTGTTTACGAGATACATGGTCACAAATATGTGATAATGTCAACAAGTCAAAGTTCCCACTTAAAATAGCCTATTGTTAAAAAAATGTGTTTATGAAGAAAGCTCAGTAAAAATCTGATGATAAGGAAAGTGCTTTTACATAACATCATGCTCAAAGTATTAATTATCTTGAACATATGTAAGAAAAAATGTTAAATCATGTTTTTGTTTTTTTAAATTAAATGCTCAGTTAATAGGTAGTTAGAAAGGATTAAAGGTTGCTTAGATTGTTTCAACCATATTGTTTTGAATGAGTGTTGGTGTAATTCCCAAATCTCACACTTTATAATCGGATTAATAAATGTTATAATATACAATAGGTCCAAGCATAACAAGAAATGCAGAACTTTTATTAGAAGCTAGTGAGGAAATAGGTTTAGAAGTGAACATTGTAAAGACTTAGTATTTGATCACACAGAGAGCATAGATTGGGGATGAAAATGAAGATATTACCGCAAACAACATATCATTTGACAGGGTTGATGAGCTTAAATATATAATGGCAATTAAAACTATCAATAACAATATTAGATTGGAAATTAGGAAAATAATACAGTTGGGAAATGCATGCTATTACTCGGTCAGTAAGTTGTTGACATTTCGCTTGCTTTCAAGTAATGTAAAACTCAGAGTATAAAAAGCAATAATTTATAGGTTGTTCTTTATGGGTATGAATTGTGGTATCTTACCTTACATGACAAACATGTTCAGGGTTTTCGAAAACCAGATGCTTGGAAATATATTGGTTCCAAAAAGAGATGAGGCTACTGGGGAGTGGAGTATGTTACTTAATGATGAGTTAAATACTCTGTATTCATCACAAGACGTTATTAGGATAATCAGGTCTTGTAGATTATAGTGGGCAGGACATGCAGTGCGAATGAGAGATTCCAAAGCCATGTTTACGGTAATGACTGGCAAACCCGATGGAAAAAGACCATTGGGAAGACCAAGACGCAGATGAGAGGATGACATTTGTTTTGAATTGAAAGAGATAGGATGTAGTGAGGTGGACTGGATAGAACTATCTCAAGATAAAAATAGGGTTTAATGAGGTTCTAGATAGAACCAGCTCAAAATAGGGATAGGTAGCATACTTTTGTAAATGTGGCAATTAACTTTCTAGTTCCTAATGCCATAAATAAGTAGGTTAGGTAAGTAAGCAAGCATAGAACACATATATGGAGTCCCATCTTATTTGAGACTCAAAGAAACCAGTCACCACTATTCCCTCCTTTAAGAAGAACTGTTAGCTACACATATTTTGATTGGTAAACTACTTGTCCCAAAACATTTAACTTCCATTTTGACAACTTATTATTTCACTAAATATTGTTTTCCACCATGTCTTGATATCTGTCTGTGTTACATGTGTACATTGATTAAGACAATGGAATAGGGATGAGGAAGGTATAATTTTAGAGGAAATGTATATAATTTGTATGGAGAGAGAGATAGAGAGAGTGAGAAACCATTTAAGGAAAACCAACATAAGTATGCAAGAGCAAGATTTAAACACTGATCTCCATGTCGGCAGAAATGCAGCCTAACATGAGAGTGATGCGTTAGACCATGGGTCCCCAATTTTTTATGATGGAGGTTTGTTTTAAAAACTCAACATACTTTCGTGGTCCAGCAAAATAGTGAATCAAGTTCAAGCCCTATAGAATTATACAAATTCAAAAACGTGATTTTCTTTCCTTTTAGTTATTTTAGTTATTTTTTATTTCTGGTCTTCCATGTCTACTACCCACCCACCACAGAAATAGCATAATTTCTTCTGTTTATCACTATCTCATTAAGGTCTTTAAAAATGTCTCTACAGTCCAGATGTGGACCGCGGTCCGCCATTTGATGGCCACTGCATTAGATCATGTTAACAACGATGTAACTTTGTTCATTAATCTATGATAAATTAGCTCAAGAGAGACAATCCCAATAGTGCCAATATAACATGTCACATAGCTTTTTTTAGCGCCTCGTCTTACTAGCCTTTTGGATTATCCGCTTATTTACTAATTATGCTAATGGTTTTATAGGGATAAGAATGAATATATTCAGAGGAAGAGTACCCACATTTGCCTGGAGGGATGAGGAGAAAACCATGAGAAATTAAACCCAAAGTTTAAAATGCCAATGATGCCTGGTTGGCTCTTACTCATGAAATCAAAAGAGGTCAATTTGCTGAAAACTCCTAGTAGGTGTCAACCAACTGCCAAGACAGATAGATAGTCTTTCCCCCATTTTGTTTTGTTTACAATGAGTTTAAAATAAGATTGGACATTTTTATGCAGGCGTATGTCATACATTGGCAAACAAATCAGTATAATAACTAGGCCTATATACACTTTACAACAATTTAATTATTTATTTCTTAAATTTTATTATATTATACACTAGAAATGGTAAGTATAGGCCTAACTGGCCACTAGTTAATCACTTTTAAGCTCATTGTAAAAAAGTTATTGTTGTGAAAAACATGTTAAAATATTACATTTATGTAGAATATACTTTGTTTACCCTGAAGGTAGCAAGCTTACCTTGCTTTGCCCCACTATGGTACAGGTTATAGTGAAATACATTAAGTGTGAATTCAGGGTGAATGAAGTGAACATGTGTCAACACCATTTAGGACAATCCTACTACTGATATACACTTTTAAGTTGATCTAGAAAGTTTTAATTTGAACATCGAATAATAGGCTAATGATTTCCAATATTTATTTATTTTGGGTATTTAAAGTGCACCTTCTGAAGTGACTGATTATATCAGCACATAAGAATTTCTATGAATGAGAGTGAAAGGGTCTACCAATTTTGACAGGAAAGGTATTTTCACATACAGTGGAACCTGGATAATCCGAACTTGGAAGGACCAGGAAAATATTTGAATTAAATAAGTTTCTTAAAAGGAATTCCCTTTTCCACTTCCTTTATCAGAACTACTTTTTCAGCCAAAGTTAATGATTTATAGGACTGTGGCTTGAACAGTGACATCACGATACACACACAAACAAACACTACTGCACAGTATGTAATTAACAAAACAAACACTAAACAAAATAAACTCACACGTGACAAGAATATTACTATGACCTAATCACTAAGAACGTAACCGCTCAAAAGATTCAACCTTGGCTAAAGAAGTACAGAACTGTATGTGTAAACAAGGATGTATGACTAAGCAGGGTAGGGGTGTGAAGAAGGGTAATGAGCGCATTCCAACGTTGCCTCCCCTGTTTCCAAAAATAGAACAAAATGGTGCTGCAACTAGAAGAAGGAAAACCATATTGCACAGTACATTAAAACTTACGAAAAGTTCGAATTAACCAAATAAAAATTTGAATTATCCACGATTTTTAACATTTGTTTTAATAGAAAGTTCAAGGGACCGGACGAAAAATTAAAATTAAAGACGATTTCAAATTACGGAAGTTCGAATAAGTCAGGTTTCACTGTCCCTTCCAAGATTATTTTACATGCCACTATCGACATGGACCGACAGCTTTACTTCCGTCCCATAGGAAGATCTGGTAGGCTAATGTACACATTTTTATCACTCAAGAAAAACACAATAACCCAGGATTTGTTTGAACCCACAAACATCAGGTCCTGAAGCAAGCACTTTACCCAAAGACCTTCATGGTCAACCATTTCCAATATGCTTCTTGTTTGGTTAGTATTGGGAACAGAAGAAAATAGGATATATGCTACAAAATAGATACCATAGGCCTATGGTACCTAAATATTGGAGGATGTGACCATTTCAGCCTAGAATCTAAAACCCCAAAATACCATAAGTACAATGAGTATTTTCAATCCCTGAATATAGTTCCTTATTTCACCGATTTTGCAAATCTTTAATAGTAGATATTTTTCACATACTTGAAGACTCTCCTTTAAATTATTGGGTAGGACTACTATATACACAAAAATGTTCTCCGTTCAAGGAATTTTATTGAAACATATTAAAATCATGAGGACTAGGATTTATTTACTAACTTGTTGTAAAAAACATGTTGGTATGGTAGGCAAGTGGACTAATTGTTTAGGTCAACCAACACTGATCAACCTTACCTTTAATGAGTGCAATCTGTTGTGAAGCAGGTAGAGTTCCTCATAAAAGTCCTTCTTTCTCCAGTGTCTTGAGTTGTTTATCGACATCCTGAAGAGCTGAAGTGATCTGTGTCTCCTCAATATCATATATATGGACCTGATAGCCTACACTGGCAAACAACATGGCCCAACTACGACCAATCAGACCACTGGAACAAATAAACTTATGGTAATGATATGTGTCTGTTCAATATTATAGATATGGACCTGGTAGCCTACACTGGCAAAAAACAAGGTTCAAAGATTTATGTCTAAGAATGCAGATGGTTAAGTGTAATAATAAACATATTTGGCTTCATTAAAAATAAAATCTTTTTCGGTGAAATTGGTAGTACAATAATCATATAGGCTAGGCCTATAATTAGAATAATCTGTGGCTAAAAAATAAGGACTTACTGTGGCACTAAGTTCTAAGAAACTAGTTTTGTAAGGGGACCTATCCAGTGTCCAGACATCCTCCACCCCATAGGTGCGAGGGGGCTCTGATGGTTCTACTCCAGAATTTTGTATACAATGTTGTCTTTGATTTCTTATCTCCTTGTACTTTACTTTATTTCCTTCACTTTGTTTTTCTATGTCGGCTACATTTTTATATTTTTATCTACCCACTGCCAGCAATCACAATAACTTGACCCCAGTATAGGCACCACCAAGCAATATTGGTTTACACTAATAGAGCATTCTTTTACATTAAAGTTATGATACACTTAAACATTATGCCTACTCTATGTTAAAGAAAGATTGGGCTGAACTATTCCACATCCACAATAACCTACACGTTCAAAACCACCACAAGAAAAACAAATATAACCAATAAAAAATTAGTTAAGAAAATAATTATAGACAGCGGAATTTGTGTTTAAAAATTAAAACGAAGTTGTAAAAGTATAATTTCATTTCTCTATCAAATAGAAAAAAGTGTGCATAGGCCTAGTCCCTACAGATTAGAGCAATTAGACCTAAGCTTGAAGAAGTACACGATTTTTCTCAGGAAAAACCTCGTTTACACGTTTTGTTTAAGGCGCTTCAGATTCAAAAAACAATTTGTGTCAAAAGCACAGAGCGGGGCCCTGGTAGAAAATTCAATTCTCTATCCAAATATATAGGTGTGCATAGGCCTAGACCCTACAGATCTGAGCAATTTGACCAAAGCTTAAGGAAGTATACGAACTTTTTCAGGAAAAACCTCGTTTACACGTTTTATTTAAGGCGCTACAGCTTCTAAAAAACAATTTGTGTCAAAAGCACAGAGCAAGGCCCTGATAGGAAATTTAATTCTCTGTCCAAATATATAAGTGTGCATAAGCCTAGACCCTACAGATCTGAGCAATTTGACCAAAGCTTGAGGAAGTACACGATTTTTATCAGGAAACACCTCGTTTACACGTTTTGTTTAAGGCGCTATAGATTCTAAAGAACAATTTGTGTCAAAAGCACAGAGCGGGGCCCTGATAGGAAATTCAATTCTCTATCTAAATATATATGTGTGCATAGGCTTAGACCCTACAGATCTAAGCAATTTGACCAAAGCTTGAGGAAGTAGATGATTTTTATCAGGAAAAACCTCGTTTACACGTTTTGATAAGGCGCTTCAGATTCTAAAAAACAATTTGTGTCAAAAGCACAGAGCGGGGCCCTGATATGAAATTTAATTTTCTATCTAAATATATAAGTGTGCATAGGCCTAGACCCTAAAGATCTGAGCAATTTGACCAAAGCTTGAGGAAGTACACGAACTTTTTCAGGAAAAACCTCGTTTACACGTTTTGTTTAAGGCGCTACAGATCTAAAAAACAATTTGTGCCAAAAGAACAGAGCGGGGCCCTGATAGAAAATTTCATTATCTATCTAAATATATAAGTGTGCTTAGGCCTAGACCCTACAGATCTGAGAAATTTGACCAAAGCTTGAGGAAGTACACGATCTTTTTAGTAAAATCCTCATTTAAACGTTTTGTTTAAGGTAATACAGATTCTAAAAAACAATTTGTGTCAAAAGCACAGAGCGGGCTCCTAATAGGAAATTCAATTCTATATCCAAATATATAAGTGTGCATAGGCCTAGACCCTACAGATCTGAGCAAATTTGACCAAAGCTTGAGGAAGTACACGAACTTTTTCAGCAAAAACCTCGTTTACACGTTTTGTTTAAGGCGCTACAGAATCTAAAAAACAATTTGTGTCAAAAGCACAGAGCGGGACGCTGATAGAAAATTCAATTCTCTATTTAAATATATAAGTGTCCATAGGCCTAGACCCTACAGACCAGAGCAATTTGACCAAAGCTTGAGGAAGTACACGATTTTTATCAGGAAAAACCTCGTTTACACGTTTTATTTAAGGCGTTACAGCTTCTAAAAAACAATTTGTGTCAAAAGCACAGAGCGGGGCCATGGTAGGAAATTTAATTCTCTATCTAAATATATAAGTGTGCATAAGCCTAGACCCTACAGATCTGAGCAATTTGACCAAAGATTGAGGACGTACACGCTTTTTATCAGGAAACACCTAGTTTACACGTTTTGTTTAAGGCGCTATATATTCTAAAGATCAATTTGTGTCAAAAGCACAGTTCGGGGCTCTGATAGGAAATTCAATTTTCTATCTAAATATATAAGTGTGCATAGGCCTAGACCCTACAGATCTGAGTAATTTGACCAAAGCTTGAGGAAGTACACGATTTTTCTCAGGTAAAACCTCGTTTACACGTTTTGTTTAAGGCACTACAGATTCTAAAAAAACAATTTGTGTCAAAAGCACAGAGTGGGTTCTTGATAGTAAATTTAATTCCCTATCCAAATATATAAGTGTGCATAAGCCTAGACCCTACAGATCTGAGCAATTTGACCAAAGCTTGAGGAAGTACACCAAGGTTTTCAGGAAAAACCTCGTTTACACGTTTTTTTAAGGCACTACAGAATCTAAAAAACAATTTGTGTCAAAAGCACAGAGCGGGGCCCTGATAGGAAATTCAATTCTCTATCTAAATATATATGTGTGCATAGGCCTAGATCCTACAGATCAGAGCAATTTGACCAAAGCTTGAGGAAGTACACGATTTTTATCAGGAAAAACCTCGTTTACACGTTTTGTTTAAGGCGCTATAGATTCTAAAAAACAATTTGTTTCAAAAGCACAGAGCGGGGTCTTGATAGGAAATTTAATTCTCTATTCAAATATATAAGTGTGCATAAGCCTAGACCCTACAGATCTGAGCAATTTGACCAAAGCTTGAGGAAGTACACGATTTTATTGTAATATTCGTTAGCTATTCTACCGCACTCTATAAAATCCAAGTCTAAATTCATGTAGCTACAAGCTTTTTAACTTTGTAATCTAGTAACATATTTAGTGCGTTACAAGCTTGCGTTCTACCCCAAACTCCCCAAAATAAACGTTTATGTGGCTGTGGAATAGTTCTACCCGGTAAAATAATCATATAAAACCACACTTAAAAACAATCCCTCACAACATTTTATGATGATAAAATCAACAAAATATTTTGAATAAACCTGTATTGAAGTACCTTACTTAGGAAAATGTGCTGTTAGGCCTAACTTATTTTTTGGGGTTTTTACATAAACTGCTATTTTAAGAATAAAATTGTCTTAAAAGATGAATTTATTTGATTACAAACATGTCATTTGTAGATAGCATATGGAATGTATTAATAATAATTTTTTTCCTATCTTAAATTTATTGAATTTATTTTTAGGGCAGTCCAAATACAATGGGTATGTCAAGACTAGAAGTCAATTTAAGGCGACTATTGTCACAATGTGAGAACTTGGCTAAGGAAGGTCATCAAAAAGACTGGCGGTTGGATAAGGTGAGCTCCACACATCTTTATAGCAAATAGTTTGTTTTCACTTGATTATTTTTCTCTTCCATTATCTTAAGAATGTTCATCAGAGACAAGGATTGCAAATTTTAAATTTTATGTAAATGTTTATTATCATAAAATAAATTAAAGATAACAAATTAGTTTGTATTATGATTGTTTCATGTTTGTCCTAAAAATAAGATAGAATAAGATAATAGTCTGCCTAGAATGTATGATTAAGACATGTAGAAGTGTGTATTTTATTTTGCAAACTTGAAATTGTAGTATTCAGAAATGTTGAATTAAAGTATCAAAGCTGTGTTGGCCATATATAATATACTGTATTGTTGGACTACACAGTGTTTCATAATTGATGTACAAAACTCAGAGATAGTAGGGGGATATAAAAAAAAAGTGGATTGATGTAAACAACCTGGTGGTGGAAACACCCCCCCCCCCTCCAATATTTTAGAGAAGCCACAGGGGCAGGTTGGCAACACGTGTCAGTAATCACAGCGAAACACGACAGGCTTGTGACCTCTTGTTATATGTACATTGAACAAGGAATGTTTGACTGCAAGTCTGAACCACATGCACATAACCTTTTATTTACAACAAACGCATAAGGATCACAACAGTTGTTTGAAATTGTGTCCAGCACATCCAACACACACATTGCAATAGCTAAACATGTTAACCTGAATCTGCTCGAAAATGCCTTGCATGATCTTTGCCATCCCACTAGACATTAGAACGTGAATGACCAAATCTTCTTTGCTTACCACAGGTGTTTCATAAACCATTGATTTTACATGTCCACATAAGAAGTCCATGGGAGTCAAGTCCTGGGATCAAGCCGGCTATGCCATGGTATTATACACAGCTCTATTTTCACAATTACTGTCTGGCAACCACAACCTGCTATTGGCAGATATTGATTGCACCTCCAGGGATGAGCGTTGTTCACCTTCCCATGTGGCTTCTCACACATTTTTGGGGGTTTGGGGGGAGTAAAGGTTTCCTTCACCAGTTTATTTAATACATCAATTCACTCCTTTTGAATCCCCCTACTACCTCTCTGAGTTTCACACATCAATTATGAAAAACAGTGTATTTAAAATTATACCTTTAGTAAAATAAAATCTGTTTTGTCTTTTTTTTACAGTATATAAATGCCTTAGATGAAATGGTAACAGATCTTCAAAAAATTCCAAAGTAAGTATTTTTTTAAAAATGTTTCATCAACTGTCAACATTGTGCATCATTAATATTTAGATAGATACTTTGCTATAATACAGTGTTATGAACAAAATAATTGGGAAAAATTAATACTATAATCAATAAAGAAAAATCTCAACAGAGAAAACATTAAATACTATCTTCTTATCGAATCATCAATCCTAAAACAATCTACCACTTTAACAGTGCATTATAAGTAATGTGTTTTACACAATTCAAGCAATGCAAAAAATAGGATGTTGCCAACGCTAACTTAAATTATCTCTCTCACAACACTATAACTATATTTTAGTACTACACACAGAAATAGTAACTCTCTGGCCATTTAATTCTATCCCAAGACAGCTCCATCCAATCCTCGACCTGAAACACAACCTCCTTTAGGCCTATATTTATTTTAACATCCTATCATCAACTTTTTGGCTTATACAGGGATCTTGTTTCCTCAGGTTTCAAAAATACACACAAGTGGAAATATTAAATTTACTGCTAGTTTAATTTTTATTCTTGTGGCTATTTTTGTTATTTTGAGAGGGGCTTTGTCATGATTAAAAATGTTGAGACGTTGAAATCTACATATTGACCAATCACCTCTATGAAACTGGCTTGAATCCTGGTTGGGTTAGACTTGAAACCAAATGCTTACTGAGCCTAAGACTCACATTAATCAAAATATAAATGATGCCAATAAAGTGAAATGTAACTTGAATAATTGTGTAGTTGGAGGTAACAAAATTTTACATTCCACAGCAAACCAGAAAAAGACACTATGTCGGAATATATTAGAAGAGTGACTTTCCTGAAAAGACTTGTTGAAACTAAAAAACTAGTGAGTAAAAGAAACTTATAATTTATATTAAACAAGTTTGTAACTAAAATAACCATCAGCTCTATACATGAAGGTGTTAGCTTATAGGAGTTTCCTTTGAACTTATAGTTCAATCTTAAACTAATTACCTCCGCTAAATTACACCACGAATACTATTTTCATAATATGATTTAACTGGTTCTTTATTAGCATTAAATTAGTTAAATTATAACTTTTCTCCTACATTTTTCAAATTAAATAGAATTCACTTATTGAGTTTGTTAACTAACCACCTTCATACTTAATTAATGAGAAATTATCATTCTGCTTTAGTTAAGTTTTTAATCTTTTAGCGAATTTGAAGCTTAATTATCATAGAATTAATTTTGTCCCTCTCTAGCCAACGGCTGCAGAGAAGGTAGTTGCGGCCCAACTATTATCACACGGACCTACCTCTACTTCTGACACCATCACTAAAGAGATTCACCAGAAAACTACATCCAAATACACTAAGGAGTTGAGAGATCAACTCTTTCAAAACGATAAGGGTGAGGGAAAAAAACTGTTACTATTTCAAATTTGGATAAGTTAAACCCAAATAGTTATCAGAGTTTATAAGAGCTATCTTAAAAAAATCTCTGACTAATTTTAATACTCATAAATTTAGAAGTGTGTGAATAATTTTGGATTTTATTTCCCAAACTATATCTCTTTTAACAATGAAAATTAATCCATCTCAAGCACAACAAATAAACCAAATATTTTTGATTGATTCATTTTAAAAAGAATGACTATTAAATTAATTTACTAACCCCTTCCAACTTCAATACCTCACAGAGGTCTGACAAATATTCTAATTTTACATTTCATGTTGATTCACAAACTCATTAAATTTTTCTCACATACACCTCCCTACCCTCTTTGTTATAAAATTTATTTATGTGTTCTATGGCATTAGGAACTCAAGGGTTCATAGTCGCAAATACAAAAGTATGCCACATATCCCTATCTTGAGCTATTTCTCTCCAATCCCCCTATTCACACTATCTCTTTCAGGTCTTCCCATTAGGTTTGCCAGTTAATACCTTGAATACAGTTTTAGCTTCTTCCATTTGTGATGCATGTTCTGCCCACTATAATCTCTTAAGATTTGGTTACCCTAACAATGTATTGTGATAAGTACAGGGTATGTAACCACCTCCACTCTCCATTATCTACATTCCTTTTGGACCACACAATTTGCTAAGTATTCCTAAATCTCTTATCATATTAGTTAAGAGATCAAGTCTCACAACCATCCAGAACAACTGGTAAAACTATTGTTTTGTATATTTTAAGTTCTACATTTCTTGACAACAGGGGAGGTATTAACCATTTACTGACCAAGTGATAGTATAATTTCCCAATTGTATTATTTTCCGATTAGCCACTGTATTATTCTTGGCTAAAATTGTCCCTAATTATTTGAACTCACCCTATAAAATTATCACTTTAGAATTGAAAATAAAATATAAAGAAGATATTCAATATTAAATTTCCATGAACATTGAACAAATAACAAACATGATTAATATCTTAGATTTGCTACAAAAAATTGGCATTGAAGTGTTTTGCATATTTAGTGACATGACAAGTTTTTTTTATGTTTAAAACACTGGTTCCGTTACCTAATATGCTAACATTTCATTGCCAATTTTTAGTATCCAATCTTGGACATCAATCATGATTGTTATTGTTTATTACAGTATATACACATTTATTTTTTGTAAATTCACTATTTACCGTTGTTTATTTAGGTTTTTAAATAGTTGCAATTGATTAAAAAATAGCACTATTCACACACTTCTACTTATTGAATTTGACCTTCTTGGATGATTGAATAGTCTAAAACATCACTTTTGCAATAGATTAGACTGCCAATAATGGGTTTGCTAATAAAAGTTAGGTTTTTGTATGCATTTCACACTAATTAAATTCCCTATCCATAAACTTAGCATCTTATATTGTTCTTAATATTTGTTATTTTTAAATATGATATTACTTGATCATTTTCTATGCTTACTAAAGTTCAAGCATCTGAAGACAATCTGAGGCATAGGAAAGAGAAGGGTTCTGGTGAAGATTTGGATGTGTTACTGAAGTACCATCATTCCATGAGAGAGAAAATAGCGGACAACATGCTGCTGATGGTTAGAAACCTAAAGGAGCAGTCACAGCTTGCTAGCACTATCATCAAAAAAGATGTTGAGGTAAGTTAGTAATCGACAATACCTGCCATGTAAATGAGTTATTTTTAGCACCAGTTTACAAAGACAACAGTTTTTAAATAACATTATGGTTGTCATTGATTATCAGAAAAATATTGCATTCATTGGAGCAGTTCACACTTCACATGGACGACAAGTGACACTTTTGTTCTTGCGGCATCTTTTTAACTGTTGCAAGTGCCATTAGAAACACAACAGTAAAAGTGTTGTTGCGTTAAAAAAAAACCCAGAAAAACAAGCTTTTTTTAATCATGAGTCACTTGTTGGTTTTGATTTTTTTGGTTGTTTTGAAAATATGAGTGATATTCTACTGAGCAATATAAAATAAAATAAAGAAAAATAACTTCTGGAATGGCATTTGAGAGCAAGAACAATCGAATGAGTCCATTAATTTTCTTTGGCTTTTTATATTCTTTAAAGCAAGGTAAACTAATACTGTGCATTTAACCATGTTCATAGCTAACTAAAGCTTTATTTTGGTTGGAAGAACAGTTTAGAAAATTCAAACATATTTCTTTGCGGCCAACATTGACAACATTTTACTATATTATTTGTGTTATTTTATAGATATTGATAACTAGCAATCCTGCACGACGTCCGTGACCCACCAAAAATTTGTTAAAAATAGCCTAATTAAAAATCTTATTAAAAATTTAAAAATCCGGCTTCGAGGTGCATCTATCTTCCGTCCACCTATGTTAAAAATTTCATATCTCTGCATGCCATAGATTTGGTTGGTCATGGCACACAGACACTTCCTTTTATTACTATAGATATATATTAGAAGTGACAGCTGCAGATAACATGACTTGATCTATGAATATATAAAATTGTTTTAGTAACTTAACTTTACATCCATTAGGGTTTCCAGCCTATGGTCTGGGTCATTTTATTTTATTCAAACCATACATTTTTCCATTACAGTTTGCTAGACCTGTCATATCTTCATATGCCTTATAATATAACTTAGAACTAAAATAGGTACAAAATCCAGTTCCAAGCCGTTAATTCATCACTGTGAAAGGGTAAACCCACATTTCAACAATGATAAATTTTTTTGCCATGCCAGGAATCGAATCCGGGACCCTTAGCTCAGTAGAAAGACACGATACGGAATGAGCTAAAGTGTTGGATTTAGTAGCAACCAGATACTTTTTTTAATACCAAAATCAAGTGACTGGTCATCTAGCTGAAGATTCTGGGAATGGCTTGAACGCTGGTTGTTTTCATTTATCAATAAGCAGTCCTGATAAATGTTGTTTTTCAGGAAATCCATTTCCTTGTTGATGGATGGGAATTTTTCTTCGGATATTTTTTCACTATTTAATTGCATCATCATTTCATTAAGTGTGCTTTGCAAAGAAGCATAAGAATCAAATATTGTCCAAATACAGGGATTTACATTCTGACAGATACAACTGAATTTTGTGATCAATTCTAATATGTCATGCCAAGTAGTTGAAAAATGAAACTTGACTTTGAAAACTTATTCAGTTTCAATGAGAATTCTTTAGCATCGGTATTCTTACCTTGTCGTATAATCTCAGTTCCAATGAGAATTCTTTAGCATCGGTATTCTTACCTTGTCGTATAATCTCAGTATGCTTCTTTTGTAGATCAATAAAAAATAGCTTAAAATCTCTCTGAAATGTTTTGTAAGCTCGGAGTTCACTTTGAACAAAACGAGTATCCTGAAATGATTTTGGATTTAATATGTCCACTTCTATTTCTCCAGCTAATGCAAGAAGTTCTTCATATCCAATACGCCACTTCTAACTTTTCATTATATTACCTATAACTTGAACTTGATTACAGATTCACATTAACGATTTAACTTTACAAACATCATTCAACACACATTATAACCTATGAGCTATTTCCCACATAGGAAGTAATAAGTCACGATTTAAATTTTCACACTGACTCACCATATATTTATCTTCACTACACTCAAAATATTGCCCATCAAGTGCCATACCATTCAGTTGCTCTTTTTACTTAATACTTGTACTTTCAAGGGCATTGTGCAGTTTTTCAATAAGAATGTCTCTCTTGTGTGAAGTACCACATGGTGAAATGTCAATCACAATACAAGTCTGAACACCATCTACAAAAAAGATCATGCAAATTATTTGATATGCTCTCTGTAATTTTGTAATTTTGTCTGCTGTAACAGACAAAAGAGGGAAATGGTTAGTTACTGGATTTACTGTGCTTAAAAATTCACATTCTTAGTAAAAAAAAAATTTTTTTTAAGTGCTCTAAGAAATTCTCTGGAATGATTAAGTTCACCAACACCGACATCATTTAAGCAGTGCAAACTTAATAAACCCTAAAAAAAAACTTGCCCTCCTTCCTCTCTTTTACTGCACTATAGGCAGCTCTGGCAACAGACTCCCACGGTTTCGTGTTCCTTTTTTACTATAGAATTTGTTTTTTCCGTGGAGTCAGAGAAATTAACACACCATCGATGGATGTGCTTTTGACTGTAAACGATCAATAAGGTGAGTTTTAAAATTTCAAAATGTATTACTTTGAGTAGGTTGTAGCAACTGCTTTTCCTCCGGAAGAGAAAAAATAACAAAATTTCCAGTTTCAAGAATAGCTACCTCTTTAGGGAAGGTTTTGTAGTTTTCTATGCATGGAGAACACTGCACTTTTGTAATTCCACCTTGCAGACACAGCATAAGTTGACAAATCTCTGAAACCGATTTGCTTACTCTAATTAATTTAATTTTTGCTTTAAATTATTCACTTTCCTGCAAAAAAAAATTCTAGGGCCGGTTAAACCTGGTAGCTCATTATATTTTCTGTTAGAATTATACTTTATGACTACACTATTATCCCTATGTTCATTTGGTTTTGACAACTCGTTAACTTTGTTATTAAGGATAGCTAAGGCATTACTTATTGTTATTAACTGTTCATTGATACCAGTAGGCTTATCAGTACCAACATTTAATTATACATCTTGAGATTAAGAGGTAATGGAGTGTAATTCCGGGAGGCCTTGGTTTAATGGTTGATTTTCATAGATTTTTCTTTTTTTCGTAGACTCGCCGCAATTGCAAGGGTAAATACTTGAGTTTTTCCTGATCACATAATTTACATTTTACAAAACTTGCAATATTCCATTGATCCTTACTTCTAGGTTTTTCTTAGGGATGTTTATTAGATATGTGATATCCGAGCTCATCACGTCTGCCATGCCATTCACTATAAGCACAGTTGACGTCTTGTTTGTTCTTAAAAGTCTACATGATAAACATCTGTTTCACTAAGCCATCTAATTTTTTTATAAACATTTATCTATTGTACAATGTACAAACCTTAATAGGTCCGCTAAAAACAACAATTTCATGGCTAAACAATTATTATAATACACATGTCACGGGTTTAAATAAACTGTGCACACTTCGCCGTGTAATTAGGCCGCATTATAATAGGTGACTGAATTTAAACTAAAACAAAATATCGCTCACCCTTCCATACCCTCCCCCGCCTACCTGCCATAGCTACCAAACACCAGTGGTAGGGTAGGTGACTGATGACTCACCACTCCATTAGCCAGGTTGAGTTATTAGATTTTTCCTTTGCCTCCTATCTCAACCTCTGACACATTATCTTAGCCCCTAGATACCGAAACTCTTTGTGCTTACACCGAAACTGCCTCACTATGGCACATACTGATAGTGTTGAGTGTCATCAGCCTTTGTTTTTTTTATACAAATGAAACTATCATATCAAAACCAGAATGTACTAAAAACGTCAACAAAATTGTTGGACTTTTCCCTACCCCAAATTTTTCCAGAACTTCTTTAATCTCCCCAAACCTCGTTCACACATTTGGACATATTCTGCACCCCTGGTTCATCTTTCACTCGTTTGGACGTTGCTTGAATTGAATCCATATAATCTATGTAATCCTAATACATATAACACTAAATATGTATTTAAAGGATAGTTAATAAGTTGCAGATATTGATATAATAAAATAATCTAAACTAACAATGTTTTAATGGAACAAAATTATATTCAAAGATCTGTAAAATCTACATCTCAGAAGATGGAAATCATAATAGTTAATTAGAATCTACGTCTCAGAAGAACATGGCGTTAAGGACATTGTAATAGCTACTTGGTCATCATTTCTTCAATAATATACTGGGCAATTCACATTCACCATAATTTAATAGTCAAAGTAGGGCATGGGCACGTAATGTCATAATTTGGAGCCCTATCGTGGGGCATGAACGAGAAATGAATGCCATAATAGCCTCTGTGCACCAACATGTACACCTTGAAGCTGGAATTTTAAATATTTGACTTTTTTTTTAATTCATTAAAAACTGATTCAGAAGAAACAAAATGAAGAGATTATTTTTTCAGTATTTTTTGGTTAAAATAAGGAGGGATAGCCAGCACACTTACCTAGTGATATTGGAGTATCTATTTTCTCGACCTGATGAAGCTCTCTGCGACAGTGAAAGCTTGTCCTTAAAAATGTGTTTGTGTTTATTTAGTATTTTATCGAAACCAATTTCTATTCCGGTATCACCAAGGTAAGTGTGTTGGCTATCTCCCCTAATTTAAACCATGATTTAGCCTAGTTCTCTATTCCAAATAACCTTTTCTGTCTGTCTGAAGCAAAGAAAAGCATTGAGCGGCAATCCCGGGCAAAGTTGGGTACTTATCCTAGTTATTTATAAAATTGTTCTGCATCCCTTGTATTTATGAGTTTATTTTTTATTCACAGACAGTCCAAAAATCTTCTAAACAATCCGATCAAAATTTTGACCGACTTAAAGGAGCTTCAGATCGACTAGCTGAGCACAGTAGAAGGGCGTGGAAATGTTGGATGTGGATCATGATTGCATTGGTCATGATTATATTTATTAGTAAGTTGAATATGTTGAGTATAGCTTTGTTGGTATGGAAAGTAATATATTTAGTGAAAGAGGTTTTGGAAAATTATTGATTCAAAAATGTAAGATCCTTTTAAATAAAACCAGGTGTAATTTAATCTCTAAACTTAGGCAATAAACTCTGTTTTGTATGTGACAATTTGTGAACACTGCTTCAAATTGCTTTGCAATACCACACTTACACATGTCAACAATCAACTCTGTCATGTCCATAGCAAGTATTGGAGGAAAAAAAGTGGTATATATCCTTCCCCTTTTGGGCCGTCTATATTTTTTAAAATTAACATCACCTTTTAAATATTTTTTACAAAAAGAAATTTTATCAAACCATGCACAAAATATCACTATTTGAAATGTATTATTTGATAATTCAAAATCATTTGATATGAAAGAAATATTCTTATATTGCATCCCCACCATGTTTGCATATTTTTTTCCATACATTTGTGGAAATTTGTATTGAATTTTTTTTTCTTGCAAATATGAATCCAGTGTTTTTACACAAAATATGTAGGTTCCACTTAAAATTATTGTAATTTGCATCTGTGGTGATTCTTTACTTTGTTTCAGACATGGTGCTGTTCATGAAGGTCATGAAGAAGAAATTATGAAATCATATGCATTTCTTTTCAATTTTCCAATAAGAGTACACATTCAATTATTGACAGGGCCAAGCTTAAGAGCGCATCCTAACCCACAGACAACACATAACTTAGGTAGGTAATGCAGCTCAAACCAGACGTTGAATCATATCAGTTTTCTGTATTATTCTTTTTAAAAAAACAGAAACTGAAACCAGTTAAACTCTTGTACTATATTTTTTTAAATGCCAACAAAATATAAATATATCAAACTATTACACTGATCTTAATTTCAATATTGTCAAATGAAAAATACATAAAACTGGGTTAGATGTGTTTTTCGGTTGGAGCGTAATCTTGTATCTAATGCCCTAGTTAATTGGCTGCAAGATGGGCTCTGGAGTGTAGTGTTTTCTTAAAAATGCAGATTAACTGATTTTTATCTTTGCCTAAATGAGCACATGTTGGTAACTAACACTCATATTCCTTCCTATATATTTCAGTGAATTAAAAATCTTATAGTCTTTCAAATTATTGTTTGTTGAAATATGATAATGAAAACAATAAAATTTCAGCATTTTATTCAAATAGTGTTCATAAAGTTAATTACATTTGAATTTATGTACTATAATGTTGTCTTATAATCTTATCTAATTTGAGGCTCAAAATAAACAGAGGCTATTTCAATTGCCATGCCACATGCACACATGAACCGTGTGTTAATTAAATTACATCTACATTTTAAAATCAATTATATTGAATCATAAAAATATGTTTTATCTAATTTTTTATATATTAATAAATCATTTATAGATAAGTATTAAAATAAATGACAATATATTTGGTGGGAGTAATGGAGGCACACAAGTTAGAGGAACTTGACTGCCTTGGCGAGCACTGGCCACAATCAACAGTTCACAGCACATAGTCCATTAACACCTCTCACCTCAAGAGGACAATTTGTTTCATTTTCAACTTGCTTGTGTAGAATATTATTATTAAGATTACACTGTATGTTTGTCTTCAACTAAAATCATAGTATCGGTATAACATAACATGTAAAAATGAATGGGGAATATTATTAGGACTAGAAGTGTTATTGAAAATACATTATGGTACTTAAGTTCTTTTTAAAGGAAGGGTAAGGTGCGAATGTTTACTGTGAGTCTCAAATAAGATGGGACATACTGCATGATAAACAGAAACATTTCCTTCAATCCCTTATTCTATTTATATAAAGTGAAACTAGAGAATTAAGATTTGTTATATCTAAGTTTCCAAATAATTATCAAACATTGAAACAAAATTCTGTACACAATCATAACACACTCATAATAAGGCTTAAAAATAAATCCAAAATTATGTGAATTTGTTGCATTATTTACTATCACACAATAAATAGAGATTGTATCAATCAAATGACCTAGCATAAATATTTTAAAAATGAAATATTGAAGGGCAGGGTCCTAGACACCAGAAAACTGTAGGTTTTAAAGTTCACAATTAAAAACAAAACACATAATTATGAAATTTTTGGGTTACATCAGTACATCCCTCCCTCATCTATCCTCTTTTCAATGTTTAATTCAATAGTGTCGTTTGGCGCCAGTTTTTCCTATGATAAAATTTATTTAGTAGGTTATTCAAATTATACACTTTATTTAACATGACCTCATGAAAATATCTCTAAAAATGCATTAAAATTGGCTATGTTAAAAGCAAAGCTTGGATGTAAATAGTACTGGTAACAATACTTTTTATAAGAGCATATTAAGGTTTGAATGGCATTGAGAAATGTGTGTTCAAATGTAATGTTTATGTGAATTAGAACACTGTGTAGAGGGCACTCTTACATCCATTACTGTTTCCAGCCTGTGCTCTGGGTCAGCTTTTTATTCAAACCATATAATTTCCATTACAGGCTTGCTAGGCCTTTTGTAGCTTCATATGCCTTATAATCTAACATAAAACTAGGACAACTTCCAGTCCCCGGCCTTTAATTCATCACTGTGAAAGGGTAAACTCACATTTAACCAATTATACATTTTTCGGCCATGCCAGGAATTGAACCCGATACCCTTAGCTCAGTAGATAGAAACTCTGCCGACTGAGCTAAGGTGTCTGATAGAGAGCACTCTAAAAGAAGTTAATTACAATGATCATTTGTAAATGGCTGTTGAAACATACAAATAATATGTGTAGCTAATAAATAATAGTTGGTAAGCAATTGGCAATATCTTTGTCAATTTTACATTTCATAACGTATGGTGTGAGATTTGAATTTCACTATTGTGGAAGGGATAGTCTGTCTCCTGTCACTACCAACTTGTATGATACGTTAAACATGAAGGTTATTGATAAACATTTAAAAGAGTATAAGGACATAAGAATAAGCGGGTTTGGACATGTCAAAAGAATGGGGGTAGAAAGATTTCTGAAGAATATGGAACAAGCATAGTATTGTTCTTTGTTTTGTTTTTTTTTGCCTGAAATTTTCAGGAAAATAGATTACCAACTGCACTATTACAGAACTTTGTTTACTTAATATTCTTAGGGTCAGTTTCATAGTCAAATTTAGTACGCCTCAAGTGCGGCGGTACACTAAGTACATGACGACACCTACCTAAACCAGAATGGAATGGGCCGTTCTCGCATTGGAAACTGGCCCATTCCATTCTGGTTTAGGTAGGTGTCGTCTTGTACTTAGTGTAGCGCCGCACTTGAGGCGTACTAAATTTGACTATGAAACTGGCCCTTATTGTCAATACATTTTTCCTTAACCAAAGCCCAGTGGTAAAGAAATAAAATGTCAGATTTGGTTCTTATGACTCAAATTTTGACCAAAGCCTTGAATTTTAATTTTATCCACTTTCCCTCTACCTTCTTTCAAATACATACATATAATTTAAGAATAAGAAATTTTCCATCCATAACACTACCACCTAAATTTTGGTAGATTTTTTTATACAATTTTTATCCAAAAAAGGAGCTTTATTCAGGGGTGTTGCACGGAAATATCTTATTTTTGTCTGTGGGGGTGGGGGGGAGGGATTTTTACAACTCTAGGAATTTCAAAAGTAGAAAAATTCCTGGTGACATAGGACAATGGCAATGTTTAGAACATATAAAAGTTGTGGAATAACTCCCAGTTAATAGGAGGGCTAGGGGGTTCTCTCCTGGATAATATGTAAAATTTGAGGTGATAATTGGGGCTTGAGAAGTTTTAGGCAACTGTATTATTAAAGTTATGTGTTAATGATGGATTTTTCAAGTTTCACTACCAGCATATTGTGATGAAGCCTTTGTAACATAATTAAAGTTCCCACTAAGACCATGCCCATTATATGACTGGAAGACAAAATAACTAATTAGTACACAGACTTTATAAATGGAATGTAAAGAGTTAAGAATTATATTAAATACATATTCAAATAATTATTTTTCTGCCTACATCAGTCACCTTGACAATTGAGAATATAAATCTGACTAGAAGCTTCTTTAAATATAACAAGTTTCTATTTATTTCTACAATACTAAGGCATTTCTTTCACCAGTAATTCAGATACTATAATAGTGCTTTTAGATATGTTTAACGTGAATATTTTTTCTCGGAAAAAACTTAATTTTACTTTAATATGTGAATGCAGTGGATTTTAGACGCCATGTTCTTCACAATAGCTGTGATTTTTTTTATCAGCTAACAATTTCACATTTAAAATGTAAAGGTAGTCTCCTAAAATCTAATTTAGAAAATTTAAACATTAAAACTATTTTTTTAAGTGTGCATCTAGCTATACCTATGCATAAATACCGATTTTCAGTAGAATTAACATTTTGGAAAGTTTCTTCCTTAAAAATATCTCCCAAATGTTTTTCTTTTGTTCATATTTATAGAGTTATCATAAACAAACATTGTACACATATTTTGAATGTTGGTGCATTATTCTATAAGTAGATGATCCAATAATACCATCCATAAAATAGTAAAATTCATTAGTATAGTACTTTAATTTCATCCCTAGCTTATGAGCAAATTGCGTAAAAAATTAATGTCAATCTCAAAAGATGAAACTGAAATGATAAAGCAATCTTTCTCATCTTGCCGGCCTTCTTCATGTTTGAAATTATCCACAATCATGTCTTTTCGAATTCTGGTGGAGTGATTATGTAGATTCATAAAAATGACATTGATTAAGACAAGATCCTGGATAATCAGTTGGTATAACTATGGGCACATAAAATCTGGACAGCAAGAGTTTAAATCCCTGTCAAGCTGTCATTTTTCTGAATTTACATAATAAATGAATGAACATCTTCTTGAGAGTCAAAAGTTTTGTATTCACATTTTAACCAAATGGCTTATAGTGGGATTAAAACCTCTAGTTGTTAGTTGTAGTATAAAATCTGTTATCAAATTGCATTTGAGTTCCAACCGTCAGTCTGAGTCGTCAGCATAATCATTTGCATTATACATGGCAGTAATACTGGTACGATGAAGAGACCGGCTCTGCTGGATGCTATTGATGACGGCTGGGTTCATTGCAAGCTCCAGTGCAGTCTGACCATCTTTGTTTGGTATCCTAGAGTCTGCCCCTTGCTTTAACAAAGTCTCCACCACCTCGTAGTGGCCGCGAGAAGCTGCCACATGTAGAGGGGTTTCTCCAACTTTGTTCTAACAGAAAACCAGTAATTTAAATATACGACTTACTTCAAACGATCATCCAGCACAGATAGATATCTAATAGGGCTGGGCAGATGCCGATAACCGATGTATTGGCATAATCAGCCAAGGATAGTCGGTTTTTTATAATGCAGATATTTTACGCTGATAATTCAAAATCTATATATATTTTAAATTCTCAAGTCATGAAAATATAATTCATAGTTCACAAACAAAAATATTTAAATACAGTTTCTTGCATGTAAACAAAAATTCTTTAATTCTGCTTTAAATATATTAATTTACAATAAACAATAAAACCAACATTCTAAACAAAATAAACCATTCAATTTCATTTACCTTAAGGCTTATTCCAAACTATGAAATAGTTGATAAATATATTAGAGATAAAGATTTCCTCAAGTAACAAAGTTAAACACTATCAAAAACAATATTAGGCCAGTATGATTTTATTTGTTGTCGAGTTATAAAAAATTAAAAATACATTATATTGTGACCCGCCTCGGTGGCGTAGTTGGCTAACGCGCTAGTCGTGTTGAGCTCGACTGCTGAGGACGGGGAGATCGAGGTTCGAATCTCAGTCGGGTGAACTGGGGGTGGTTTTTCTTAAATGGTTTTCCACTCTCCCTCCACGCAAATGCGGGTTCATTTCCTCTAATTCAACCTTCCCAATTCCTAATCCATTAGCGTAATTAGTACTTAAAGTGTATAACCCGAACGGGTAGTAAGACGCGGTGCTAAATTTTATTATTATATTGTGGCTATAACTATAAGTAACGTAGTTGTTTACCAACCTAATATGAAATATTACTAACATCTCTCAGTACGAGCTGAGGCCCGCGCATGCGCACAATATTTTGCTTTCTATTTAAATAATTATTGTTTTGGATTAGAATTATTTATATTTTATATATCCCCTATATTTTCTGTTGGCGGAATTAACTAAACTATATTTTATTTATGTAATCATAACTTATTCACACAGTAAACACAACGAATACATCCAAAATAACATATAATTATTGTTCTATCGCATACTCTATGGACTAGCTGATAGAACTGCATTCAGTATTTTTTTCTTGATGGTGCATGCCGATTACTGAGTGCTCCAAGATCGACTCAATCGATCGCTCACTGAGCACTCCCTGAGATCAGTTCTTAGAGTGCGTGTATATTCTAAAATCTGTTTATGATATTTATTGTGTCATTTCTTGATTTAGTTTACATTTAGGGGCCTAATTAATATTTGAATTTGTTATTTATGTTTATGAATGTTCTTTTTTAATATGACAAGGACAAAATATTTTCTAATGTATAGGTGGTCTTCGTTTAAAAACAAACTAGGTGTATTCTACTTATATGTACAATATTAAGTTTGTGTTTTTTCTTTATTTTTTGATATAGGTATTTTAATTTATTTGTAATTATGTACATTCTTGTGTATTATGACTGTGAAGTAGGCCTTACAATAAAATTAAATATACCTAACCAACTTTAACGTTTAAACTCTAATCTAAACTGTTATTCAACAAACCTACTACTATCATGAAAAGTATAAAAGTGGCAAAATCAGATAATTCTTGTTTTTGATTGTGGTTACACTATTGTAATATTGAAAAAAAAAAAAAATCAGCATTGTTTATTGGCAATATCTGCAACAAAAGGGCTTAACAGCCCAGCCCTAATATCTAAGGAAGTCGAAACAGTTTATTTTGGAAAGGTACCTGAGCATTAACAGCAGGATTTGGTAGATTCAAAAGCTCGGCCACACAGTGAAGATGTCCTCCATGGCTGGCCCAGTAAAGGGGCGTACTCCCAGTCTGATCCAGTCCTGTACCAGACACTCCTTGGTGCAAGCATTCACGTAGGAAGACAAGGTTACCTCTCCTTGCTGCTTCATGCAATGGACAATCCATTTCTTCTGTGTGATTCTCCACTGAAATAATACAAAAATATACCCATCCAGGATAAACTCTAAGGTCCAGGAGAAATTTACTTCTTTTTATTTCTTGTCACTGGTTTAGCCACATTTGTGTTGAAAAAGTTACTAGATTTAGTTACCATAGTTACTGGGAATGAGGCCAGTTTCAGTGCCACAACGAGCTTTCCACCAGTTAGAATCTGTCACTTCATCAAACACATACAGGAGGTCACCTTCTTGGAATGAGATCTCATCAGGCTATAACAATCAGGAAATAGGAGTCTTTCATTACACTTCAGTAGTTGCAGCTATCTGCTTGTATCACACTTTGTAGGCACATGCACATATTGAGTCAGTTGGTTTAAGCAGACGCGCACCGAGTGAGTTGATTTTGAAATTTGAGTGGGTCTTTCACGCAGATTTTATGGAGAAGTGCGGACAAAACTGAGATTGCAAAGTTATGCTAATTTCTTGTGATTGGGTGTAGAGCTCGTCACGTGTTAACATTTAATTCTGATCTTGTTTCTTGATAAACATATGAATCCACAATAGCACATTAAAATATAATGTTATTGTATTTCAATGCGTAATTGTCACATTTTTTAGGCCTGTATATTGGGGGGAAAGTAGGGTGCGACCATTATGTGAAGCTTTTAATATATATATAATATTTTACTTAATACTGTATTGGTTCGAATATAATGCAATATTTTTCTACTAAAATTACCCTTTCAAAAATTTTTCTCATATTATATGCGCTGCCTAACATTTTCCATAGAAAAAAACCACCAAATTCCAAGGTATATTTTGTAGCATGCTGGGATTGTATTGGCCGGTCCAGTGTGCTCATCTATAAAGAGACTGAGTGACAAAACATGAAACATAAATGGTCTCGAATATAATACGACCTGACAGTAACAGAGATAAAATTTAACAACTTGAACCCTCTTTTTTTAAAGTAAAAGTTAAGTGTTAAATTTTACAAACCAAGATTGAAAAACAGGATGTGACCATTATGTGGTGAAATATGGTATCAATGTTGGTCACAAAAAAAAAGTATGTATTTTCTAAAATGTCCCTCCTATTAAAATTATACTGTAGCTTTGTGCGACTGCTTCAATGTGCATATTATATTAAAACAAATTTTAGATTTATTGTTGCAAACCAGAATAAATATTTAATTAAGAATGTGCGAAGTTCACTTTTGCAATTTGAAGTGATTACAGGAAATATTTTTGAAGTTGAATTAGAGTTTGACTATGTTTTTATCAATTTCTTTAAGCTGTAAAAGATATGTTGTTTTGATTTATTTAGCTTTATACACTAAAATAATTTATAAAAGGTTTTGCTAAACAGTGTATTTATTATATATTCTTTAAACCATGGTTCAGTCATGTTAATATTTGATTCTGATTAGAAGATAGTATTGTTGATAGGAATATTGTGTTTCATTGAATTTATTATTATTATTATTATTATTATTTGATATTCAGAAGCTATCCATGGTGATTTAAATTGAATTTTGAGGTTTCAGTAGACCAATGTTAGCTGGTAAGTTAAAGATTTATTTATTTGTTTGTTTGTGATTCATGTCCTACTAACTTGAGTTGGGATGAGAAAGATAGGATTGATAAAAAAGTGTATGGGTACATTTTCTCTAAATTCTCTTGTGTTCAATTTGTAAGTGTATCGGGAAATAAAACACCTTATTATACGTGGTCAGGATTCGAACCTCTTAGTCTCTCCATTGCTGGGAAACAACACTAGAAAAGACTAACATGACCAGCAGGTTTAGTGAAACAGTTTGTGTGTCTGACTGTACCAAGGATGATTTTTCCACACAATGATTGTCAATTTTTGTCCATAGGCCTCTATTCTCATTTTAATTATGTTTACCAACATGCTTGCGAGATAAATATATATATAAACTAAAATAAATTTGTATAGGTTCTAAACAAATACATAGTCTTTTATCTTTAGTCTACTTACATTTTGAGCTGTGTACTTATAAAGTGCCCTGACAACTTTGACACGACCTGAAATCCACCAAAATTTATTAGAGTTTTGCTATTTAGAAAATTAAATAATCATCTCTTACTATTCTAAAAACACTTCACACATCTAACAAGATACTGTTTACATTCTGGACATTCCCAGTTGTATAATATGTTTTGATTTAAATGTAGGACTATGAAATTAATAAACTACACAAAATGTATCTTAAACCCTTTGGCAAATTTTCATTTTTGAATCTGGTAACGCTAGTTTAAGGTTTTAGCTGGTATACAAGAACAAAGCTGAGTGGGTCATTAGTGTGAGTGGAATATTAGTGGTGGTGATTTGTCCAAGAAGTGATGTTATAACGTGAGTGGCACAGAAGTATAGCCCCAAGCACAATACTGCAGCATACTGGCCCACTCACATTATTTTGTTGCTACTAAAACTAATCCATTCATACTACTGCGACCCTTTTGGAAATATTGCCATTTGTTTGCAGGCTAGCATTTTGTTTACTTTAAGCTATAAGTTACACTTTGTGTAAGCAATATTTTGACGGGAGTAAACTATCTATGGTGCTTTTCAGATTTAAATGATTGTATAATATTTGCTAGTTCTAAAGGTCGATTCTTTATACATAATTAGACTTTAACAAAATTTAACTGTGTTTGTTAGGTTGGATTAGTTAAAGATAAAATAGGTTGGTTAAGAATAGTTTTGAATACTAACAAATGCCCCGAATTGAAAGGCAATAGTAGTTAAATTAAGAAGGAAGGCACCAGCATTATACCTGAGAGAAAATATAGAAAATCATATCTTAGTGACACCACCCCAAGTGCATGCTGCTGGAAATCATACCGAGCAGTTGGCTGAAATTATATTAAGGTAATAGAGGATGAACTTTTTTTTTTAGTCTTGGAAATTACGAAGGGAGCCCCTTCCCATTTCCTGGTCCTTCATTTTTACATCTAATAATGTTCTTCATTGCGGTTTGAAGTAGTCTTTACACCAGCTACCCCAATTTCAATCTTATCCCTAACAAGTTTTTTCTTCTTCTTCCAGAGTTACATTTTGAAATTTTTTAAAAACCCAAACTCCTAAAAGCAAAAATCAATTATTTAATAGTTTGTAACTGATCCACTAGTTATTTGAAATACACTTAAAACCTTACCACATTAAGATAAAAAGTAAATTAATAAAAACAAACAGCTACTTATAATTGTAAATGTATGTGTAGTAGTAAATATATTTAATAGATTAGAAAATAGGCTATTAAATAGATCATATTGAAATATCTACTTACATGTTCATCTATAGCAAGTTATTAAGTAAAAAAAAAATTAACACCTGTAGTTAATAGGTTTGGAAAATTTGATAAATCTAATTTCATCATTTAAAACAGTTTTCAAGGGAAATAGCCCTAAGATTTTTTTAAATCAAATCAGTTTTGTTGAGAAAAAAGTACTGCTGCACAATTCCCCATAAATACTAACTACACTAATGGGTAGAGGATGAGAAAGGTTAAATTTTGAGGAAATGTACCAGAATGTACATAGCGAGGGAAACCCTTTAGGAAAAACCACCCTCGATGCACATGACCTGTATCGAACCACGATCTCCTAGTCATCAGAAGTCTAGTCTATGCAAAAGTAGCGCCTTATACCATGCGACCACTGATGCAGGTTGCTTACCCATTGTTTTACCAAAATTAAAGCATGACAATGAATAATTTGCTATTTTTGGTTATAATAAATGGTAAGGTAGGTGTAGATCAATTAATCAATATTTTGAAACAACCAACTTAATTTTACAAAACCTTTTTGCTTTAGCAACCTATATAATTTAAAATGGTTGGCAACATAAATTTTCGAGCTCTAGCAAACGAAAAGAGCATAATAAAACAGTTGCCAGCCAAACAATGCACCAAGAGCATGCCGACAAAGAAAAGGTAACTTACTTTATGCAATAAGAGTGTTTAGTCACACCCATTAAAAAACAAACGATTAACATAGCAATCACGTGATCAAGTGCAAATCCGTCCGAATATTCACGACGTGCTAATGCACCTCTCACACACCCTTGAGTACAAGGGCGACAGAAAGTTACGCTGGACATGCCATTGATGCAGTGTTTGATCGGCAGTTGTTTAATTTTTCGCCTGCTAGAGATAGAGCTCGTAGAGTAATGTGATCTTTGATAATGTACGTTAAGTATACTGGTTGTTTAGTAGTGTTGTATTGTGTAGGATAATTTGTCATCAGCAGTGAAAATAAGTCACCTCAAATCTGTAAGAGGCCTACACTAATTCAGGCTGATAGATGGCGTTTAAAATAGTTTCTAAGATCATTGGTAGGAAGCAGCACTGTGGACTCAAGGGTGTGAAAAAGGATATTTTGCAGTTCAAATAGTCTGTTGCAGTCTTCGATCTCAAGTGCATGTAAAGTCATCAATTCAGGTGTACTTGACTAATCGGATACAGCCCTGGCCTGCTGATAGCGGGAAGATCTAGGCTTTAATCCCGTTAGGGTCTACCGTAGGTTGTTTATCCTATGGTTCCCCACTCTTCTTGCACGCAAATGCTGGTGCATTACATCTAAAATGCTTCCTTTCTCAACCTTACCTTAATAGAATAATTATCATTTTTTGTTTGAACAGCTTGTAAGACACGGCTTATTTAATAAAAACGTGGCAATGCATATGGGTACCTGGCTTTGGAGCCGGTCTAGGCGGGGCTGGTCTATGAGGTATTCCACCTGTTGATCCTTCCATTTTCATTCTTGGCGATATTGTGAGGTTAGTTATGTTTGATTCTTGATATCAAAACTAAAATAAACAAATCGCTACAGGCCAAACATTCGCGCTAATCTTCTTAACTTGAATCATAAAACAAATTATATTGTTTATTTTGTTTGGTCTCTGACTTTTGGACACCATTAAACATTGTTGTCAACTTTATCTCTGTTGCCAATATTTTAAATATTAGGTATAATTATGTTTCTGAAAGGTTGAATGGCATAAAGGTGTAAATAATTACAATCAAATAAACATACAAAATTCTTTTTCTACTGTAATTATATTATATTTAATGTTTTACAAGTCATATGATTAGGGTATCAAACAATTTTATTTAAGTGCATTGGTA
The DNA here is from genome assembly GCA_039000515.1 of Timema cristinae. Taxonomy (NCBI): domain Eukaryota; kingdom Metazoa; phylum Arthropoda; class Insecta; order Phasmatodea; family Timematidae; genus Timema; species Timema cristinae. Next base: position 105,825,798 of record JBCFYV010011172.1, read on the forward strand.
ATTGAAAAAAAAAACTTAGCAGTAACCTTTACGCATGCGCAAGTATTAATTAAAAAAACTAAAATAGTTGTTTTTAAACCTTACCTAGCTTTAGTTTTAAACATCACAATAATAAAATTCAATCCAACTTAAATAAATTTATATAAAGTACAAAAATATAAAATAAATTATTTAAAAAAATAGCAAGCTAAACGTAAATTGAAAAACCTTTTTTGTAGGTTGACTTTTTGTTTTGTTTCAAAATGTCTCTCTTAACATACCTCACCTACTCATTTCGCGCATGCTTAGAACTTAAAGCTCAAAACTACTGGGATTCCTTAATTTAGTTTTGATCATTTTATTCGTAAAATTACAATACATTCGAAAATTATTTATAATATATTTCAATCAAATTATGTATCTTTTTCATAAAAGTGTCTAATAATTTAAAGTAACTTGACTATAAATAAACAGAATGCAGGGATTTACGTTGTTAGACTTGATTCAAAAGTGTAAACTGTTGGTTAAACTGTAAATGGCGATTGCGGCTTTTTACTTTATTTTTATTTAACTGATGAAAATATCTAAATTTAAATAAGAGAAATGAGTACTAAAAGAAAACCCGATTCTCAAGTACCAGCCGAAGAAAGCGATCTTTTGCTAATACGTCCTTTGTATGTAGAATCTTTATTCTGATTAATAATGATAATTTAAGTAATGTTACTAGTTAAGCCTAACCTTCCAAATTATTTGGTTTTCAGAGGAGCTGGTCAAGAAGTGGGGCGATCATGTATCATGCTCGAATTCAAAGGGAAAAAAATAATGGTAAATTTTAAGGAATGATAAAAATTCCGTTTTTTAAAGTAAAACAAAAATGATTTATAGAGTGACATAAACTGTTGAGTTGACACATTCCTATTACAGTTTTTTTCTCCACATTACCCGAAGTGATAGCTGGCTATGTTTAAACATTTTTTTGTGATCTAAATATGTAAGGAGTTGGATTCATAAGAGTAGGTCCTAAATAGGCTATGCTCACTACTGAGTGTATATCTCCGGCCTAGTGGACCAGAGAATATTTTTTTGCTATATAACACCATGACATTATTGTCAGCAGTAAATCAATCTAAACCTATCTATGCATGCACGCTGGTGCTGTTAAGTTGGAAATAAATAACATCTGAATCAAAAACTATTTTTCAAATTTTTCATAACTATTAATTTATTTTTCAGTTGGACTGTGGAATACATCCTGGTTTGTCTGGCATGGACGCCCTTCCATTTGTAGATATGGTTGAAGCGGATGAGATTGATTTACTTCTTATTTCACAGTAAGACAAGTACCAGGCATTATTTAAATAGTACATTGCATTTAGAACATGGAAGTCTAGATAATTTCAATGTAACTGTTTGGATGGGAAGATGTTATAATTTACTCTTATTTATATAACTATATCAAAAGAAGAGTTAGGGCACTGGCTTCGATGGTTGCGTGGTCTAAGGCGCCACACTCACAATAGTCTGGAATGCTGATGACAGGGAGATAGGCCCATTCAAATGTTTTTTGGGTGAACTCAGGGTGGCTTTTTCTAAATAGATCCTCCACTCCCTCTCCACGCAAAAGTGGGCCCAGATCTTTTAAATAATTACTTCCTCAGGTCAAGCCCATTTATGTTTCCTTTTGAAAAAATATTTTTTTTTTTACAAAAAATGCGCTTACATTTAATTAATAATTTTAAAATTATTTGCTTGACAAGCTTATTTCATAGGATGGTGTGAGATGCGCCTACGGCAACCATTTCTTGAACATCTTGATTTTTTCAAAGCAAACTCAAAATCTTACAAATAGGATTTTATTTCTGTATTCCCTTTATCTAACACAGACAATACGGTAGATTTTTTTAATGGATTAACATAAACTCTTACACATAAAGTTATTTAACCCTCTTACTTAAACTGAATTGATTAGATGAAAAAAAAAGCTACAGAATTGTCAACTTTAAAAACCTTAATACACTAAAACATATATATTAAATTTAATCATGATTGTTAAGTTAAAAATAATCCTATATGTGTAAAGTACAAAAAATAATCAACCAAGCCTATACCAACATTTCATGTCTATTAAAATACAATTTTGGATGGATTAATACATTTTGGAAGTTATTTCCATGTAAAACATTTTAATTAATCATTCAACCAAAATATTTTGATGGCTGATGTTTTTTGGTGTCTATTGTGATCTAGGCCAATAACTATAAAAGTTCTATACCCCCTTCCTCATCTATACTCTTTAAGTGTACATAATGTGAATATCCCAAATGGGTAGTAAGATGTGCACAACTTAAACACTAATGCCATGAAGAACAAATAAATTTACAAACAAAAATTAAAAATCCTGTAAGTTCATATTTCATTGCCACCTCAATCTGCTCTATAATAATTACTTCTCCTTCTCCCTTCCTCGAGTCACTACTCTTTCAGAACTGTTAAGTATGAGTTTGGAAATTTCAGTTGAATTGAAGTATTTGTGCTTTTTTGTGGTTTGACCTTTACAATCTTTGCATTTAAAATAAAACACAACATTAGTTTGTGTTAGGATCTCTTTTGCTGAAGAATATACTTGAATGCTCCATGAAGGTCACATTTAGCCCCCATAAAGAAACAACTATAGTATAACAACTTCTGTAAAAACTAAAGCTTGAAACTAGAATACAAATTATAAAAAATGTATATTAGAAATTAAAAAATTTAAAAAGCAGCATTTAAAAAAATAGGTAGGTACTCATCACATACTTTAGCAATGGATAAAATACATTTTTAAAAGTTAATTATGGAAATATTTCTTTTATTTTCAGTTTCCATCTGGATCACTGTGGTGCACTTCCATGGTTTCTTCAGAAAACAAGTTTTAAAGGACGATGTTTTATGACTCATGCAACTAAAGCCATCTACAGGTGGCTTCTTTCTGATTACATCAAAGTCAGGTGCTTATTTTTGCAATCTTCAGTTATTTCACTAGTTAATTAATTCAGATTTGTACAGTAAAATAATTAGAGTTGGGTCGAATCCACATTTTATTTTCGAATCTCGAATATCGAATCCGAATCCTAGCAAATCGTTATAAATTTTAATGATTTATAAATAGACCTACATTACACAATATAGGCCTAAACTGTGAATTAAGGTTTATTTCAATCATGCTTTCAATTATAATCACCCCCCCTCCCAAAATATAGGTTAAAATCCAGCCAAATTAAACAATATAGACTCATATTATTGTTTAAAAATCAAATCAATCAAGATTTGAGTGTCTTTTAGTTATTTTTAAAAGTGTTGTTAGAATGGGTTAAGTTTCTAGAAAACGTGTGGAATAAACAGATTAGGCCTAGTTATCCTTTGATCAACTTTAATCATCAATAAAGGATATTTTATTGTATTAAGATAGCAAAAATAAAATACAAATGGATCTTTTTAATAAAGACTAAAACAATGTGCTTAACAATTGAACATTGATTGGAAATAGTGAACTCAATGATGCTTAAGTATGTTTTATTATTATTTTCTTTTATACCCATTATCTATTTTTGTGTAGAAAACAAATATATTCGATTCTTGCGATATCACGATTTCTGAGAATACATTCTATTTAAAACACGAACATATTTTCGACTACAATCTGTCCATTCCCATTTTATAAGACAGTACTACGTTTGAATATTTCCACAATTAATTCAATAACATATTTATAAGAAATAATAAGAACTAAGTTAAAATCGATTTAAAAATAAATAATGGATTAGCAAGTCGTTATTTGATTCTTAAAACTCGAGATCGCTTACTAAGGGATCAGATTACCTGAATCAGTTTTAAACAAACAATCTATATACGATACGTACGCCAGTAGGGATGAATAAACTGACTTTTGACAGTATTTACTTTTCATGAAACCCAACAACATGTCTAACTTAAGGATCGTATGCAATAAATTGGGGTTCTTTACATAGTTGTAGATAATTAAAACCAGTTGGGTAGTAAGAATTAACAGTATCATTATTTTAATCATCCCTCGGGTGAGTAAACATAATATACGTCATGGCGACTGACTTTGTATCATCCGTAATGTGTTCTTATTTCGGTTAAAAAAAAATCCGTAATTTGTTTAATTTATTTCGAGTTTATTTGTAATTCTAGTTTTGATTTTCAGTTTTTGAAGAGTTTTGATGTGTTTATTAAATATTTACAAGATTGTTCGTGAGGTGAAAGTTTTAGAAGTGAGCATGTGATGAAACGGCCGAGTCCAAGTTTCCCATACGGTTGGGAGGTTAGGGTACTAGCCACGTAAGATTTTCCACACCTAACAATTTTTTGTTTAAAAAAAAAAGATTTTATTCATGTTTATCTCTTTCGTCCGACAAAATAAATATTACGGATTAAATTGTCCATTGCAAGTAGGCCTAACTAAGTAATTTTTGAATTCAACATATTATACTTTGTTTATGAGGTGAAAGATTCGATCATCGAATCCAGTAAAACACCGAATACTCGAATACTTGTCAGGATTTGGTGGATTCGAGGATTCGAAGATTCGAGTGGCCCATCTAAAAATAATTCTTTTCATAATATACAACCGTGTCCAGTAGTTGTGTACAAACGTGGAATTAAAACTTAATCCATTTACTTTCATTTGTTTGTGTATGTCAATTTCCATATATTACATTTAGTTTTAAAGTTCCCCTTCAAGTAAATTTTTTGTATATCATTTAGATTTTCATATTTTTTTCAATCTAATATAGCTTTTTTACTACAAAAAAAACCTCTTTATTGCATATATAAACCTATTTCCTACTGATATATGGTTTTTTCAAAGATCAATGTCAGTTTTTAGACATTAGTGGAGAAAAAGGAATGTAACCATCACTGAAAATAATTTAACTCAAAGTATTTGTATCCCAATGTATTTGTATTGAATGAGTCAAAGTCGCTGTCATTCAACCTACTACTACAGTTATTACTGGTTAAAATGAGTGTATCAGGCGGCATTAGTATGAACATGCACTTTTTTAAACCCATGAGCCCAAAAATAAAACAAACATGCACATCTTGTGTGTATTATAGCCCTGTACAAGTAAAACTAAAATTGTTAGATTCTTAACCATACCTGGGGTTTTACATGAAAATAACCAAAATATTGTGTCAAAGTATTCCCACTTTACGGTTATACATCATTTCTTTGCTTTTACCTAGGTTTATAAAGTCAAATTTGACTTGTACCTTAAAAGATTCAATACATAAAATAAGTTTGTTTTTTCTGATTGTCAACATTAATTTATATTTATTGATTGTGTTTATAAAGGGAATATAATTGTTATAGGCCTAAATTTTGTATTTCTTTAATGTTGGAATGTTTTTCAGTTCTCTCTTCTGACCTTAGATATGATAGGGCTAATAATTTTGTCGCAAGTGGAGAAAGTTATAAAATATTTGTTTTAACAATTTAAAGGCAAATAAAATAGTGTTGAAACATGGTAAACTATCGTATCGTTCTGAATATAATGTATGTTGAAATGATACTGTTTTGGGCCCCTCTTATTTATCTGAAAATAATGGCTAAATCATAATTTTTATCTTTTAAACTAAAGAACCGTAAATAAATCAACCTTTTATGCATCGTCCATGAATATTGAGTTATTTTCTACCATCAATATAATTTTGACCAATCGTTATTTATTTTAGTGTGTTTTAAACCTCTAAAGTGTTTCCAAAAAGTAAATTTAAAAATTACGATGACTACTATATGTGCAGAGAAAATTTCAGTTTCGTTCACTATTTAAAAACCTTGCCAACGTGGCCAGGTTTTACTTCCAACAGCAGAGGAAGGGGGCAGCCGTATATAAGGGCTGGAAAAGAAACTGCGTAAGACAAGTCCATGTCCTTTAGTCACACAAGCAAGATCTATGTCTCTCTAATGTTCATGTTACAATCCTAAAAGTGAGTAATCAGTTTAATAAATAATATAGGGCCTACGAGTGCTAAAATCAATTAAATTATGGTTTTTATTTATATAGTAAGTGAAACCCTCAAAAAATGTGCGCATAATTTCAATTTACTATTGTTAGAGCAAGTGCTAGAAACTACGCACCTACAAACCACCACACACTTACAAATCATCACAGCATAGAATGTTAATATCATAATAAATAATAATTATCACCAACCAATTACAATCAAAGATCATAATGCAACAATTGCTGCCCAATCGTGGGGCATCCTCATCACAATCATAAATCATAACGTAACATTGTGATGTTTTTCTCCTAAAACTGACCTTCCAAAAACTGTACTCATATGCGTAGCCTAGCATTTTTCACTAATAAAAAATGGAAGATTCCTAGAAAGGTCTATTTTGTAGCATTCTCGAACTGGACTAGCTGGTGGGCGAAAATCATTTGCGCATCCAATAATTAACTTAAGGTGAAATTTAAAGATATAGAGGATTTCCACCCTTATCTGTCACTGAACTGGTAATTCAAAATAAAGGAAGAGAGGACTTCCAACCTTCACTATCACTAAACTGGTAATTCATTTGTTCATTGATAGAATCTGTCCAGTGTTACTGATAACAAAAACATTAGATTTCCTATACCTTCTTCCAAATATATTTATTTATTATTATTATTAGCACCGCGTCTTACTACCCGTTCGGGTTATACACTTTAAGTACTAATTACTCTAATGGATTAGGAATTGGGAAGGTTGATTTAGAGGAAGTGAACCCACATTTGTGTGGAGGGAGAGTGGAAAACCACTTAGGAAAAACCACCCCCAGTTCACCCGACCGAGATTCGAACCTCGATCTCCCCGTCCTCAGCAGTCGAGCTCAACTCGACAAGCACATTAGCCAACTACGCCACCGAGGCGGGTCAAATATAATATAATAAAATTATTAAGTCACTAATAGAATCTGTCCAGTGTTACTGATAATAAAAGATCGCCTAAGACAGATCTACAATGGAGTAATCATGTTGAAAAGAAGGCTTATTCGACGTCTCAAATAAACAGGGGAATGAGAAGAAGTTAGATAAAACTAAAACAAAATGGTCATATTGCCGAGTTTTTACCTTAAGGTATAATCAAGACTTTATTTTTCATGTAGAACACTTTAAAATCCTAAGGTTATGCTATGTTGGGATCATACTATATTTGGGCCCATACAGTAATAGTTGTGCTAGGCCCTCATATAGTTAAATAAACTTTCTTAGCTCTTTTTATTATATATTCTATACACTTTCATCCTATGATCAGAAAAAAACATGAAAAAATACAAAAAAAATTTATGGCTATAATCGATATATTTTACTATATTGCTATATATTATATTGAGAAGTTACAGAAAAGGTAGCTAGAAACATAATAGGAACAAATACAATATGGTTTTTACAGGTAAAAGAAAACACAGTTCACACTTAAGATTGTTGCCATTGGACAAAGAGTTAATATATATTCACATCCTTTGTCCATTTCCTGTGTTTGTCCTTTGTGTTATTTGTTCCTTTTACGTGTTCCTATTATTCTTTACCATTTTCCTTTTTCTTCTTTTTGTGCTTTTGGTTTACTCTTTTAGGAAGTTGCACTGTGCATTTCACACTCCTCCCCGATGAGTTCGATAGAATAAAACCTAGGTCGGAGGATTGGGTGGTAATGATCAATTTTCTTCAAAAGACAGTTATTACCTCTTTGTCCGATGGCAACAGTGTAAAGTGTGAACTGTGTTCTTCTTTTCATTGTACAATCCCTATTGTGTTTGTTCTTTTTATATTTTTTTTTATCTACCTTCCCCGTACCTTCTTCCAAATATAATACAATTACCTCAAAAAGCGAAAAGAGGTTTTCTTTAAAGAGATATTTTATACATAAATCTATATTTCTAGTGTGATTTTATTTTATTTTGATAATATCTATTAAAAGTGACAGTTGAAGGTAACATGACCTGATGTATGAATTCATGAAAGTAGATCTATTAACTTTTTTAACTGTCATACAAGAATCTTCCTATAAAGATTGAATTGTTCATATTTTATTTTAAGTGACTGCCTTACATTGGGAATTTCTTTGCAGTAATATTTCCACAGAACAAATGCTCTACACGGAGGCGGATCTAGAAACGAGTATGGACAAGATAGAAACAATCAATTTCCACGAGGAGAAGGATGTGTTTGGAATAAAATTCTGGGCATACATTGCAGGTCACGTTCTAGGAGCTGCTATGTTCATGATTGAGATAGCTGGAGTAAAAGTGAGCATATTATTTTTATGATCTAGACATTAACAAGATCTCTAAGGTTCTAGTCTTTTGTCTCTTGGCATAGTAAATTTAAATATTGCAAGAGAACATCAAGTGCCGCCAACTCCTGAAAATTAAAAAGATAAAAATAATCGTAGAACCGTGTTTTACTAACCATTCAGGCCTAACGCCTATGTACTATTTTTTGTTAATATGTTAAATATGAGTAAGGTTTAATTCAGAGGAAATGTAGCCACATTTGTGTGTAGAGAGAGAGGAGAAACCATTTAGATAAATAAAACCTCGGTACACCCAACCAAAATAAAACCACGATCTCCCTGTCATCTGCAGTCTAGTCTATTGCAAGAGTAGCACCTTAGACCATGCGTCTACTTAAGTGGGTAATTTAAAAGATCTTAGAAGAATAACCATGATAAGTGTATTAGACAAATTATAAACATAAAGGCTTTGTTTGATACTTTTACAGACTTGCAGCCCAACACAGATGGAAATTTAACAATGTATTAACTTAATTTATGAATTAATTCAAACATCAAGTCATGGTATACCCAGCTGTATATTATCATTACTTATGAAATAATACTAATATTGTAGTATAATGTTATTGATGTTGGTTGTTAAAAATATTTCTTGATTTTCTAAAAGGTTTTTCCTATGAAATGTGTACTGTTCTATAGTTATTAACTATTAGGAGTCCACGGACTGTGAACCACTTGTATCTCATGTCCGATTCTAACTCAAAGCCTTTTGAGACGTCATATCATAAATCATTGAATTGGAAAAGTAATTGGTGAAAAATAATTGTTAAGGTGAGAATGTACAGAACATGAGAAAAATCCAGTGTTTTTGCAGTTTTTATAGCAAAAGATATTTTGGTCCAAAATAAATTAAATATTGCTTCTATACATACATTGAGTATTTTCTTCGCATGGCGATATCAACAGTTGTTGAATATCTGCCATGAGCATAGCAACATTAAGAAACTTAAGATAAAAAGTTTTCATGAAATTCCAGGACACCCTTGACGGATATACAATAACTGTTGATATCACCATATGAAGACAATTAAACCATATGTGCATGGAAGGAATATTTGACTTATTTTGACCAAAAAAATTGCTATAAATACAAATGAAAACTATGAAATGTAAATTAATTTACAAAGACAGGATATTTTGTTTATTGGACCTAATAAAATACTATTTCATATGTACTATATGTATTTTGAATAAATCTCTTTTAAAATTTTATTTTATTATTTAAAAGCATTTAGTTTATTATACCAGTAATGTTCTTTTTCCCTTCAAAGTCTTCATATTTGTTTGTGAAAATATATGTAGATATTAATAACAGCTCAGATTCACTAATGGATGTAAATGGATCTGAATTTACAATTTTGAACCATGTACATAGATTAGTGAAACTCATTAAAAATAACTGAATTGGTTTAAGAGCAACAAATTTTCATCCTTTGTGGATCCGGGCCCTATAATCCACCATAATGGCCTGAATATAGTAATGGCCCTGCACATAGTACAACCCTAATATTTTGAATGTGTTCTACATGAAAAATAAAAGGTCTCAAATATACCATAAGATAAAACCTTATCAAATTTGACACAGTTTTATTTGGCTGTCTGAATGCTTGTCTGGATGCGCAATACCAGAGACACAGTACAGATTCTTCCAGCAACTAACACTGACCTACTGAATTACCAGTACAGTCACATTGCAGGGTATCCTCCATCTCCATTTTGGCCTTGAGTTTATTATTAGACAGGCTCAAGTGTGATTGTTGCCAATCTTGTGGTGGCTAAGCGCTCTTTTTCTCTTTTATTTTTGACATTGAGTTTATTATTATATTGTTATATGCTCACGTGTGCACTGATTCCTGCCGGAAAGCTAGTACATTTACAGTATGCTACATAATATATCTCTGTAAAAATCTGATGGTTTCTTTCAGTGAAAAATGTTAGGCCGCACGGTGTGCATATAATAAAAGGACATTTTTAGGAGAAAAACCTTGCACTCTATTCAGGCTAATACGAGAATTTATTTTTTTATTTCACCATTTGTGCTCATGTTGTTTTTAATATCTTTATCTTTAGATCCTCTACACTGGAGACTTCTCCCGACAGGAAGACAGGCACTTAATGGCTGCCGAGATACCAAGCGTTCATCCTGACGTGTTGATAACGGTACAAACTTACTATCTGTTTACTTCATTTATAATCATCTAAACAGTTTTACTACTAGCTCATTTTAATAACTTTTCCAATAAAATAATAATAAAATATTTTCACGGGTGAAGGTATATTTAAGATAACAATTTGAAAATAATCTTTTGGATGTAATTGTTTATAAAATTGAAGGAGTCAACATATGGAACTCACATTCATGAGAAGCGTGAAGAGCGAGAAGCAAGGTTCACAGCCTTAGTTCATGACATTGTCAACAGAGGGGGACGTTGTCTTATACCTGTGTTCGCTCTTGGCCGAGCCCAGGAGCTACTGCTCATTCTTGGTAAGAAAAATAATTCAATTTTGCATATTTAAAAAAATATAGTTATATTAACTACTATAAAATAAAAATGTATTTTTTTTTATTTTATGGTTGTCTAACAGTAACAAGGGAGATGGAACGCGGTTTGCCTCTGGCACCAGGTTAACCCTCTCCTGGCCCTATTATAATAGCTCAATTCCCCACCATTATTGCCTTTATTTTCGATAACATGAAAATTTGCACATGAGTCTATGCTGTAAGCATTAACTCAGGATGTAATTAACATATTACATTGAAATTATTAGAAACAACTTATTATATAAGGGATCACAATGATATTACTAGGAACTACATATTATAGTCCAAACAATTTATTTAATTAATATTTACAGTTAGTTTTCAATTCCGACCCCCCTTTCCTGGTGGTATTCAAGAAAACAGTCAATTCTGCAGCGGGGCAGTTCACAGTTCTTACACTTCCATGAAATCTGGATGCCTTGCCCTGTAGGAGCTATTTTCTTTTTACTGCTGCATTTAGCACAAAATTAATTTCTGCCTTCAAGTTTTTAAATTTTATTTAGATTTTTGGTGAAGGTACAGAAACTGGGAGGTTTTCCTTCCTCCCAACTCTTTTGCGCGAGGAAAAGTTTCCTATTATTATTATCATCATCACCACCACCACCACCACCACCACCACCACCACCACCACCACCACCACCACATCTTACTACCCGTTCGGGTTATACGCACTTACGCTAATGTGTAATGGTAGGGTGATTGTTAGATGAAATGAAGGGCCTACAGTTTAACGTGGAATCCGAACCACGGTGGAGGCCTGGCATTCCCCACATTCACAAGATGTCTTGTCAGAGGTGAAGGAAGGGTTTGGTAATCAGATAAATCTGTGCCGAAAAGTTTCCTATCATTTGCTTGTAAAGTGAAAGTCTGAATTATTTTTGGGTAAATCCATGTCTTGATCATACTGGTTGATATGTTTCATTATAAATTATGAAACTGAAAACAATGGCAGTGTTCAATACAATTACAAACAAATATTTCCACTTTTTTTTTCTGCTCAAAGAATAGTAGTTTATTATCTGGTTGGCTCTGTCAACACTACCCATAAATTTGGTATACTTGACTAGGGCAAGAGGTCAAGAAACCATAATCCTTTCATTTGCATTACCAGTTTTCTTTGTACTGGCATACTTTCACTAGGGTCGCAATTGTTTCACAAAATGCAAATATATCTGTTGCTGTGCCATATTACCTTACTGCAGTACTTTGCTGTCACCTCTCTTCAGTTTTTAGGCTCTTGGATTTTTAAGTTCTTAAGCCACTCCTTGCAGTGAGTCCTCGTGATGCAGCATGCATATGTTTGTTTTTGGAGCAGTATATTCAAGAACCCTACAGACAAAACGAAACTGCCAAACTACACATGGTGATTTTAGCCTAGAAATCCTTCTAATAAATCTAGTGCAACTTGGTTTCCCAATAGCATGTCTTTATGTCTTGCTTCTTTCTTGCCAAGATACACATTTGCTTTTAGAACATATCCATGAGGACTTGCTAGGACCCATATTTTGAACCCACACTTTGTTGGCTTGACCTTCACATATCGTTTTATATAGTGACGACCCTTGTAAGCAACCATTACTTCATCAACAGCAAGTTCTTTCCCGGTCTTATAAAATTTATCGAACAGGCCTTACCTTCTGGAGTATGTCGTAGTTCTCTCTTCCCTGGTGTCTTTTCTTTTGTTACACCACTGACATGAACATCTTTTGTTAGACACTTATAATGTTTGTATGTCATGCAATTACTAATTACAGGTTATTCAATGTCTGAGCTGTGCCAGTAATAAAATGTTTCTGGTAAATAAAATACACCCATAAAAACCAATACTCCTATTTCTTCCTCAGTAGTTTCATACCACTCTTGATCCACTTTTAACTATTTTTTGTTGCCTAAACGTAGAGTATTTATTTGTATTTTCGGCAAAGTGCTGAAAAATATTTTTACCTAACACTAGTTTAATATAACATAGTTCATTGGAACCTACAGGTAGGTCATGCACAGGACCAGTATTTCCCCCATATTCATTTGGAACATCAAATTGTTAGTAAATGTCAACAAAGATGATTTAAAACGCCTTAAAGCACCAGCACAATCACCACCCCCATTTAATATGTTTTTCAGGTTAACATCACTTATATCAAATAATTCAGGATCTTCATTATCATTATTACAATAAATATCAATATCCTTATCGTCAGAACTATCAGATTCACTGCCAGATATTGAGCTCCAAAACAATCATATCATCTTGTAAGGAGGCCATTCTAAAGCAAAGCTAACAGTTAAACTAACAACGCTAAGAAAATAATTAATTTCATACGGACATAGATCTCTATAGTCAAAAATAACAACTAAATATAAAATAGTTAGTAAATAGCCCAACAGATGGCTTAGAGAATGCCGAAATACGGCAAGCGTTTTCGAGCGCTTAGGCCGAGAAAGGGTTAACTGTGAATAACTTGTACCTCTACTGCCTTTACAACATGTGAAGATTAAGTTTCAAAACCACTAGGATTTGAATTAAAAGTTTTTCAGATTACAAAGGTTATCTTACACACTATGTCTCAAAAGTCTTGACTATGAAAATTTATAACTTTTCATTTATTTTAGTCAAGAATCTTTGTATAAATCACAGTTTAAATTATGACTAAGGAAAAATTCCTCCAAACGTCTATTTTAAATTAAACATTGGAAAGAGGATAAAGGGCAAGGCCTACACACTTAGTAGAAAACCAGGTCATTATATGTTTTACTCTCCTCTGATTAAGAAAGGACCTGATGTACCCCAAAAATGACACAATTATGTATTTTGTTGTGTTTAAATTATGAACTTTTGAGTCGTACAATTTTCTGGTAAGTGTGAAGGAGGTCTTGCCCTTCTATCCTCCTTTCACTGTTTAGTTTGAATTAGGAGGGATAGCCAGCACACTACCTTAGTGACACTGGAGTAGAAATTGTCTAGATAAAACTAGAGATTGGTCAAATCTTTATTTCTCTAATCTGAATCTTTAAAATTGTAAAGAATGTAGTGCTGGGGAAAATATTTACAATTCACTTTTATAAAAATTGTTTTAAGGCCTGCTGCCACTGACAAATTATATTTTGTTTGTCATGTTGAATACATCATAAACAAAGAGAACACTTTTTTATATGTAAATTAATTATATTAATATAATTTTTTCCTTTATTGTGATTTTGTTATTTTTACAACTACCAAAAATTTCTTAATTATTCCTTTAAGTAATTTCTTAAAATTGTTATTTGAACCCAAGGTCTTTATAATTTTATTTGAAACACTTTTCTGAGATTTCTACGAATCTCAAATCTCTTCCCTACCCAAGGATTTGAGAGTCCCATTTCTCATCTCTAGATTTAAAAAAAACTATTTTTAATGACCAGATTTAACTGTCACAGACAAATCATAGGAAATTAACAAATTATAGGGTAAATAGTTAGCACCATAAAACTTAAATCTATGTTTCTTGAACACTTATCTACATATTTACAATGTAAAAAAAAAAATTTCAGATGAGTATTGGTCTCTCCATCCTGAACTTTATGATATTCCAATATATTACGCATCGTCTCTGGCTAAGAAATGTATGGCTGTTTATCAGACATATGTCAATGCAATGAATGATAAAATTCGTAGACAAATTGCTATCAATAACCCATTTGTGTTCAAGCACATATCAAATTTAAAGGTAAGTTTGAATTATTTTAGTAATTTAAATTTCATTTACCCTCAAAGGTAAGCTAGTTCACTTTGCTTGTTTACATTTAAATAATATTAGATGCATACATTATTACACCCCCTCATTATAAGGAAGTATAACACTGATTGGACTATAATTAGAGCTTATTTATTTTAGCTTTGAATTAAAGTTGCCTCTTTAGACTTAAGTTGTGTTGTTTTTTTGGTGCAGTTATTCCACCACTTTAATTTAAACATTAACATAATATTTTTGTATTTTTTGTTGTAGGGTATTGATCATTTCGATGACATTGGCCCATGTGTGGTGATGGCATCTCCTGGAATGATGCAGAGTGGCTTATCACGAGAACTGTTTGAATCTTGGTGCACAGACGCAAAGAATGGAGTAATTATTGCCGGTTATTGTGTTGAGGGTACACCTGCCAAGACAATTCTATCTGAACCAGAGGAAATTGCCACCATGTCTGGCCAGAAATTGCCACTTAAGATGTCCGTTGACTACATCTCATTCTCCGCCCACACAGACTACCAACAAACTAGCGAGTTTATCCGGATACTTAAGCCATCACACGTGGTTCTGGTTCATGGGGAGCAGAATGAGATGAGTCGACTGAAAGCTGCTTTGCAGCGTGAATATGAGGATGACCCCCACACCAAAATGGAGCTTCATAACCCTCGCAACACACACGCAGTGGAGCTCTATTTCCGTGGTGAGAAGACCGCCAAGGTGATGGGCACATTGGCCATGGAAAAGCCCCGCCTGGGACACAAACTGTCCGGCATATTGGTCAAGAGGAACTTCAACTATCACATGCTGGCACCAACTGACCTTTCAAGTAAGATATTATTTTGTAATGTAAGGGAATACATAAACTATGTTTGAAACATTTTCAGTAACATAATTCCTACTTCTTATTTGCAAAATTATATTTTTAAAAATAGCTACATCATGTCTTTAACCTACATATTTACCCCCTCTATAAGTGTATACAGCTTTTAAAACTATGCTTGAAATTTTTGTCAGCTTCACAAAATAGAAAAGTATCAACATTATATAAGATTTAAAGATAATTATCGATAACAGTAGTTAGCGATATTGAAAGAACAAAG
Source organism: Timema cristinae (assembly GCA_039000515.1). NCBI lineage: Eukaryota > Metazoa > Arthropoda > Insecta > Phasmatodea > Timematidae > Timema > Timema cristinae. Next base: position 105,841,487 of record JBCFYV010011172.1, read on the forward strand.
CAGAGACTCTTATCCAAATAAATATATATTAATTTTTTTCCAAAATGTTGATGATTATTTATTATTATTATTATTATTTAGCACCACGTCTTACTACCCATTCGGGTTATACGCTAAAATGTTGATATTTTTCTCTAAAGCCTAAAGGTGGAATGGAAGTGGATGCAAGTAAAAGCCAGTGTTTTTGTAGTTTTTATGGCAAAATATTATTTAGACAAATAAATAGAATATTGCTCCAGTACAAACATAGAATTTAATTTTCTTCATATGGTGACCTCAACATTTTTCTTATATCTTTCAAGGGCGTCCTGGAATTTAATGACAACTTTTTCTCTTTATTTAAAAAGTTTGTTGGATAGTTCCGCCATGCTCATGACATATTCAACAACTGTTGAAATCACCATGTGAAGAAAAATAAACTCTATGCTTGTACTGAAGCAATATTTTATTTAGTTTGGCCAAAAAATGTTTTTCAATAAAAACTCCAAAAACACTGACCTTTTTTCACGTTCCATTCCACCTTAATGCTTTTGTACTTAACTAGTAAGAATCAATAAAAAAATTGCATTATAATAGAATCTTTCCTATTCTTTATGTCATATCACTAAAAATAATCTTAATTACATATCATAGTTTGTATTATCTGGCTTAGCTATGTGTCTAGATCATTTCCGAACTTAATTGCAGTAACTTTTAATCATTATTTCAAAGTGTGGGTTTAAGATTAGTACATTACGATACATAAACTATGTTTAGTTTAATGCCATTCTGATAAGTGGGTGTAAGTAATCAAATGAGTAAAAGTATGCATACAAAAATATAGAGCTAAAAACTATTACTATCAAAAGGAAAATATTAAATTAAATAAAGTACCATTACCTTAGCAATGTACCCCACTCAAGTGGTTCTCAACCTTTTTTTATTGATTCACTGCACATTATTTGTTGTGATAAAATATATTATAAGTATGTATTAAATTATGAAAAATAATGTACATATTTTGGTTGTAAATGTAGTGGCTTGACCATTATAAGGTCCCAGGTTCTAATTACTGTTCAGGATACATTTCAAGAGTATAATACCAACTTACCAGAATAAACGTTTATGTAAATCTTTACTTGTTTATAGAATACACGGACATGAGTATGAGCCAAGTGGTCCAAAGGCAGAGTATCCATTACTCGGGATCAATACAAGTTCTCAGATACTTGCTTACTCAAGTGGCTGGTGCACTAGAAGCGCTGGAAGAGAAAAAGTTTAGAGCCTTTCAGAACATTGACATATCTCTGGAGAACAAGATCGTGACACTTGAGGTTTCTGGAATATTTTCATGTTAATAATAGTAGTGTTTCCCAAATTTTTTGCCAGTCGCATGCTCCCTCTGGGGCCATGATCTAATCAACCTACACATCTCCATCATCATCATCAACATCTGTTTTCAGCCTATGGTGGAGCCAGTTTAGTAAAATGCCTCTATCTTTCTTCTCTCACTTGAACGCTTACTGTTATTTGCTCCTCCCATCTCTTTCTTAGTATCCCTTGCGGTCCTTTTCATATTTACTTAACTCCATCATTCTTCTTGAGATTCTTTCCTTTTCCATTCTCATTACATGCCCATATTATCCCACTCTTGCTTTCTCTACTATCTCATGTACTCCCTGTACTAACACACTCTCCCAGATAACTTCATTCCTTAACCTGTTTCTACTCGTGACAGCTAACATACTCCTCACAAACTTCATTCACATGGCCTCCACTTTCCTAATCTTGCTTACATTCATTGTCCATGTTTTTACTGCATATGTGATAATGGGTACAAAGTTTGCTCTATATAGAGCTTTCTTACACTTCAAGGGCACTTATTTTCTTCAGCACAGGTCTCTTACCTATAGAACACTTCTGTGGCTTTATTTTTATTAGATCCTTTCTACTCACACCCCCTCAATCACACTTCTAAGATATTTGACATTGTGTACTTTGGTCAGCTCTATCCACCTATACTCCATCCAACTATATAGCTTTACTAAGCCTTATCCTCTTCCTTGTCATTACCATCACTTCACACTTCACCATGCTAATTTTTGTTCCACACTTTCTTTCATTTCCTCATTCCATTCTTGTAGCTGTTCTTGTATTTCCTCTTCCTTCTTCCCCCATACCATAAAGTCATTAAAGAAAATTATGACGTCCATCCTTTCTTGAATTTCCTGTCCACTTTATTCATGATCATTTCCATTACCATTACATATAGTTAGTAGTGGTGAAAGAACAGTCCCCTGCTTCACTCCATTTTTTTATTTGGAGCCACTCTGTCCTACTTCTCCATCTTAACACAACTCATATTATGCTAATACATGCTCTTCACTTTCATTACAACTACTTTCCACTTAATCCTCTTCCATGCTTTTCAGACTTGACTTCAATCCACACTATCATATGCCTTCTCTACATCCATAAATACCAGTACCAAGTCCTTCCCAGATTCGTACCTTCTTTTCATCAGCTGCTCTGTTGTAGATCTCTGTTCCCTAAATCCGTGTTGTTCCTCTTTCTGCCTTACTTTAATTTTCTTTCTTATTCTCTTTTTCAGTTCTTCTCATGTATTTTTGTACAGTGGCACATCATTATTATTCCCCTATAATTCATACACCTCTTCCTGTCTCCTTTCTTGAAAATCTTTATTATAATTACAGTCTTCTGGTGTCGTGTTCTCCTTCCATATCACTCTCAGCACCTTTCTGCTTTTCCTGCAAGTCTTATCATTTTTTCAGTCCCTTTGTCCACATCCAATGCTTCTCCTTGTTTCATCTTCTTTAATGTCGCCTCCACCTCTTTCCATGAGGCACCCATTTCCTCCTCTTCTGCTATTTTTCCATGCTCTTCTGGTTAACTCTTATCCTTTATTCTTCTTATGTCTTTATCATTATTACTTCTTCATCCATCATTCTAACATCTTGGCTTTTCTCCTTTCTCCTCATTTGAAGTTTTTCACAAAACTCTGTTCGTTCTTAGTCAAGTGAGCCAAAGGAGGAGGAAAAATATGAAAGAGGTCCAAATGATGGATGAAAAAGGAAGGATAATGAAGAGGGATGAGAAGGTCAAAAGTTGTGGAAATCATATTTTAAGAGATGTTGAACCCTAAGGGGGAAATATTGGTACAGGAGGAAGTAAAAGAGAAGGAAATGGAGGGATAGATGGAGGAGGAAGTAACGGACCCAACCTGGAAAGAGGTGGAAGAGGCCTTGAAAAGGATGAGGAAGGGTAAGGCACAAAGAGTGGATGAACTCAAGGTGGGTTTACAGTGGTGCTCTGGCGGCCGGGTTCAATCCTCAGTCCCGGCAAAGATTTATCTGATTGCCAAACCTTCCTTCACCTCTGACAAGACATCTTGTGAATGTGAGGAATGCCAGGCAGCCACCATGGTTCGGATTCCACGTTAAACTGTAGGTCCTTCATTCATCTCACAATCACCCTACCATTACACATTAGTGTAAGTGCGTATAACCCGAACGGGTAGTAAGACGCGTGATAATAATAATAATAATAATAATACATGGTGCTATAGAGTAGTGAGGGCAGTATAGAGGAAAGAAGTGCCAGAGAATTGGACAAAAGGTATTATATTACCAATATTTAAGAAAGGGGCTAGGAAGAGGTGTGAAAATTATAAAGGCATAACACTGATGTGTCAATGCGTGAAAATGTATGAAAAATTTATGGAAGGAAGAATGAGGAAAAGCATGAAGGGAAGATCGAGAGAGGAGTAACATGGGATCAGAGAGAAGAGGTCGATAATGGATTTAATATTTGGAATTAGACAGTTGATGGGAATATGAGTTTGAAAAGGATCTGGTAGAGGCGTTTATGGATGTAGAAAAAGCCTGTGATAGTGTGAATATAAAGAAAGTATGGAAAGCATTGGAGGGGGTTGAAGTATGAAGAGGAGCGGCAATGAGGGTAAGGAATATGTATGATAATAATGTGAGTTGTGTAAAGACGGAAAGAGGGTGGACAGAGTGGTTCCAATTAAAAAAATAGTGTCAAGCAGGGAAGTGCCCTCTCACAATTACTATTTGTATTGGTGATGGAAATGATACTGAATAGAGTGGGAGGAGAAAATGAAAGCAATGATGTTTGCAGATGACTTGATGGTATGGAGGGAAAATTAATAGAAAGTACAAGAACAGTTGCAAAAATGGAGTGAGGAGGTGAAAAGTGTGGAATGAAATTTAGTATGGAGAAAAGTGAAGGGGTGGTGATGACAATGCAGAGAACAAGGCCAAGAAATGTGATAAAACTTGATGAAGTAGATTTGAGAGAATCAGAGAGTGTGAAGTATCTGGGTACTGTGATTGAGGCAAAAGGAGGCATCAGTGAAGATATAGTGGGCCGAGGGCAGTAGGGAGAGGTATTCTACAGGTGTGTAAGAGACCTACTATGGAAAAGAGAAGTGCCCCTAAAATGTAAAGAAGTACTGTATGGAGCTTTTTTCATACCTATAGTAACGTATGCAGCAGAAACGTGGACTTTGGATTAAAGAGAAACAAGGAAAGTGGAGGCCATGGGAATTAAGTTTTTGAGGAGCATACTAGCTGTCACAATAAGAGATAGGATGTAAGGTCTCGAGTTGGGGTACAAGGGGTACATGAGATAGTTGAGGAAGCTAGGATGAGATGGTATTGACATGTCATTAAAAGAGAGGATTCCAAGAAGATTGATAGATATGAAGTATATAGGGAAGAGAAGGGAGGAACAGATAGCAGCAAGTGTGCAAGTGAGAAGAGGAGAGTGCAGGAGGAAGAATGGTCAAATGACAGAGGGAGATGAAGGCATTTTACTAAACAGACCCAGCCACATGCTGGAAACAGTTCATGATGATGATGAATATGACATAAACAGTTATTTAATATTAAATTGTTTGTACAGTTAAATTATTGTTTGAGGAAACTACAATAGAAATTGATGAAATTATTGTGTGCAAGCAAAATCAAATGTTAATAAAATACTTTTTATTCTGACATCTTTTTAATAATAATACACACATGCATGCATATACTTTAATGCCATTAATGATTTTAAACTAGCCAATCTAGGGGAATATGTTTAAATAACTTGCTTGTATGGATGGTGAAAACCCACAACTATTTAAAAAAAACTAGGTACAACCAGACAAGTTCAAAACTTTGCCTTTATGGCCAAGTCGAGTGTACTTCTATCCTAATCCTATTGGTGAATTTTGTGTTACTTTTCTGTCATAGTGGGTGGCCACGCCAGTGAATGATATGTACGCTGATGCAGTGTTGGCAGCAGTAATGCAAGCAGAGAAGTTAGATTCCACTCCCACATTCTTCCCTGTGCAAGGAAAGATGGATCGCATGCACTTCAAGGTCAGTTCACGTTGAGAACAAACTTGTTACAATTATTTTGTCATGAAAATCTGGTTTATTGATTATTAATTAATCACCTGTTATGTGTATGGTATGTATTTTATAACACATATTTAATATTTATATCTAGGAACCTTTTAAAATCCGATAAATAGAAGCCGGGTGTCTGAGTTATGACCATGCAAAATTTGAGCAATATCAGTGCATTGAATTTTGTGTGAAAGACTTAACAGCTGGAAGTTAAAGAAGCAACAAATGTGTTTATTTTGTAGCCACCACCTTGAAACAAAATGGTGTACATAAATTTTAACTAACCTTTATGTTAATTGGGCATTTGAGTTATGTCCATGTGAAATTCCAGCACAGTTTTTGCGTGTTAGATTAACGGGAAGAGACCAACTCATTTTAATTATAAGTAGGAGAGATCTAAGGGTGTACAAAGCTTCAAATATTTTCCAGCTTCAACTTTGATTCAAAAGTAACATTCTCAATTCAACAATTACAAAGCTTTGCCAATAAAAATATTTTAAGTTTAAAGGCACATTTCCAAGACAATTAAATTACATGTTGTCACAGTAACTTTAAGTAATTTATCAGCTTAGGACAAAATATTTTTAGAGTCTGTTCGTGATAGGTTTTTACCTGGATGACAGTTCAAAAATCATATGTTTACGGTTTGGGTTGCCAACACATTTAAATGATCACTGTTTTGTTATAAATGTTAAGTTTTTTAATTACATGTTATATTTTACATTCAAAATAACGTAAACTTAAGAGGCCACCATACTACTCAAAAGATATGCCGAAACATTTGTGTCTTATTTAACTAATTTATCAGCACTTAATAGGAGTATGTTGAAGAAATAAAAGCTCTGGCGGATCTCTTGGATTTTATGGTGTTTTTTTTATATTTCACTAACGAGAGAGAAAAAAAAGTCAATTGTCAAAAAAATCTTTATTTTACCAGATAAATATGGAGAACTAGACTAAATTAAAATCAAAGGGTCCTAGCTATAAGTTGTGAGATAAAAATTTTGTGATAAAATCCTTTGGTCACAACACAAAAACATAGACATTAGTTAAATTAGAATCTATATTTGGACCCAGCTAGTGCTGATAGCGAGTGTTGGCTGTCCGAGTGCACGTTCATCATGGGTAAGGGAGGAGGGGGAGGCAGAGGGTCGAACCGGTGAACAACAACTTGCGGGGCAGGAGAACACAGAGGAGGGGAAAAGTGAGAAGTAGCCTGCGGTCTCTTTGACAGACCACTCACATTACAGCTATGGATAAGTTTTGCTTGAGTTGAAACCAAAAGGTTCTTTCAGTTTTAAAGAATATAGGTTTATTTTGTGTTACTATTTTTCTAGTACTATCGAGTCTGACTACCCATCCGGGCTATACACATATGTACTAATTATGCTAATTTGCTAGAGATAAGGAAGGTAGAATTTAGATGTAAAGTACCAAGATTTGCAGGAGAGTGGAAAACTATTCAGGAAAAACTAGCCTCATTACAGCCAACTGAGACTCGAAACCCCATCTCCTCAACATTGTCAGTCTAGTCTAATGTGAGAGTGACACTGTGGTCTAGACCAGCGTTTCCCAAAAGGTGTTTCGCGGAACCCTGGGGCTCAAAGGGGTTCTGAGTTTCATCTGAGAATTAACTAAACGTTCGTAGATAACAGTCATAACATAGTATAAAACAGTGTGGGGTGGTGGGGCGCCTGTTGAGACTGCACGTGCGCAGACGTTGCGGCCCCGCACCAGTCGAGTCAGTTACTGCGACAAGACTGCACATGTTTTCGATAGTGTCAAACAGAGTGGGGTGGCGGGGGCGCCTGTTGAGACTGCACGTGCGCAGACGTTGCGGCCCCGCACCAGTCGAGTCAGTTACTGCGACAAGACTGCACATGTTTTCGATAGTGTCAAACAGAGTGGGGGGCGGGGGCGCTTGTCGAGACTGCACGTGCGCAGACGTTGCGGCCCCGCACCAGTCGAGTCAGTTACTGCGATAAGACTGCACATGTTTACGACGTAAACTTTACTTACATATTTGGTGTAAAAAGAAGAGATTGTTTTAATCTGAAATTTTCGATGTCCACAGGTAGGTTTTCAATTATTCGTAGTAGAGTTGTAACGAACCGACCTCTTTACTTCTGTGAAATGAATGGTAGGTTTTAAAAATTATAGGCTGCTATAATTATGTTCCTTTTTTAGAGTTTTATTTTTTGTTCTAACTAATTATTAATTTAATCAAAGTTATTCTTATTTCTACCTAAAACCCTTCCTTCACCTCTGACAAGACATCTTGTGAATGTGGGGAATGCCAGGTCGCCACTGTGGTTCGGATTCCACGTTAAACTGTAGGTCCTTCATTTCATCTCACAATCACCCTACCATTACACATTAGCGTAAGTGCGTATAACCCGAACGGGTAGTAAGACGCGGTGCTAATAATAATAATAATAATTTCTACCTAAATATGTAAAATGCAATTATACTAAAATTTTAACCCACTTGTCAGTATTTTTTCTATTTGTTATTTCAATTTATGCTATGGACAATTGGCTCAAAACGGGGGCGCCTCGCAAGTGGCAAAAGTGTTGTTTCATGTTTACCAGCAGAGTCTACTGAAAATATTTCAAAAGAAGCTTTTGCTGGTTTTTCTGTAAGAAAGTTATATTTATTATTATCAAAGTCAATCTGTTAATACAGTCTGGCCAATAACTGGTTGGCTTACTCATTTTACACGCATTAATTTCTTAATTTTTGTTTATTAATGTTTATTTATTTAATGTTTTGATTGTTTATTATTAATGGGTATTATTGTTGTTGTTGGTTATTATTAATGTTTGTTAATTTGTTCCAGGGTACGGTAAATACGGAAGACTCTTGTCCTGGCAAGACCGACAAAGTACACCAACCAACAAAAGGGCTGAAACTCAGGAGAGAACTGCTTAAAAATTTTTTTTTTAAAAAAATGATAAATCCTACTTGTCCTTCGGATTTATTCCTGTAGGAATTGCTGAAAATTCGGATGGACAATGCGTTATTTGCAACAAAATTTTGTTTAATAGCTCTTTGGCACCTGCAAAGCTTAAACGACACCTTGAAACCAACCACCCGCAACTGAAGGTTTTTTTTGAAAGACACAAAGAAGTAATTAAAACTGGTGTGACTGCTTTACACAAATATGTAAAACCAGATAATGAAATTGCAACAGAAGCATCATTCCTGCTAAGTTACAGAATTGCTCGTGCTGGTAAATCACACACGATTGCAGAAAATTTAATGAAACCATGTATGACAGAAATCGTCAGCTGCATACTTGGAGAAGACGCAGCGAAGAAAGTTGCAGCAGTCCAGTGTTATATCTGATAGAGTCCATAAGATTTCAGACCATATTGAAGATGAATTAATTTGTAGATTGAAAGACAGTGAGATGTTTGCAATACAACTTGACGAAAGTACAGATGTCGCCGGGTTATAAATACTGCTTGTTTTTGTGATATACCCCTTCGGAGGATCTATTGAAGAAGATTTGTGCACCTTTGGAGACCAACACAACTGGAGAAGAAATTTTTACAGTCATTGATAGTTACATCAGTAAACACCAGCATATTGATTGGAAAAAATGTATTGACGTGTGCAGCGATGGAGCTGCAGCTATGACCAAAATAAAAGGAACTGTAACAAAAATAAAGAATGTTGCACCTAAATGTAGTAGCAATCACTGCGTTTTACATCGCCATGCCCTTGTCACAAAGAAAATGCCATCCGACTTAAAGAATTCTCGATCAAGCCGTACAAATTGTCAATTACGTTAAATCACGCCCACTCCAGTCAAGGCTTTTTAAAAAAGCATGTGAAGATTTAGGAAGTCAGCATCAATCACTTCTCTTACACACCGAAGTGAGATGGTTTTCAAAAGGAAAGTTTTATCCAGGTTATTTGAATTGCGCAACGAGCTTAAGATATTCTTCGCTGAACAACCCATTTCTGCATCCGTTAGTACGCGTGTTGAACTATTGCACGATGAGCATTGGTTGATGAAATTGGCTTATTTGGCCGATATATTCGATAAACTCAACGTAATCTGCAAGTCCTTACAGGGAAGAACTACAACCACGTTTACAATAAGAGATAAAATATCTTCATTTAAAAACAAACTTGGCTTTTGGATCGAATGTGTTGAACAAAAAAGTTACGAAAGTTTTACTCTTTTAAATGGCTTTCTGGAAGAAAATGAGTTGCAAGTAACCTCAGATGTGGAAAAAAACATACATGAACATTTGATTAACCTTAAAAAAATCCTTGAAAGAATATTTCCCAGAGAAGTTACAGGACATTGATTGGGTACAGAATCCATTCGCAAATCATACCAAACCATCGATGCTAACTGTGTCAGAGTATGAGAATTTGATCGACATTAAGTGTTAATCCCTTCTAAAACAAAAATTCTAATCAGAAAATTCTAATATGAATTACTTTTGGATTGGACTTAAAGATGAATATTCTGCAGTCGTTGAGAAGGCTATTATGGTTCTGCTTCCGTTTGTGACGACTTACCGATGCGAGACTGGTTTTTCAGCTTACGCTTACACCAAAAACAAGTACAGTAACAAACTGGATGCAGCTCCAGATCTTCGCGTTCAATTGTCAGACATTAAGCTTAATTTTAGTGCTATTATAAACAAATATGTGAAAAAATGTCATTCTTCACATTAAATAGTTACTTTTTTTTTGTACAATAAATGTTTTATAATACTTATAATAATTAATTTTGATTTATAAATATTCTTTCTTTTCATTTCAAACATGAAAATAATCAAACTATACTACAAGGTACAATCACTTTTGTTATTATCAAAATGGGGTTCCACCAAAAAAAGTATGATCAGTTAGGGTTCCGTGTCAAAAAAAAAAATTGGGAATCTCTGGTCTGGAGTACAATTTTCAAATTTACCAACCAACTCACCTCTCATGCGGATCTGAAGTCGTGACATATGCTCTACCACTTCAAAACGCCACAACATGTCAAGGAGGGTGGGAGCTTTTAACATTTTTAAAATACATTTGAAGTATTGTAATCTAACATAGTTGACCCTTGTTAACTCAAAATATATTTTTTTTAAATTCACTAGTTAACTGTTTCATGTTTTACTAAAAGTGTTTTAAGAGGTTTTACAATTTTCAATTTTTTTCCTACTTTGTGTGGAATATATCAATTTCAGACTTTGCAGGCGTTCTTAGAAACCATTACTAAAACGACCATAAAATGATTGGTTTCACCACACGATTGAAACTAGACTTGTGAAGTTATATAGTTGGTGCATCTTTAGACTGGGGCATAGGGCCCTAATGTAGATTCTAACACTTTCATCAAAATAAAGCCTCAATCATTTTTTTCTATATGTTATATTAATTTTACTAGATTAATTAGTGAATAGTTATGAGTATAAAATACATTATGCTTATATTTTGAAAATTGATATGTTCATTTATGAGCTACAAAACAGCAATTTTGCTTAGCAGAAAAAGGACAATGCTTGCGGCAAAACCTTTGTAAGACAGCCAGTATAGTGCCTGTAAGACCCATTGAGCAAACTCAAGAGTGCAATGCCATTTTACTATTCTTTTCTTTCTTTACACTGCTGTCCTCCCCAAGATAAGAAGTACACATTCTTTCTGTGTGTTTGTGAGGTGTTGTCTCGTGGAGAAAGAATGACAGAGTAAAGGGGACTAGGTGCTTGTCAGTTCACTGAGGTTTCTTCTCTATACTGGATGACTTGTCTCTGACGTATTCATCTAAGCTCCACCTCGCCTCGCCCGCACATGAGCTGTGTAACTTTAGAACTGGCATTGAGCCTTCAGAGGATATCATTATAATTTTTCTTACACTGTTTAATAACTTTTAATAATATCTTTTTACCCAATCCAAAACAATATTTTAAACATAATTAAAATTAATTATTCTCCGTTTTGGGATGTTATCTATGATGTGTAATATAGTGCATACATTAAGACTGGCATCATATTTACTTGGAAAAGAGAAAATACTTGTAATTGATAAAATATTTTTATTCATTGTGTGGGTGCATCATTGTAAGGAACGTGTTTCCACCACGTTCAATAACATAGTTTATATTCATCGGTCAGCATTTTGATGTTATGTTTTATTTAGACCTTTTGTGTAAGTGATGTGAATAATACATTATATTTCTTAAGTGGAATAAAACAATAACTAAACTTTGTGCCTGATCTCAAATTAATATATAAATAATATTGGTCTAAATTACTGTGTTTAACCAAATTCATACATTACCATATGTTTTCATTAGTTATCCAAAGTGGCATGTAAGCTGTTGGCGTAAGGGTATATTAGGGATTATTTATAGTAACTTTTTGGGCTGTCATCCAAGTAAACTTAAGTCGTGAATGTATTATAAGTATATTCTTGGGCATAAAGATTCATGATTAAAGAGGGCTGTTTGTTGTGTCGTCTAATAAAATAACTACTTGAGCTTGAATGATTTTAGTCTTTAATTCAGGGACAGTTTATATCAACTCCATTTGTTTTTCCTCATCTCACTACCAGTTAAGGTTGTATGCCTATTATGTACTAATTACGCTAATGTGTTGAGGATTAAGACGTTTGAATTTAGAGGAAGTGTACTATGTGATTGACACCCTTGACCATTTGACTATCGAAGCAGGTGACGCTAAATCTATTTAAAACAAAGAATAATTCATTTTGTTGTTTAACAATGTATGACTTATGTTTATATTATTTTAGGAATGTTTAATTGAAATGTTGCAAGAGATGTTTGGTGAAGATTCTGTCCCAAAAATCTTCAAAGGTGAAAAATTGTATGTAACAGTGGATGGGAAGAAAGCGAATATTGATCTCCTGAATTTGGTAAGCCTTACTTGTAATTTGTTATTTAAAATTATTTTGCGCAACCATTTAACTTAGTTGAGTGATTTGAAAGTGATTTAAAAGTTGTTAAAAATAAATTTTGAATTTTCCAGTTTCACTCTATACTTATCACTTTAAGAAAAGCTTATTTTTACTTTTGAGGTGTAAATTATACATATAAAAAGAAATCATCTGCTACTGTTATTGATTTAAGTTATGTCAAAATTAATAAGAGGCTTTCCCCAAAGATTTTAAATGCTCATTTAGGCGAGTCTTATTTCAAGACCCACATTTTATTTGTTCAGGATGTGACATGTGAAGAAGATGAGACATTCCAGCAAATTGTCCAGACGGCTGTGACAAAATTATTTCAGTCGTTAGCCCCGCCTAGAACGGAGGGTCCAACATGAAGTCCTTTGAAATTCAAAAGAACCACCTTCACAGTGTTATTATATTTTTTAAGTATTTGACTGTTCAGTGATATATTATATACTCGTATATGTACAAGAAGAATTATTTTGTCTGTATAGTGGAAGAGGAGAAAAAAGGAAAAATGATTGCAGTTTAAACCTTTATTCTTTGTGAATTTCACTAGAACCAGGTGTTTGATGATATTGGTAATTAGCATATTGAATCAAGGCACAGTTGTATAGTAATTTTCTGGTGAAATTATTGATTAAGAGTATATTCCTTTGCTTGATATCCCGTTTTTGTGTTAAGGACGACCGATGACCAAGCTTGTTTAAACCTTAGTGTTTATTTAATGATCCCAGTTTGAATCTCATCCATATATTTCAAAAACAAGTCTGGTGTGTAAAGTGTAAAAACCACAAATATTTTGAATAAAGCTCTCTTCAAATTAGATCGGCCAGTTTTAGGTAAGTAAATGTAGACAAGTTTAAAATCTTGCCACTTGAACTTAATAGTTTTATGAAACACAATGAGCCATTTTAAACAGAAGTTTGAAATAGTTTTTTTTTTTTTGTTGGGTTTTTAAGATGGTTGGTAAGAAAATAACAAGCAAATGTACAAGCAGGTTTTACCCGCCTCAGTGGCATAGTTAGCTAACGCGCTGGTTTCATGTTGAGCTAGATTGCCAAGGACGAGGAGATCGAGGTTTGAATCTCGCTTGCGTGGTGGTTTTTCCTAAACGGTTTTGGGTCATTCCATGTCAAGTCAACAAGGTCCCCCACCTCACATTTTTAATTATTTTTTTAATTTGGCATATTGAAAGAATTACTTGAGATTATGCCTGTGTAAAATTTCATGTCCATATCTTTTTTATTTATGAAGTTATAGAGGTGCAAAATTTGCGATTTCAACCAATTTTGTCACCATATTGTTAACTTTAACATTGAATATTTCAGTAACCTGGGCATTATAGAAGTGAGTTAAGTGTTTTTGGAAAAGTCTTGAATAGCTCTTTCATATTAGATGTTACATGACTATATTACAAAAAAAGAATATGATAAACATTAATAGATGCAAATTGTTGGGAAATGGTAATGCAAAATGGAGGTAATTTTCATTTCAAGTTTGCTCCATTGTTCCTTGAAATTAATTTACAAGAAAGCTAAAATGTTATTTAAATGTAATATTAATCAAATCTACAAATATATTATATTACTAATACTAAAAATAATAAACATACCAGAAATTTTTACATTTAAAACACATAGGCATATTAATTAATCCTTTATATGTATCCAGTTGATTTGAACAGATGAAACTTCCTGTTTTGTCAAAACATATGTTCGTCCAGTTGCGGTAGAAATTTGTGGGTAAACAAATGATGGAGCTGGTCCATGTGGATATAGAAAACTGATTTTGAGTTCATCAGTGTTTTCATTTACAGAGGTAACAGACCCCACATATTTAATCCATTTCTAGCTGTGCTTTGACTTGTGTGATACTTTAAAGTTTTGACTCCTTTGCTGAAGAATAAACCTTATTTATCAGTTTCCCTGATTGCAATGGAATGACACAGTGAAGCTTCTGTGTTCCAGGAATGTATCTAGAGTTTGCAAATCTCTCCTGCAAAAATATCTGTACATCTTCATATTCTTCTATTGTCACAAATATTAATGTCATTCCTTCTATATTGTACTTGTCCATTCATTAAACTGTCTTGGTGCTTTACAGTTCCCCCTACACTATAACAAGCATTTTTACTATGTGATGTGGCAAAGAAGTGCCACTCTGCTTTGCATCCAAAGTCTTGATGATGTAAACTCAAATTTGTAAAGTTCTTGCAATTTTTATACTGTGAAGCTGCCCCATCTGAAAGATGTGATTTTTTTTCGGTGGTGAAAAAGTAGTGTTAAGGAATTTGATTAGTTTTCTCTTAAATGTATAAACTGCTGTTCTATCATGCTGAAGGCACTCTGATATTATCACAAAACTTGCATGTTTAACAAGTGTGTGTGGTTCTTCTGATTAGTTTAAATAATAAATAACTAATGGATGGATTGTGGGTTGTTCCAATGGAACCCTTGTACGAGTCCTGAAGAACAAATGAGTAATTTTCTGAAAAGTCACAAACCACTAAATACTCGGCCTCTTGCAAAGATTTTTTCTTATCAGAAAAGAAATTAGCTTGCTCCTTAGCAATGAAAGAGTGACTAAGAAGACTTAAGTTTTTCAAATATGGAATCCAAGAATTCGTCCACCGGTTTTGAAATGGTTTCCAAGTTTGAACGGTCCATTGTATGTTATCATATCAACAAAGTTACTGTCAATAGATATTTTCAAACTTTTTGCACAATTCACTATACCCTGGACAATATTCACAGTGTCTGAAGTAGCACTTTGGTAAAGGCGGATTACAAATTACTCTGGATAAACGAACTTGGTAATCAGAAATTGGCATATCTTCTTCTGCATTCAGTTCCTTGATCCTGGGAATACACAGTTCTTAGGTCGTAGATCAGCAAATTTGGAGAATCCCACGGTAATTTCTGGATGATTATCTTTGAACAGCATGTAAGCCTCTTTTAGAGTACACAATAGGAGTATTTTTTTGAACATTACACCTATTCCCATCTATTTTCATTCAAACAAAGTCTTCTTTTCTCCCAGGCATAATTCTGCTAACAGCATCATCACAATAAAATTGTTCAATGATGTTCACATTTTCTCTAGGTAAGCTTTTTCCTGGTTTTGGATTAGGTGATGACATAACACCTTTTTCTTTCACACGCTTCTTGCCTTTCCATGTAATTTGTTACTCCAAACTCCTGATGAATTTTACCCAAACTCCAACTTTTAGGTAACACTGCTAGTGTCTGGACCTTAATATTTCTATATTTGATGTTGATATAAACTTTTATTTCAGCTGGCTTATTACCTCACTCTCTGCACTAACACTGACTGATATTGAAGATTCTTTGCTTGGACTCACTTGTGCAAAAATTGTACTCTTAATAGTGTTTCACGACCCGCCTCGGTGGCGTAGTTGGCTAATACCCTTATCGTGTTGAGCTCGACTGCTGAGGACGGGGTGATCGGGGTTCGACTCTCGGTCGGGTGAACTGGGGGCGGTTTTTCCTAAGTGGTTTTCCACTCTCCCTCCACGCAAATGCGGGTTCACTTCCTCTAATTCAACCTTCCCAATTCCTAAATCCATTAACGTAATTAGTACTTAAAGCATATAACCCGAACGGGTAGTAAGACGCGGTGCTAAATATTATTATTATTATTATTATTATTAATAGTGTTTCTTTGTATAGTAATTAGTTTTCGAAATACATTAGTGGTTTAAACCTTAAGAATATTTAAGGTGTTTAAAGCCTGGAGAATATTTAGGGGGTTTGAAGGCTTGAAGCCTATGATGTGTATGGTGTGGCCCTGGAAGAGACTTTCGACGTGGCATTGGGAATCGCATATCACAGTGGAAAGGTAGGTGGAACACTTTTTTTTTTACTGAATCTAATATAATTCCTGAACCCATTTCCATCCCATCTTCAAATGTTTCATAGTTACTGAGTAATGGTATACAAACAACATATACTTTACTTTGAAGGGGGAAAAACGCGTTTTTGAGAAAATAGCGGCCAAAATATTGATAACGAATTTTTATATATATATTTTTTAATACAGCCAATTAAAATCTCATATGAAAGAGCTATTCAACCCCTTTCCAGAAACACTTGAATCACTTTTATAGGTGCCCAGATTACTGAAATATTCAATTTTCAAGTTAACAAGATGGATGACAAAATTGAGCGAAATTGCAAATTTTGCACCTCTATAACTTTACAAATAAAAAATATATGACCTGAAATTTTTCATAGTCGCATATCTCGGATGTTTCAGTGTGCCAAATTTAAAAAAAATGTAAGGTTGAAAAATGCCTCTACATTGGTTGATTTGACTTGAAATGCCCTTTTCCTTTCTACCGCCACACAAATGTGAGTTCACTTCCTCTCTATTCAACCTTCCCAATTCCTAGCACATTAGATTATAATCCAAACGGGTAGTAAGATGTGGTGCTAAGTATTATTATAAGCCAGTTTTCTCATTTATGATGCAAGGCATTCATTTAAATTTAAGTACTCTCTTTATTCACTTTGATAGGGGTGTATGAAGTCTACTTTTTTAATTCGAGTCAAATATAAGAAATATTCTCAGTCTAATATTTTTCGTTATTCATTTCATGATTAAAATATATATTTTGGTTACTTATACATAACTTTATGCTCTTTTGATAAATTAAGTAATTATCAAAACTCAGAATATTAATTTTAACATATTCAACAACTCAGAATGGGGTTAATTAACCGTAAATTTGGTATTTTACTTTGAATGGTGAAGAATTGTATTGTTTAAGCAAGAATTACTTTCAAAGTTAAAGCTGACATGTGTTTTGAAGCTTTGCACCCCACTACAATCTGAAAAATTGACTTTCACTTACAAAAAAAAAAGTGTCACACTATTTGTTGTGAGGTTGCATCTAGTGTATCCATTGGATGAAAAATGTTATAGCAAAGCAGATTTTTTTCAAAAATTGTGAATGCTCCATTTCAAGAAAGTCTGCTGGACTGGTAAGACACAGGGGGATTTTCGCATTTAATTGAATTACCTCATAAAGAGAGGTTTTTCTTATAGCTATATATTCGGATCCAATGTCCAGTTCCTTTGTCTTATCTGTGTCCTATCTCCTTTTTTTTCTGGGGTGTTTCACACTCCCTCCTGATAAGTTCCATTAGAATGAAACCTAGGTAAAGAGATTGGGTGGTAATGATCAATTTTCTTCAATAGGCAGCCATTACTTCTTTGTCCAATGGCAGCAGTGTTAAGTGTGAACTCTGTTTTTAATATTTTCTATCCACCATTACTGTACCCTGTTCTAAATATGGTACAATTTACCTCAAAGCAATCAATATATTCTGTGAATAAGGAGTTTTCACCCTAAAAAACATAAACCAGTATTATTTGAGGTAATGAATACTCTAAAAGCAAAAATTGGTAAATTTATGAATTATTTAATATTTTGACTATAGTACAATTTATTTCATCAAAATATAAACATTACAAAATACAGTATGATCACTAAATATAATAAGTATTCCAAAATAAAACAATATATTATAAGCAATAATTCAATCACAATGGGTGATAACACAAATAAAATGAACAGTACATGATAAAAAAATACTTTCCTTTATATAAAATGTATTTTACTAAAAATATTGAGCTTTCATTTAAGTTTAGTTTTTGTATTTGAAAAAGTTTATTTTTCTGTTGGCATGAACAGGGAACTGTTGTGAAATATACATTAATATGTGCATATTGATTGACTGATGTGTAGATAAAGAAGAAATAGAAAATATGTTAGACCACAAAATTAATGATCTTAGTGCAACAAAGTGTAGGTTTTTAAATCATTAATGCCCTACCTTCTGGTAGGATTGCCCTACCTTTGGTGGGAGATGTTTACACATACACATCCCTAACTCTGCACATCTGAGCCTTTCATTCAACAAATTCTTTTTTTAACATTTGCTAGGAAGTTGACTCATATCAGTGTAACTATTTAAAATCAAGTTTAAAAAATGTTTTTTTAAATGTCTCATTTTTCATTCAAACAAATTAAAATTTATAATAACACTTTTAAAATTATATTTATTCGACCCAAGCTTAAATCAAAACTCGGGAGCTTTATGAAAAATTGCCTCTAGATACTCAAATTAAAAATAAGCTCTCAGACAAGTGTGTTATGAAAATCAGTCTTTTATAGTCAGTTTATCTTCCTTCACCATAACATTGTCTTAACCCATGAAAAAATCAATTTTCAATGAATGCTCTCCAATAGCACAGCAATACCTTGTCCTCCTCCAATACATGCAGAACCAATACCATACTTTCCTTTCCTTCGTCTGAAAAACAACAAATGCAAATATAATATACTTTAAAAGAAAACTATTCTGTAATAGCATGAATGAAAGACAAAAGTATACAGTAGTTTTTGGTTGAATCCAATATTTTACGCATCCAAAACTCCACTTAACCCCGAATTTGAATTAAATTCATGGGAGAACATAAAAGTGCAATAGAAAATACAAATGGTAATTAAATACATTTTTTCCTTTAATCAATTCATCATGACATTCATACATTCGGTTAAGTGTTAAGTTACTGGTATGGGGTAAGTTCATCATCTAATTTTACTTGGTTTTGAGCCACCAAGTTTTAGAGCTCTAAAACAAATTTATCTTGAGAATTTTTAAAAACTTTTTTAAGGATTTTAGTCTAGAATCTGAATTTTTTTTTCAAATCCTTGAATCTGAAATATCCCCAAGAATAGCTTGAATATATCTTATCCTGTTAGGTTATTACTAATGAATAGACCCTTGTAGTTATTTTTAACAAATACTCTGAACTGACCAAAACTTTATAAATGTACACTCTCTTCACCCTGAAAACTATCAGTTTTTTCATCTACGGGCCTGTTTTACAAGCCAAACTATAGTGTAAATGTGCATTGTAAGCTTGTTACGTCTGTCAGAGTAAACCATGATATGAAAGATCCAATATTGCTATATTAACTCTAAGGGTGGGCCCTCAAAACTTTAAGAATATTCATGAATTCAAGAAAATTTCAGCTTCAATATTATATTTTTACACTCCATTTAGAATTTGTTTTAGAGCTCTACTACTGCTTATTGTTGGTTCAAAATTAATTTAACTTTAGGATGAACTTAGCAATCATCCCTCAAACCAGTAATTTAACACTTACAGATTTGGATTCAACCCAAATCTAATTCAACTCCATTAGATTTTTTTCTATTTGCCCCCAATATTCATATTTAAAACATAATAATGTCAAACTGTTAAAGCACTTATACAGAGTTTTGATATGTGAATATAAATCTACATACACTAAATAAATTCATGTATATAACATTAATATTCAACCCACTACAAAAATAATTTTATTATAATTTATGAGCACTATTTTCATAAGGAAATTACTTGGTGTGGTAAAGCATTTACCTGAGCTCGTGAACGAGATGAGTTGTTATACGAGCACCTGATGCTGCTAAAGGATGTCCTAAAGCTATTGCTCCTCCATTCACATTCAACTTGTTAATATCCAGGTCGAGGTCCTTCCTACAGGCCAATGTTTGGCCTGCAAACGCTTCATTGATCTAAGCGCAGAAAATAAAACTCATGTTCTTGTATATTTTTCTGTTGGATATCTCCTATTTACTTAGAGGTAAGCTAACTTTTTCCACTAATAATGGTTTATTATAAAGGGAAATTGATTTTTACCAAAACTATTTTAGGTGTCACTATACAAATATGAGTTGAGGTTTTTATCATTCCCCCCAATATTTGTTTCTCTTGGTGGGTCCCAAGACGTTTCATATCTAACAAGATTTTTAATTTTATCTTAAAAAATTGTAGTAATTGGAAGGCATCTGCGAAGCAACTTTTTTGAGTTTGGATCAAAGCAAATATTATTATCAAATTTCAAACAATCGAATCATATCCTAGTTTTTTATTTTATTGAGCACTGCTACCCATTCGAGTTATACACTTAAGTGCTAATGGATTAGAAATTGAGAAGGTTGAATTTATACGAAGTAAACCCACATTTGTGGGGGGGGGGGAATGGAAAACCATTAGGAAAAACTATGCCAGTTCACTCAGTGTTTTGAACCTTGATCTCCCCGTCCTCAGCAGTCTAGCTCAACATGAAACTATCATGTTAGCTAACAATAGTTCACCTTGTCAAGGTTAAACATAAATAATGTAATCTGATGTGATTATTAACTATTTAAATATATATATGCAACACCTTTGTTCAGTTGGTAGTGAGTCCTGAGTTCGATACCTGCCATAGCCAAAAAATGTATAATTTGTTTGATCTAGGTTTACTGTTTTGCAGTGCTCAATTAATGGCTAGGGACTGGATGTTTGTTGTGCCCGCCTAAGTCTTAAGTTATATTATAAGGTATATGAAGCTACAACAGGCCTGGCAAGCCAGTAGTGGAAAAATAAAAAAATGACCCAAGCCACAGTTTGGAAATAGTAATGGATGTAAAGTAAAGTCCTCAAAGTTATCACATTTAATATGGTGCGATTATAAGCTATACAAAGGTTTTATGGTAAAATAGTGCAGCCTGTTCTCTGCTCAAAATGGTTACTTTTTCTCACAAGAAATAAAATCATAAATATGACATATTTCAGGTGCAGTATGGGATTTACAACGGCTTAAAACCTTTTCAATTTTTTTTTCTAGTTTGGTTTGATTAGAGTTATCAAGTTGAATGATATAAAATATGAATGGGTATTGATATCGAAGCATTGCAAACCCCTAGTAATTGGAACATATTATTAAAAAAAATGTAGACAGATAAGCTAGAATTCATACCTCGACTAAGTCTATGTCTCCTAAGGTTAGGCCTGTTATCTTAAGCAAGTTCTTAATGGCAGGAGAGGGACCTATCCCCATGATGGATGGATCCACTCCCACGATGCTGTACCCAACTAGTCTGGCCAGAGGAGTCAACCCTTGTTCCTTGACAGCTTGCTCGCTGGCCACTATGACAGACCCCGCTCCATCGCAGATGCCCTAAATGAATAGCAATCAAAATAAGTTTTGGGTGAATATAAAATATCAGTATGTTCAATTACCAATCAGCTTTACAGCAAAGTCTGCCACTTACAGATGCTGACCCAGCCGTGACAACTCCGCCCTTTTTGAACACTGGGTTCAATTTGGCAAGAATCTCTGGGGTGGTTTGAGGTTTAGGGTGTTCATCTACATCCACCACAACATCTTTCCTTTTTATGTTCACAGTCACTGGTGCCAACTCTTCTTTGAAGTAACCATTATCATGAGCTACAAAACAAATTATTTTGTTTAAAGTGTTATTCTTCAATAAAAGTTTTATCTTCAAATATAAACAAAAAAGTGATCACACCTTACTTGATACTTGTAAATAACTTAATAATTTATTGAACAATATATCTATAAAAAGATAGTAACAAAAAATAGTGAGGCATCCTAATTTCAAGTTTGTGATTCCTACAACTACATTTTCTGAAATTATTTAAAAATAACTATATTTTATACCATTCTTCCAAAGCGTCTGTGAGCGTAGCGAGAACTTGTCAGTGTCGTCTCTAGTGATACCAAACTGTTCCGACAGCTTTTCTGCAGTGAGTGCCATGGGAAGTTTACAGTATGTGTCGGTGAGTCCAGACCACAAAGTGTCCTCCAGCTCTAAAGGGCTTCCCAGGGTTGTACCAAACCTAATGTTACGGACTGCAAAAGGAGATTGGCTCATATTGTCTGTACCACCGGTTAGGACCACTTTGGAGTCTCCCACAAGGATGAACTGTAGGAAATGTCAACCAAGTAATTAATGTAACAATACTAATTTAATAATTATGAGGGAAAGATTAACATTTAGTTTGTGTCTGGTTTCTAAAACAAAATATACCTATTTCGGTGGCTGGTCACTCTCACAAAAGATTAGCCTCCCGATGACAGGGAGATCGGGGTTTGATCCCGGTAGGCGTTCCTTAAATGGTTTTCCACTATCCCTTCATCCAAATCAGGTACACTTCTCTAAATTCAGTTTTCCTCAACCCTAACACATTAAGGTAATTAGTATTATTATTGTTAGAACCGTGTCTTGCTACCCATTCGGGTTGTACGCACTTATGCTAATGGTAGGGTGATTGTGAGATGAAATGGAGGACCTACAGTTTAACGTGGAATCCGAACCACGGTGGAGGCCTTGCATTCCCCACATTCACAAGATGTCTTGTCAGAGGTGAAGGAAGGGTTTGGTAATCAGATAAATTTGTGTCGGGACCGAGAATTGAACCCCACACCTCCAGCACAGAAGTCAAAGACCTTACCCATAGACTTCCAGGTCACCGATAATTACTAGATATGCATATAACTCTTTCACTTCTTGATGTAATTTTTTTTATACATGTAAACAAAGGCCCAGGAAAGATGGAATGAAACTCATAAAATGTAACAAACATAATATGGCTTTTATAATGAAAAGAACATATGGCGATAATGTAAAGTTTGATCAGTCTTTTTTTTTTCATTATAAAAACAATTTTGGGTTTAGTCCCTTTTATTGTGTTTCTATCCATTTATCTTGTACTACAATCATGCATATTTCGAAATAAACCAATAACTAGATAGGCATTATAATATAGGGATGGCAGTTGAAAAATTAACTGTAACAGACTGTAACTGTAAGTAAATTGCTAGATAAAAATGGTAATTTATCAGGCCACAATAGTTACTAAAGAAACCTTCTAAGAAAAAACAAACTTATATGTATCAATGTAATCCTTAAGCCAATTACTTATGTTATGTAGATAGCTAGGGTGTATCTGTAACTGTCAACCTAACAAATGAAGTGATACCTACTTTGCTCATGTAGTGCATGTGATATATTATTAGTAGCATGAAAAAGATAAACAAAGTTGAATGAACCTTTTTAGGGGTGATGTGTAGTGTTAAGTTTCATATGTTAAAGTTGATGTATCATCTTTCAGAAACTGAAAAGTTACGATACTTGTCTGTCTATTTTATGAGTAGTCTAGTAAAACTGTGTGTGCAGCTTCAAAATCTTTGAATATTTGTCAGCATCAACTTAGATATAAAAAAACCTCTAGCTTTTACAAATTACAAAGATTTGTTAATTAAAAAAATATTCACAACTAAAGGTCCAATTTTTGTTGTATACATCACAATTTGATCTTCATAAAACAAAAATTTAACAAAGTTAAATTAGGCCTACACATTGGGAATATAATCTTGATTTATCGGCTTAGGACATAATATGTTTAGTTCATGTTTGTAACAAATTATGTTTACGTGTTTGTAAACAATATTAATGTTTAAAGCCACATAATTATGTAAAATATACTTTATTCCAACATAAAACTTTTTTTTAATATTCAAATTTTAGGAAAATTTCATATCATTTGTTTTGGCTTTACTTCATATAGATTATGTGAACTTTGCACATTCCTAGAAGTTGTGCATATTAAACTCACAAACTACACTAAATTTATTTTTCCCTGAGGATTATCTCATTTTTATTTTAGGAAGAGTAATTGTGAGAGTTTGACTACCATACCAACACCACAGTCTTAAAAACACAACTAAGTACGACACATGGTTACCAACTTTCCTAGCAGGCAATTCAATTAGCCTGATGAGAATTCAATACTTGACCTAACCTTAGATATAAAAAAATATTCAAAATAACACCTAACCTGAGCTCCATTGATAATGGACTGGAAACCAGATCCACATAAGCGGTTTACTCCCAAAGCTGGCCGGTCAACAGGAATTCCACTGCGAAGTAATACGTGTCGTGGCAAGAATCCTCCATCAGGAGCAGATGCCTAGAGAAATTATTAAAACAAACACATGTGACAACATTTACAAATATAATTAATTTAAATTTCATTTTCAGCTTAAGCCTCAAAAATTTCACTTGTACATAATTATAGTTATGTTTTGATGAAATAGTGTTAATAATATTATTTTTACAATACAATGCATAAAGATCCCACTTCATTGGTTGCATGATTTAAGGCGCCACTCTCGCAAAGCTGACTGCAGGTGACGGAGAAATCAAGGTTTGAATCCTGGTCAAGTATAGGCTAATGAGGGTGTGTTTTCAAAAATGCAAATGTGGGCCATTTCCTCAAAATTCTCCCTCACTCATTCCTTCCCCATAAACATATTTGGATAGTCTGAACAAAAAAGATAGGTAGCATTTTTTTAAATTATTATTATTATTTCCTTTATGTACATTGATTAGACATCTTAATACCGATTATAGTCCTATTTTTCTACTAATTTATTTTATTTTATATTTAGTTTCCTATAAAATTTATTATTATCTAATAGGGGTGTGTCAAGTCCACTTTTTCAATTCAAAGCAAACTCGAATCAAATATACAAAATATACTCAAAGTCGAATCGAGGTTCGAAGATTTTTTGTTAGCTGTTTAGGCTTGAAAAAATATTATGATGTTATTTAAATTACTTTGCATTAAAATTACTTGAAAAAGTTTTATTGCACTATTGTTTGTAATATTTTGTTTCAATCCGATAAATCAAGTTATACAACATGCAATTTATTTACTTCAGATTTTATCCATATAAATATTAAATTGTAATGTACAAAACAGTTCATAATGGCAGTAATTGAATATAAATTGAGTAGTTTTAGCATTCAATATTTTTATTGGCAAAGTTTTGAAGCGAATTTGAAGCTGATATTTGTTTCAAAGCCAAGCCGAAGTTTTGAAGCCTCACACGCCCCGCTCCGACTATCTAATTACACAGGAGTGTGGTTCCTTCTCCAAACTTAAAACTATCTAAATTATCTAACTTGGCCTAACTTATATCTAACTTAATAGTTAGATAGTAATAAATTATATAAGAAAATATATTAGAAGTAGAAAAACAGGATTAAATTTAAAAGTATTAAGGTAGCAAATATAGCATGGCTTACAACATACCATAAGAACATTACCAATCACAACAGAGTCAACGTTTTCTGGTTTCACACCACCTGCAGCAAGTGCTGCCTTAGCTGCTACTGCTTGCAGCTCTAATGCACTTGTCTTTGTGAATTTACCTCCATAAGTTCCAAATGGTGTGCGCTTTGCGGCAACTATGAAAATTCCTTTAGAAACAAAAAAATTAACAGGGGTTTAATAGGGATTCTAAGTGTGGATATGTAGGTGTCTTTGGTAGATTGGCACCCCTCTAGGCCTTTAAATGTGATGACATGTTGTTAATAGAGTTCTAAATCTGTAAACCATTTTGTTTACCAAATCACTAATTAGCTTTGCCATAAATAATTATTTTTTAAAATCACAAAGAATCATAGAGACATAAATAGATCTTTTGTGTTGACTTGCATTATTATGTTGATCCATGATTGTTTCCTATTGAAATTAAATTGTTTATTTGATCAATAATATTCAAATTGTTACTTTATTAACGCATGAAAGGTTAGGTTTTGTTAGGTTGGGCAATGACCATAGTAACTTATATACATTAGTGAAGGAGGTTTTAAGGTTAGGTGTGTAGCCTATTAATTATTTAAAATATAAATTTGGGTCTTTTTAGTTTTGATCTTTTCCTGTGTGAGGTAGTTTTGTTATGAAAAAAGGTGAAATATGATTTTTGTAAATGATTAAATATTGCATTTTTCTAAAAACAAACTACTCTTCATAATAAAATTTTAGGTGTTTGCGAGTGAGATGCATAGCCTACAAGTGGGCCCATTCTGTGACAAGTGTTTTTTATGTTCTTTTCTTTCTTAACCGACTCACAGTATTTTTTTCACTAAGTAAAATTGGCCTGTATTCTAAAATATGAATTTTTGTTTAGAATAATAAAAAATCATATATGAGTTATGATGGGTACCATCCCTGATTAAGCTACAGTACAGCCCATTTTCTCTCTAAATCCAATTTTATTCTGGAAGTGTGTCAAATGTAATCTTTGTAAAGGTGCTTTGAGTTTCAGTGTTTTATAAATATTTTTAGAAATTCAAAATCTTATACCCCTTAAATTCGGGGTGGGCAACCCCTCACCAATCGCCACATGTAGCGAATTGTCTATAAAAGTGTGGTGAATTTGAGTTTGCTAGCTCTCACAAAAAAATAAACTTTTTCCTGATAGCAGGACCGTTGTTGTAACTTGATATTTACTGTATATCATTGGAAACATTCCACTTTGGGAATAAGTCAGAGATACAACACTGCCATCCAATACTCTCCTCCACATTTTTACCAACAATTCGAAGGGCTGTATTTAACAACGAGCGAGCTGCGTTTTTATTAAACAATTGTTTTATTACATATGTTCTCAGAAAACATGTTTCTAGCTTTGATGTTATTGCTGCAAGAAATTCTTAAAGAAACGTGACTTGAAATTTATTAATTAATGTTGCATAGTAATTTTACTTCATGTATAGTTTTTAACACCCTCAGACTTGGTCTGTAACCAAATAGTGTTGATTATCCTTGAGTTATAATACACTTGAAGAATTCACTCTCACCACACTTCCTAGTAACTAAAGTTAAAGACCATTTATAAGATCTAATGAAAATAGATCACCGTTTAAAAAATAATCATTTTATTGTTTGTATCAACTGTTTTCTCAATTTCTTACGAAAATTGGTACCAATAAACAATTAATTCTTACTTTTTGTGATAATAAATGTTGTTACTCAATTTTTCAAAAGAGCTAGAGTACAGTACTTAATTTTTATAAAACGTGTCTGCTTTAGCAACCTATATAATTTAAAACTTCGTGCGTAAAACAGTTCAGAGTTATAGCAGACCAAAATAGAAAACCGGTGCCTTTCAAACACCAAAACAAGGATGTCTACGCATAGGCATAACACTTTTGTCCTTGGACTCAAGCCACATATGAGGAGTGGATCGGCATCCTTGGTGACGATTCAGATAGATCTACACTTGTCCATGTCCTTGCCAATGCAAGTGGCGAGGGTACATGTTAAGGCTACTGAGCATAGGACCTATATAATTCTGATAAAGCATTGATTTTGTTTACAACTACTAGGCCTCTTGAATGTAAATCATTACTGTAACATACATGCTCAGCTTTTAGAATATATAGTATACATAAAGGACCTTCCATGCGCCTCAAAGAGATTAACAAGAGAATACACCAAAGGTTGTACCTCTAGACGATAGTTTATATGTATATTAAAAACAAATGTCCTACCTTTTGTTAATGCTGCCATAATGAAGAGAAATACAAGTTGTTAGCAAGTGAACTCCAAAACACTTGCTTTATTGTAAAATGCAAACGTTATCTTCTACCTCTAATAATCAAGAGTTTAAAGTCAAAGTCCAATGTGTAGGACATTTAATCTAATCGTGACTATGCATTATTTTACCACTTGACAGTTGACACCACTGATCAGGATAACACGAAAGATCTGTTAAGTCTATGTTAAAATGTTTGTATGGAGTTTTCCGCATTTGTGCTGCTATCTAGAAAAATATGTGAGCACTTTAGTTGTATTAATAGCGGTCTCGGTGGCTCAGTAGGTATTTTATTTGCGTTGCATATCTGCTATTATTATTATTATTTTGATTTTTACTATTAGTTGTTTTGCTAATCCATATCACTTGAGCAATTTTTTTTAAATATTTTTAAGAACAAATGAATTTAAATAAATATTGGTTTCTACAAAAATTATTTACATTGGGTCAATATTAAGTTTTTTTAATAAAATCTGTTCAAGTGATAAGGGTTGGCACAATATAGTTCTTTAACCATTTATAGAAAAACTAAAATCACACATCAAGTTTAAGTAAATGTTTAAGGAAATATAATTAAAAAGCAAACTAAGTTTAAAATAATCTATATTTATTTAAAAATTTAAACTTACAGATCTTTCGTGTTATCCTGATCAGTGGTCCGGAGCAACCATGTTCCTTTTACCTTTAAGCCAGTCGTCCACTGGCTGCATTTTCATCCGATTTATGTTCGTCACAAATCGAACGAATAGTTGCGAATGATCCGGTATCATAGAAAGGTATTGAAGGTCGTCTACTGCACCCGAAGTAATTCGGGCGAAAACATCTCGATGGGATCGTTCGCATCGCAGTTATTCTGACGAATTGTATTGTGTAGTGTAGAGCTACTTGTCTCTGGTGTAGAGAGAGTTCAAGGAAGCATACTCCTAAAATGGATGTTGAGAAACTTATAATTTTGATAAGTGAACGAAAGTCTCTTTGGGACATGAGGGATAAAAACTATCAGATGAGAGACGTGAAACGAAAGTTATGCAAAGAAGTTGCTGAAGAAATGAACGCTGATGGTAATTCACAAACAATTAAGTAATTTATTATATAGAGGAAGATTTGTATTCATATCTATAACAATGATTCATTTAACCAAGGAGTAGCCTATTACAACATTTTATAGTCACATCACTACTAAATCAAATTAAGTGTGACAATTTTAAATGAATTTATTTTAACTCTATTAAACGATAAGTTATACATTTTAAAATGTTTTTTGTTTTGTTTTTTTAAAAAAAGGGTATTAATTATTTCTAAAAAAAAGAAAAAATGTATTTTGTGACTAATTATTTAAACTTATTTCACACAAAGAAGTATTTAAATTCACTGACCAAATGATTAAGATAATAATTATATTCAAATTAGATGACAAACAAGTAAAATATAAAAATAAAAGTGTGTTTTCACTCACAAGTATTTTTTTTACTCTTTGCAACTATGCGATAGTCACAGTAAAAATTTCACTGCCTCTAATAATTCTACAACAGGGTTTCACCAGGTGAATTAAGTTCAAGATTATTAAAAGTTCTCTGACAGATAAACTCACTAGGCCAGTAACAGGCACAGATTAACTAGATAACACACACAATATTAACCCTCCTGAGTAGGCAAAACTCTGGCACCAAAACTTATAACTCACTGGTGAATATTCATGAGTAGTAGTATTATAAGGTTAATATATTGTGTACAAAAAAAAAGTATTTTCAATTGTACAATTCTTGTGAGCAAAAATACGTTTTGAATTTATCTCTGATAACATATGCAGAACCAGTGCCTCTATTTTCACCTAGTGTACCAAATCTACTGTTTTCCGAATGTGTTTGTTGGAAAGTAGATGAGACTACTTGCTCTTCACCTTCTTTATCTATTATAATGTTATGCAACAAGCATATACATTTAACAATTTTATCGACACACTCAGGCCTTACTTCAATTGCTTTTTGCAGTAGTCTCCATTTGCTATTAATAATACCAAACGAACATTCAACAACTTGTCTTGTGAATGTGTGGAATGCCAGGTCGCCACCGTGGTTCGGATTCCACGTTAAACTGTAGGTCCTTCATTTCATCTCACAATCACCCTACCATAACACAATAGCGTAAGTGCGTATAACCCGAACGGTAGTAAGACGCGTGCTAATAATAATAATAATAATAATAACAACTTGTCGTGCTCGAGACGCTCATTGAAAATTGTTTCTGTTGGTCCAAGTGTTGATATTGGGAAAGGTCTCATTAAATAGGATTTCAGTGGATATGCTTCATCTCCCAAAATAACATGAGGTACTGAAATATTTGTTCCTGGTAGTGAGTTTTGTCTTCCAACAACCAATGCTCCTGTTTCAAGCTTTTTGGAAAGATTAGAATGTGAAAAAACTCCACCATCACTTTCTTTGCCATATGCTCCTACATCAATAGCAATAAACTTGTAATTTGGCCCTGCAACCGCTTGTAAAACGATTGAAAAATACTGTTTTATAATTGCGATACATGCTGCCTGAGTGCTTTGGATTTTTTATGCGTATGTGTTTCCTGTCTATACATCCAACGCAATTTGGGAAGTTCCACTTATTCCAAAATCCTTCAGTTATAGACATAATGTCATCGTCTCTTGGAAATGGGATATGTACAGAATTCAATGCATCCCAAATAGCCTCACATGTCTCATGAACAATTCTTCCAACCATAATGTCTGAAATTCTAAATGAATATCCCAATGTCTTGAACGAGGAGCCTGTTGCCAAGTACCTACAAAATGAGCTTATTTTAGATTTTACCATTACATACTATTCAACAGAAAAATACATTTTCTAAATAGGGTTGGACGGAAATGGCATTTTAATTGCGGGACGGAAACGGGGAATAAGTCAAAATAGCAGGATTGGTAAGGGAACGGAAAATTATAAAAATTACACTTAAGCCTTATTTTATAATACAATATTTTAATAGTAACTAATAACTAAAATAATGTGATAAGACTTGTAAACGCAATAACATTATTAAACGTAATATAAAAATAAAATAATAAAATTACATAATAAAAACGTAATAATAGTATATATTCTATATTTATATGTTTCTAAGTATATTTATTATATATAATTATATAACTTACCATATTATTAGTTTAATTATTAGTTCCATAAATATTTATATATATATTTAGGGAACTAATAATTAAACTAATAATATGGTAAGAATTGTAAAAGCTATAACATTAAACGTAATATAAATAATATAATACTATAGTCAGATATATATATATAGGTATAGGGTGTACGAATATAATTTTTTTACTAATATGTGATTTTAGTAAATATGTAATTTTTTCAGCGGAAGATGTAAAAAAGAAATGGAGAGGACTTCGCGAGACACTTTTCTAAACGAATTCCAAAAATCCAAACAACACAAATCTGGGGATGGAGCAGATTCTGTAATCATTTCCACATGGCCGTATTATAAATTTCTGCTGTTTTTATCTGATAGTATTCAGCGAAGGAAACTTCATGGAAATGTATCACCTGTAAAAGGTGCAATCAATAACGAGTCAGAATATGTCGACTCTGAATTAGTGAATGAAATGCTATTATTGGAGACACCAGACATTGCTTGTTCACAAGAATCTGTCCCACATGAAACCTAACAGCAGCCTTCTTCATCGAGTATACCTAAAAATAAAGAAACTCCTCAACAAGGTACAACTAACATCTATAAGCGTAAAAAATTAGGAAAACAGTCTGTGGACGACCAATTCCTTGAAATAGAGAAGGCCAAGCTCAAAATATTTTCTGAAAGTGATAAAATGAAGGAAGATAGTGAGTACCAGTTTTTAATTAGTCTCCTGCCTTATTTAAAGAGCGTGCCGAATAACCGAAAACTGATAGGAATAAACTGCAGCAAATATTTATTGAAGAAGAAGAATTGGCGTTCAGGATGTCGCATTCACAGGGAAGAGTTCCGTTAGTATACGCTTCTCAGGGACCTCCAAGTGTATCGTCAAACTATTTAACTGAAGGATCAACATCCACACCACTGCCATCACCAGCATCCTTAACAAACAATGAAACCTCTTCACATTTAAATACCCAATTGAAAAATCAGCCTCTACAACAGTATTTTTCACATTTCAATGATGTTACAATGTAATTCTTATACAGTTATGAATGAAATTAAACAAAGTGTATTATTGCAACTATAGTATAACTTACCTTAGAGTAACACTGAGACGTTCTTCAGGTGGAATGATTTCACGAAAATTTGAAAATTTAATTATTGATGGACTAATGGCATTTAAAATATATTCAAAAGTATCTTGAGTCATTCGATGGTAATTGAAAAACTTTTTTTTGTCTTCTCTTAAATCATTAAATAAATGATTGAATTCTCCCAATGTATTCCTTTTCGCTAATATATTATTAGTCCAACAATTTCTTCTATTTCGATTGTCGCCTTCTAACTAAATACGCATTTTCCCAAGTAATTATATTTTCCATTTACGATTGTTTCCTGAAATGAAATCGTGGGTGACTGATTCGCGTGTGATATAATCGTTTCCAGTAGACGATACCATATATGTGAAATTTGACGAATTTTTTCTTCCGATTTCTGACGAATTAATTCTGACAAAAACGCAGCCAGTGGACGACTAGCCTTATGCTTCAGAGATATTTTGGAGCAGTCGCACAGTGGAAAGGAAGGGGTTACTTCGTTTTCTTGTCACAGCGCTGTGATCAGGTCCGCGCAATCTTACTTATTTATTATAGGCTTAATTTGAGGAGTCACAAATAAGTTTTGAAGAGGAAAGCTTTCGTAATACAAAATACTATTTCCACAACAAGAACAGTATGACATGTATTCTCACAATAAATTGTCACGTTGATGATGAACATTGAAGGGGCCCGCTCGGTGATAAAATTATTTAAGGCAAGGTTTAGCAATCTAAGGCCACGACTGGTTTTATCTAGCCAACCAAATATTTATAAAACAATTGTGTTCAATAAGAGAAGCGGTCCAGTGGTCGCAAATGGTGAAATACCTGGGTGTGTCGCTGGACCGTCGCTGCAACTGGGACTGAACCTGAGAGCGTCTGCAGGGAGAGCGAGGGGAGTCATGCTAGGACTGGCCCCACTCCTGCGCCCAGCCAGCCCGTTGAACCACGCCCATAAAGTTAGATTATTCCAGGCTTGTATTATGTCCCTCCTACTCTACGCCGCGCCTGCCTGGGCTTACCTCCCCCGTTACCGCTTCTCCCCGCTCTGAGCGGTTTATCACCTATTTTTGAGGTTGACGCTCGGACTCCCTCCCCGCACCACCGAATTCTGCTAGACTTGTCTGGCCTCCAACCCCTGGACGTGATCATCCGCAGGTTGGCATGACTTTCTTCTCACGAGCACAGGCCATTCCTAACGCGATCGTCAGGGGCATCGGCGATTACGACTCCCTGCTCTCGTCCACAGACGCATCAGAGATGGTGTGGGGGGCCCCCCCGCCGGACAGGATGACCCGGGAGGTAGTCTGTGGCGTTGAAGAGCGATTGCTCCTGTTTAAGGCCTTAGGCCGACTTCATCAGGATGCGGCTCCCCGCGAGACTTCCGGTTGGCACTAAGTCCAGCCCGGGTGTGTGTGTGTGATTACCGTTACGTGTCATGTGTCCGCCACCAACCCCACTCATTGTCATTGTGGGTTGGTCAGTCTCAGCCAAAGACATCTGACATTACTATGGACAGTTTAATAACAACAGCAACTTTATTATTTATATATTTTTTCCTGCCGTTTCTTTTTCCAATCACTGATTTTCCGTCTTGTCCCTCTCCTTCTCTGTACCGTGTGTATGTCCTAAGGTCCTGGCGACCCTTCATGTGCTACGGGGTGGGTTTTTTTTAATGTAATTTTCCCACCCCTAACCAACAGAACACACCTTTCAGCCCGCCAGGGCGCCATTGTATGTCTGAGAGATGTTTGTTTTATGTTCAATGTCGTGTGTGTTGTTGAGAGACCTTCGGGTCTGGTGTCAAATGTCCCCTAAATGTTTCTCATGTTTTTATTCATGTTACATATCTACGCTTACGAAAATAAAACACATAAAAACAAACATAAATAGAATTAATAACTAATTGCTATGTGAAAAATATTAAGTTGAAATTTTTGTTTGTTTTTAATTGGCCCAAAAAAAAAGTTTAAATCCATATAGCCCACATATCAAAAAGGTTGCAGACTCCTAGTCTCTGGCGTTACTCTTGCAATAGACTGGACTGCCGATGACAGGGATATTGGGGTTCGATCCCAGTTGGTTGTAATGAACAAGGCCGTAGTCAGGGAGGGTTTTGGGGGTTAAACCTCCCCCCCCCCAACCTCAAAATTTTATGAACCAAATATATATATAGCTTTATTTATGGTTCAAACAATATCAAAATTAAGGTACAGCTACAAATTAGGGGGCTGTGTTACCATAAAAAGCTTCTAGACGCGTTTAATATTTTGAATTTTTTTGTAGCCTTCGGCAGTTATGGTATTGTGTTGCCACAAAAAAAAACACTTCAAATACGGGTAGCTTCTAGAGGTGTTTAATATTCATAATTTTTCCTTGCCTTCAACAGTTATGGGGCTGTGTTACTGTAAAAAAAAACACTTTAGAGAGCTATAGGTGTTTAAATAATACATAGATTTTTCCTAGCCTCCTGTAGATATGGGATTCTGTTACCATAAAAAAACACTTTAAAAAGCTTATAGGACTGTTTAATATTTATAATTTGTTCTAGCCTTCGGCAGTTAGGGGGTATTGTTGCCATAAAAAACACTTCAGATAGCTTCTAGAGGTGTTTAGTATTTATAATTTTTTCTAGCCTCCATTATTGAGGGGGGGGGGGTCTCACCAACCCCTAACCCCATTCGCTGAAATTATTGACTGGCTATTTCCTTGGCCAGCAGGGTTGTTTTTTCGTAAATGTTTTCCACTCTCATTTCAAACAAATGTGGGTGCACCTCAAGAATCAACCATCCCCATCCCTAATACATTAGCATAATTAGTGCATATGCCTATAAACTTAACGGCAGTAGACTGATGCTAAAATAATTAGTCTGGGAGTAGTTTTGTATATAGGGACATTAACAAAAAGGAACAGGTCCAGTGGTGGAGCAGTAGTAGATTGCTCCTGATTCCTAAAGGAGCAGTTTTTCCCATCCCTAGTAAAAGGAAAGACCCAGTGTTGCCAACGACCATATATGTGTTATAGCTTGATTAGTACCAGAAAGTCGCTAAACTAAAAATTAAAAGTTGTCAGATTCGTCGCCAAATAAAAAATGCATTCGTTAATCTGAACCGAGTGTAAATGCCGCTACACACGTAACGATAAAACTGTGCTATTTAACGGTACTGTTATAACTGCACAGTTAAAACTGACATCTGGATGGAAAATCGCTGCAGTTAGGCTTGCACAGTTGAACCAAATATCTTATGAAATATGATACTAATATTGGATAGTCCCAGTGCTCTCTATAGGGACCGTGCGTTGATGAATGTGGCGCTGGTAGTGGTATAAATTTACAGCTCCGAAGTGATGGTCAACGTTGAAACATAGAAAATTATATGTTAATTGATTTTATACACTTTTAAACTTAATTCTATTATTTTAATTTCGATACAATTGATCAAGTAAAAAGGGTCTGAAAATAAGAGTTGTATAATTGTATGCTCAAATCGATACCAAACACTACAATATATTCCATTCACGGTAGGAATTACTCTCTGAAAGGTCTTTTTTCCTACCATATCCTACTATATATAGATTTATGGTAGGGAAAGGCCTTTCAGAAGTCAATTCCTACCGTGAACAGACAGTACATTCAATTTTACAATTTACTTGTAGACCAATTAGTGGTCCAGCAAACATTATGTTAAACTTGAGTACCAATATTAAAACTTATTTGACATACTATGAGAAACTCTTGTAATTGTGTAATTTATTTAGTGATCTGTTTTACTACAATTGAAATTTATGTGGCATTAAAAATGAACTTAACATAATGGTGATTGGTTTAGAAAATGTTGTTTGGAGTGCAGGTCATTATTATATTACTAGTGTTATTTTATTTTAAATACCGTACATCTAAAGCAGATGAACTATACATCTATTAGATGCAAATAAACTAATTTAAATATAAAGCAATAAAACTGATAACCACAGCACTGAGACTTACCATTACATTAAGAGATGCTAGAAAATATTTAACCAATTATTATATACACACACTTTAGATTATGCTATAGGATGATTAGGATCATCAACGTATAGTAAGTATAAATGTTTATATTTTGTTACCTATTTTAATTTATTACTTGCGATTTTGGGGATAGTTTCACAAAAAAAAAAAAGAATAGATGATTTTTTTTTCTTAGCCTACTTTCAAAAATAATCCAAAATGTGATTTGCTTAGTAATCTCACTTTTTTGATTTTGTTCTTAACAACAAATGTTTTCTATTGAAAATGCATGTGAATGAAACATTTAAACCATTAAAATCATTTTTACATAGCAATCTGACAATATTTTTGAAAAAAAGAGCTGTATGAGATCAGTGTTTTAAATAAAAATAACACGTAAAACATGCCAGTCAATAAGGTCGATTCTCAATTAGCTGGTATAAAATAAAAACAAGGTTCGCAAATAGAGTATTTGAGTGTCTAGAAGAAGCAATACTAGCTCCATAGCTCAAGTAACCATCAATCACCGATACTTTTGAAATCGAGTCACTGGGAGTAACAGTGATCAAATGGTATTGGTGAAAGAACCAGTTGCAGATTTATTACCCATCTCTAATATCAAGTGATCTTAGTGTTAATTAAAGTAGATTTATCGCTACAAAGCCTTCACTTAGTTTACAGAAATATTTCTAATATAGTAGCAATATGATTAGAATAAATCTTCGATTGAGATTAAATTAGAATTAGGAGGCTACAGCTCTGCATCCCCTTTCTAAATAATAAGTTTGTAGGTATTTTAAAAGAGTTTAATTTTCTGAATTTAATATTAATTTTCTCCCACTATGCACTTTTATATCCTAACAAAATTTAATAATATAATCAGAACCAAATAAAATCCTAATTTGATTTATGAGCACAAGCACCACTTACCAGTAAATTAAGTTAATTTTATGTTTCTAAATGACTTATCTAGTAGAGTAAAGAGGTTAGCCCATTTCATATGAATAAAAAAATTATCTAATAGAGCAAGATTCTCTAAGTTTAATAATAAATAGTTGTATTTGTATTAGTAATTGTGCATTGTACACATTATGCAAGAATAAACCCAATTTTAGTGTATAATTCATTCATGACCTAAGTTTACTTGGATGACAGCTCACAATAGTTACTAGAAATAATCCCTAATATATCCCTATGCCAACAGCTGACATTTATCACTTTGGATCACTGTAATGAAAACGCATGGTAATATATGAATGTGATAGTTAACCAAAGTAATTTTGTCCAATATTATTTAATCGTAATTATAATAATAGAATTCAATGTAAAGAATAGTTACAATGTGGGAGAGAAAATATGTTTTAAATGGTACTGAGTTTAAGATCGATTGAGAATTAAGATATGAATGCTGTCTTTAATATCTAAGAAGCTATCAATATTGACAAAATTAGTCAAAATCACAATGTAACAAATTAATAAATAGAGTTATGATATTAAAAGTGATGTAAAAGCAATGATTTGAATGTAGGATAGATAAATGATGTAAGAGATATTAATCTTAGATTAGATGACAAGTTTAACATTAAATTACTGTCCTTAACATATTAAAAATGTGAATCAAATCACATATAATATAAAAAATAAACATGTTAAAATACATGTAATAATAACACATGAGTCAAGTAAAGTTGAATAAACATTCTGATGAAAAAAATGACAAGTTATAAAGTTAAGGTAGACAGTTGTCAAATGGGAGTGAATAAAAATTAAATAAATGTGAATTGAAAATTATTTATATATTTATTTGAGGTCGGACACAAAGCTTATTTATTGTTTTAGTCAACTTAAAAAATTATTATTCACAGCACTTCCACAAAAGGTCTAACGAAAAGCTTTAAAATGCTAAAATGGCGACCGACAAATTTAAACCATGTGGATGAACATAAGGGAAACAAGTTTTTTACAATGATGCACCTACGCAGGGGATAATAATATTTTATTAATTTAAATATTTTGAAATATGATGAAATATTCATAAAATAATTTATTATGTATACAAAAAATAATTATTTTTTCTTTACCAAGTAAATATGATGCCTGTATTAAAAGGTCTTGATGTATGCACTCTATTACAGATCATAGATAACATTCCAAAACAAGAATAAATACTTTTAATTATGTTTAAAATATTGTTTCGGATTGGGTAAAAAGATATTATTTAAAGTTATGAAACAGTGTAAGAAAACTTAAGTCTATGTTATTTTAAATGTAAAATATAACTTGTAACTGAAAAACTTAAACATTTATAATAAAACTGATCTTTTACAACCCAAAACCTAATCATATGATTTTTGAACTGTCATCCAACTAAAAACCTATCATGAACAGAGTTTAGATAATATCATACAATAAAAAGACATAAGTTTTATCATAAACTTTATTTAAAAAATGAGTTTCCAATAAAAAAAATTAACAGTGCAGTTAAGTTATAATTAAAAGATTACATTTTAGTTAATAGAAACAGTTTACATGATACCATATCCTAATAATGATTATGATGATAAAATTTAAAAGATAATTATAATTGACTTTCCTTAGATGTAGAGTAAAAAAAACTTCTGTTAAGTTGTTCATTCATATAGTATGAATCAACAAACCATATTTATAGCCTATGAATAAATGTATTAATTTTGACAAATTAACATTAGAATCACATAAACTATTTGTTATAAGTAATTATATTAATTTTATTAAAAGAGCTCTTTAGACAAGAAAAACCACTAGCAATTTTTGACAAACACAAATATGATAATGAGAAAAGTTAATTTCTATATACAACAATGTTATTTGGAATAGAGCACAAGGTTATATCGTGGTTTAAATAAGGAGGGATTGCCTGCACACTTAGCTGAGTGGTGCTTGAGTAAAAATTGTTTAGATAAATCAGTAATAAAATAATGCAAATACACATATTTATATATAGTTTTTACTGCCATTGCACCTTCTTCAGGTTTCAAGAGTAAAATTTGTTATTTTAGGTTGAACTGAAAGATTTATTTTTAACAGCTCACTAAGAAAACCAACCAGCAACAATACCTTCACTATAACAGCACCCAACCAATGAAGCATAAAAAGGTCACTCCCCAATAGCTTAGCCACTAGAGCATAAATAATATTCTCATAACTATGGCCTTTAAATAATCAAGGAACTGCAACATGATTTTACTTACAGAGGTGACCTCAACTGGTGAATAATCAAGTAGAGAAAGCACATAATGACAGACCTACAAGAACAGGAACCAGTAACATTATCCCTCTGGTTATTTTTTATTTATTTGAGGTATTTAATATGCACTTTCTGAACGAGCTTATGACATCAGCACATACAAATTTCTAAGAGCAAGACCAAAAGGGCTTACCAATTTTGCCAGGAAAGGTATTTTGACATCACAATTGACATGGGACCAACAGCTTTACTTCCCCTCTGAAGGAAGTTTTGCTACAGATTTTTATCATTCAATAAAAATTTGACGGCCCTGACTGAGTTTGAACCCACAAACATTGGGCTTTGAGATGAACAATCTCAAGACCACAAAGGCCAATCTCTGGTTATTACATACAGGATTGCCACTATTATTAATACAAAATTCCCTACGTCTTCTGGGTTTTCAAGAAGGAATCCCATTCTTTCCAGACACATTAAAGAATGTTATAGAGAAATTAATTTTAGTTTTACATAAAAATTACTATTGTGAGTCATTTTGGAGCATATTTTCCATTCAACGGGGGCATTATTCTAGGCAGGGCGGGTGGGTATTCAATTCAATGGGGCAGTGTTGAGCAGCAGTAGTCAGATTGGTGACCAATCAGGGGCCAACGATGAACCATTCAGAGGTGGATGGAAGGAGTAAAATTAGGGGCAAAACATGTTAAACAAAATTGTGAAGTCATGTCATTGCTTTTTTAGAAAAGGATGATTTGACTTTGTTACAAAAATCAATACTTTAAGGAGAAAAAAAGGGTGAGGCAAGATAAAGAAAGACATGTATTCAAATCAGTGGGGTTTATTCTTCAGTTAGCTTTCTTTTATATGCAGTTTATTATATTTAAAAAAAAGTGTAATATTTCTTGTGTTTTCCCAGTTTTCCGGTTGTGTGTCAACACTGTACACATCACCCTATTTTTAAAACATGTTTCTCAAAATTCAACCGTTCCCCCTTACACAAAATGTATTCACAAATCCTTTGAAAATAACTACTTCACGACCAAACAATCTGCATAGTATACTTGTTAGACCTAAGTTTCTATAACCGGTTCATTTTCCTTCAATTGTAGCTCATAAAAAACTTGAACTATACATAAACCAACAAATTCATTCTCCAATAACTAAAAAAAGTTACTCTCTCTAAAAGGCTACTGTACATGGGCTTAAGCTTGGAAAGTGAAGAAGCTGCCTATGGAAGTTTCTAAATATTAAATTTTAGTTTGTATTAGTGTTTTAACTAAACAATTTCTACTCCAGTACCCTCAAGTACGTAATAATATAAGCCATGTTATAGATACAACAATAAAATAGTATTAAGTTAAATAATAATAATAACAACTAAAGAATTTACAATAAAAATTATTTTGCCTGAATAAAATATGAACTAATAGAATAAAAGCCCAAAATAAAAGGTTGAAGCATATTGCAAATCTTGTCATGGCCCTGAAAACATCATACATATGTGGGGTTGTGTATTGTGTTATTTTAATTTTAATTACTTGACCATTAAAAACATAATACATATTATTCAATAATTGACTAGCGTTAATCTTAAAGCTCTTTATATATTGTGTAAATGAAGTCCTTTTTCGTAAAATAAACAAACAAACAACAAATGATTAAAGTGTTGCTGTTATTTGAGTTCAATTTTATAATGGGCTTTTACTTTAGTAACAATATTATAAAAGTCTATAATATATAATACATAATATACAAAGCTTTGGTTTAAAAATTTGGATCTATTTTATTATTATCATAATTGCACTCCTCACTTTCTCCTTTAAAAACTATATTCTTTAAAATAGAAATAAATAATTTTCAAACATTTTAACTATAGCAACTTTAACTCTCAAATACCCACATTGGTGGTAGAATGGTTTGAGGCGTCACTCCGCAAGATTAAGT
This sequence comes from Timema cristinae, assembly GCA_039000515.1. Lineage (NCBI taxonomy): Eukaryota > Metazoa > Arthropoda > Insecta > Phasmatodea > Timematidae > Timema > Timema cristinae. The sequence goes on from JBCFYV010011172.1 coordinate 105,882,520, forward strand.
TGCCAGTGAATTGAAGGTGAGATCAGGGTTCCAATCCTGGCCGGCTGTACAGAGTGTGGTTTTCGATAAATGGTTGCCCACTCTCCCTTCATACAAATATCGGTACAAATATGGTCATTTCTTCTAAAGTCTTAACTTCTTCATCCCTACCTTGTTTAGTGTAGATATCCAGATTGTCAAGATGGAAATAGATTGTTTGATAAAATCCAAAATTATGTATCATTTATCGAACAATTCGCAGCAACCTATTTGAGCACTTTTCTTCATAAAAAAAAGGGGCATTAGGATTATAGAAACATACTAAGTGCATATGTTTGGGGATTAAATGGACACATATCGTAGAAAAATGACCTTGCCAGGCACATATTTAAATACATCATTTTAACTTATTGAAGATTCAAAATAAACTCCAATATATTAAGTGAATCAAGTCCATCTTACTCGTATGGAGATTTGCTGGTCTTAAAATTTCAATACACAGGTAATAAAAAAAAAAATAGTTAACTCCCAAGTTTTTTTATTGTAAAGCCAATAATTTGACTTTAGGATCATACTTAAAAGAAAATAAAGAATTGAAAACATTCTATGATTACATTTTTGTGGCAACTAAGCAAGTTTTTACATTCATGACTGCCTATTAAAAATAATTATATTAATGACAAGATATATGTAAGCTTCACTTTACTTTTTACTTTGTTTTCTGTAATTTTATAATGTTTTTTAGAACATATATTAGAGCATGGTGCAGATTATACCAAGGCTTAACAGAATACTCTTTGGGTAGTAGCTATTATTTGAATGTTTTATCACTAAAATTGTCATGATAGCTGTACATATTATCAAATAAATTACCAACACCACACATTTAATTATAAGTTTCAATAATTATCATCTATTCACTTGTTTTCATTGGCCCTAATTATATGTTCTAAGCAAAATGTATAATTTTCTATTTCCATGAATGTTTTTTTTTTAAATAAATCGATTCATATTTTTTTTATTTTAGTAATTTTTTCCCCTGTTACTTGATTAATTATCTGACACCTTAGCTCAGTCGGTAGTGTGTCTGCCTACTGAGTTAAGAGTCCCGAGTTCAATTCCTGGCATGGCCGAAAAATTTATCATTGGTGAAATGTGGGTTAACCCTTTCTCAGTGATGAATTAACGTCCGAGGACTGGATGTTGTGCCTGTCCTAGTGTTTGGTTAGATTATAAGGCATATGAAGCTACGACAGGCCTATCAAGCCAGTAGTGGAAAATATATGGCTTGAATAAAAAATGACCCATGCCACAGACGGGAAACAGTAATGGATGTACTGTACTGTGTTTGTATTATGTAACATACTAAATGTTCGAGACCAGCAAATCTCTGAAAGCGTAAACTGGGCACTTGTTTGGATTTATAAGCTTTACAACTAGACAACATGATATAACTCTCGAAGGAAGACCTATTTTCATTTAAGAGATATAATTGTGTTTAGAAAAAGTACATGAACAATATAAAGAAGAGTTTCAATAATTCAAGGTTCCGTATATTCCAATCCAGTCAACAGAAAAATAATGTTTGAAATATAGTTGTGTTTTGTGAAATATGAGGAGGGGTTAGTTAATCATGAGTTTTCAAGGATTTATCTTTCCTTATGTCTCTTTGGGTGTCTAAATAAGATATTGTCACCTGTGTTAAGGGTTTTTGCTTTATTTACATTCTGTTCCTATCGTGCAGTGACTTTTTTTTTCTAAGTGTTCTTTAACTCACAACTATCCTTTTCTGTTAATTTCCCCTGTGTTATTCTGTGTAATTGCGAGTTTCTGATTATATGAGGTACTCTTTCAGTCCCATCCCCACTTGAATTATCAAGACTCTACTGCAATAATACACAATGACTATACCTATACCTATACCCTGATTTTGGTAGGAAGAATAACATACTAAAACAATTTTAATATATTAATACATAAAGTCATGTTAACTACATCAATACTTATAAAATAAAACACATAATACAGTAAATGTTTTCAATGTTGGCTGCAAAGAAATATGTATGAATTTTTTTAACTGTTCTTCTAACAAAATCAGGCTATAAATGTGGGAAATCAAACTAAACTTTTTACTTATAAATACCAAAATAAAACTATGTAAAGGCCAAAGTAGGCCAATGAAGTAGACTGTACCATATGGGATAGTATTTGTATGTTGGAGAAGTGATATTAACTACTTCCAAGGCCTGTGTACTTAAGGCTCAAATGGCACAAAGAACATGTTATATAAAATGTACAGTTACAACATTTGTGTGTATCAAACTAACAACTAATACTGGCTAATCACAAAGTTTTAGTGGCAACCAACTCACTAGCCAACATACATGAAATTTAGTGTTTGTTAGTTTTTTGAGTTTAAAAGTTTTTAAACAAATGGTTTATCTTATTCTAAGACGCGTATTTTACAATTAATACTTAAACAAGATTATTTTAAGCTCAATATAGATTTGAGAAAGTATATGGTCAATAAATATATTATAGAAAAGAAAGTGACTTGCCCATAGCACTTGCCCAAAAACAACTTGGTAATTTATGTATTGAAGATTTCATCCCAGTGCTACTAAAAAAAAAAGATCATATGTTGATGACACAGATTTCAGTTAAGAGTGCCTGTAGTCTAAGCACAGATTACAAAATGGGAATATTTTTGATGACACAGATGTCAGTTAAAAGCTATTTTAGTCTAGAAGCAAAGATTACAAGAAGAGAATTATAAACTACATTATGTCACCAAACCATTTGAAACTTTCCCTGTGCAGTGAAGTTATTTATTTGCACTATCTTTTTCAAAATATTTAAAATTACAACGAACAAGCTTGAGGAGCGTACTGGCATGAACTAGAGTGCCCTTAGTTGGAAGCCAAAATAATTTTGTCACAGAGCATCATTTGTTTCAAAACATGCAATTAATGTAACTGTTCAATTGAGCAAACTATTGTATTTGGTAACATACCTTTGGCTAATTTTAGGAATGTTTGATTTTTGTGGAGTGTAATCTAACTTTAATGCATTAAAATACTGAGGAAATTTATTCTATAATAATAAGGTTAATAGCTTAGTTTTTTTTACATTTGCATTAAAATGCATTTCAAATGGTCACAATTATTAACATTACAGTGGCCTATATATATCTACGTGTATTTAATAATACTTTATTTTTGTCACAAATAAACACTATTCTTTTTAATATAGTTTAAAATGCACATTTTTGGTAGAACATTTTTTTATTCCAATAAAAGATCACCTTTTGGTTTGGCTATACCATGGAAATCAATATCCCACCAATTAAAAAATACAAATTTATCTAATTTACATTTAAATACTTAACCTCCTGCATTTTTCAAGTAATTTAGATTAGAATACACTGTTATTTTACTAAACTTTCATATTTTAAATATTTAAAACTACTATTAAAGTATTATTTACTGTCAACATTATTATTTTAACAACTTAATACTAAAAGTTATGTTATAGTTTTAGTAATGGTACTGAAACTCAAATTATTCACATTTTCACAACCATACATAACATTTACAATAAGTAAAAATAAAACAATTGAGAATTTTAAAAATAAAATTTGTTACATTATTACTAGGCCTATATAAGTTAAATAAAACATTGTAAAGAGGATAGAAGGTCAATGTTTACACACTTATCATCAAAATGTAGGCCTTGCCCTCCTATCCTCTTTTCAATGTTTAGTTTAATATAACTTTTGGTGCCATTTTTTATTTTGTTCTACTTAAATAATATACCCAGTTTAATTTTCTAGTGATTTGTATGATTTAAGTTTAAACTTTAAAGTAAATTTCATTGCTATGATTTTAGAAACCATTTTCATATCAATACTTTATGAAGATCCTTTAAACAATATAACTTTTTAAGGAAAACACCCGCCTCTGTGGCATAGTTGGCTAACGCGCTTGTCGTGTTGAGCTCGACTGCTGAGGACGGGGAGATCGAGGTTCGAATCTCAGTTGGATGAACTTGGGGTGGTTTTTCCTATATGGTTTTCCACTCTTCCTCCTTGCAAATGTGAATTCACTCCCTCTAATTCAACCTTCCCAATTCCTAAATCCATTAACGTAATTAGTACTTCAAGCGTATAACCCGAACGGGTAGTAAGACACGGTGCTTATTATTATTATTTAAGGAAAACCTATTACAGTAAAGTCTCGGAAACTCAGCATAATGTGGACTGAAATGGTGTTGAGTTATTGAAATGTCGAGGTTTATGAATGAACATGCATAAGATGTATTTTAATATGTCATGTTTACTAAAAAAGGATGAATCACAGTACAGTAACGAATATTATTGGTACAGTAACAGTAATATACGTGCAATATAATATATTACATGTAAATATATTTTTTTTCAGCACCACGTCTTACTACCCATTCAGATTATTAACTTATGTGCTAATTACACTAATTGATTAGGAATTGGGAAGGTTGAATTTATAGGAAATGCAGTACAGTACTGTACATATAATACTGTATTGATTCGAGTAACACGTTACTGAATTGGGAAACTAACAAACACAGCACTTGTAAAATCACCACAGCATGACTGTTCCACTCGAGTTACACAAACTTAAAAGTTATACAGTTGAATGACCTTGAATTGTGATGACTGGCGCCAACAACCGTGTGCATGTGCGCATGTCGAGTTATTGAGGTTTGAGTTTCTGAGACTTTACTGTATTACTTTTAGAGGTATATTTTGTTATAAGTGGAAAAGAGTAAAGGAAAGAGAGATAGAAACAAAATTAGTTTCCTTAATGTGTTTCAATCCCTCTTTTCTGTAAATTCTTTCATATTTAAACAAAGAAAAAATTACATATAACTTCTGTATCAGAATTTATTCTTTGGCACATGTATATGCTTAAAACTTTTGTGTATACCTCTATATTTAACAACACTACTTTATACCAATTATCATTTATTTACATTGCAACTGACCTGCTTTGGTGGCAGCATGAATTATGGCATCACTCTCACAGTAGATTAAACTGTCAGTTATGAGGAGAATAAGGTTCAAATCGCTCTCGGTTAAATTGATAGGTTTTTCAAAATGTTTTTCCACTTTCCCTTCACGCAAATGCCAGTACACTTCCTCTAGATTTAACCTTCCTCATCTCTAAACCATTAATGTTATTAGTACAAAATCATACAACCTGATTGGTTAGTATGATGTGGTGCTAAAAAAAAGACAGTGCATCTGGTATGCTGAAATAACATATCTGAAAAATATGAATGCAAACCCAGGATCTTTGGATAAATACTAGAGATGGGCTACTCGAATCTTTGAATCCACTGAATCCTGACAAGTATTCAAGATTTGAGGATTCAGTGTTTTACTGGATTTGATGGTTGAATCTTTCACTTCATAAACAAAGCATAATATTTTGGATTCAAAAATTAGCTAGGCCTACTTGAAAAGAACAACTTAATCCGTAATCTTTATTTTGTCGGACAAAAGAGATTAGTATGAATAGATCTTTATTAAAAAAAATAATTGTTAGGTGTGGAAAATCTTACGTGATTAGTACCCTACCCTCCCACCTGTATGGGAAACTTTGACTCAACTGTTTTGGCACATGCTCACTTCTAAAACTCTCACCTCACACACAATCTTATAAATATTTTAATGAACACAATAAAAGTTAAAACGCTTCAAAAACTGAAAATCAAAACTAGAATTACAAATAAATTCGAAATAAATAAATCAAATTATGGCTTTTTTTTTAACAGATATAAGAACACAAAGTCAGCCACCATTACGTATATTATGTTTACTCACCCGAGTGATGATTAAAATAAAGATACTGTTAATTCTTACTACCCTACTGGTTTTAATTATCTACAATTATGCAGAGAACCCTAATTTATTGCATATGATCCTTAAGTTTGACATTTTGTTAGGTTTCATGAAAAATAAATACTGTTGACAGTCAAACACCAATAAAACTGTTTATTTATACCAACCGGGCTACATCTTGCATATCGATTGTTTGTTTAAAATCGATTCAGGTAATCTGATCACTTAGAAAGCGCTTTCGAGTTTTAAAAATCAAATAATGACTTACTAATTCATTATTTGTTTTTAAATTGATTTTAACTAGGAGTTTATTATTTTTTTAAATATGTTATTGAAGTAATTGTAAAATTATTCAAATGTAGTCCTGCCTTATAAAACGAGAATGAACATATTGGAGTTGAAAATATGTTCGTGTTTTTAAATAGAATGTATTCTCAGAAATCAATATATCGCAATAATCAAATATTATTTCTTGTTTTCTATGTGAAGATAGATAATGGATATATAATAAAATAATAATAAAACATACTTAGGAATTATTGAGTCCACTATTTCCAATGTATCTTTAAATTGTTAAGCATGTTGTTTTAGTCTTTATTAGAAATTTTCGTTTGTATTTTTATTTTTGCTATTTTATTAAAATAAATTATAATCCTTCAATGATGATTAAAGTTGATCAAAGGATAACTAGACCTAATCTGTTTATTTCACATGTTTTTTTTTAGAAACTTAATTCATACTTTCACCACTTTTAAAAATAACTAAAGACATTCAAATTTTGATTGATTTGATTTTAAATAATAATATGGGTCTAGATTGTTTAATTTGGCTAGATTTTGACCAGTATTTTCCGAATGGTGGTTGAGGTTGATTGAAATTAAAAGCACGATTGAAATCTTAATTTACAATTTAGGCCTACATTGTGTAATGTAGGTATATTTGTAATCATTAAAATTTCTAACAATTTGCTAGGATTCAGATTCAAGATTCGAAATTAAAATATAGATTCGGATTCGAGAAATAGTGGATTCGACCCATCTCTAAAAAAACATTGTTACTTTACCAAATGGATAGCAAAATCACAATCTAGGGTTCTCAGGGTTTAGCATATAAGCCCCTGTCCAAGACACATTTTTTAAATATATCATTATTTAGTGTTTACATATTTAGAACAAAGTTTAAAAAGAAAAATTCAATTTAAAGAGAAACCAGTACAAATAAAATAAATAAATATCCATATGTTTAAAATAGCACATTATTGTTAGCCGTAACAAACCTGTAGCTTGTACCTAATAATGTAGATTGTATTTTATGTTTCCTTATACCTGTACTTGGTTCTCTTTCTTCAATCTTCCTCCATGTATAAGATTATATCTTAAGAGGTGTGTGAAGTTTCGAAAACTTCAACGTTACTTTGAATATCTGTTAGCTTCAACACGAATTAAAAAAAAAATCAGCTTTACAGTTAAAATGCTTTGGAAATATGAATATCAACAGTTAAAATAAACAATTACTTATGTTCAATTTCTATCATTCTGTACTGTTAAGTACATTACAAATTATTGTTCACATGACAAAAAATATTAAGTTATCAATATGAAAGGTTTGATAGTATGGGTGTGCAAAGCTTCAAAAGATTTGAAGCCGAAGGAACTCTTCATATATTAATTGAAGTCTTATATGACGATTATATGACACATATTTTACATCAAATAAATAAAATATATTTTTAACATTATGAGTTTTAAAACATGTTTGCTTATTTTCTTGGTGGAATTTGGAAAATATCCTTAATATTTTGGATTTCAAAATGCCCATGACATTAAACCTCTAACCCCCTTGATCACAAACATTGATTGGTACCAAATGAAGATGAATTTATTCCTCTTGAAAGTGTAGATTAAAATAAATAAATAAAGTTTTTTTTTTAGATTTTAAAATTCACACACATGCACACATGCGCACACACAGCTATTTCAGTTGCTTACTACATGGATCAGTATGTTCAATTCAAATTTCTGTTAATGTGTAGGCTAGTGGCAGAGTTGATAGATATTTGAGCGCATGTGCGAGGAACATGACATTCCTTGAATTATTGAAAAAAAAGTACACAAATAGTAATTACTTTAAAACAAAAATTGCTCTTAATTTAGATAAAATCTTAGATATTTTACTAAAAATACATTTAAAAAAAATCTTTTAAGAAAATCATTATTTTATACATATTACATGAAGAATTAATTTATGAGTAAAGTTATTTTCATCAAGGTTGTATTATTTTCAAGATTGGCTATAGGCACATTCAAAATCATGACCATATTTTTTAATAATTTACATGGCAATATTTAAATGGATTTATAAAATCAAAAGTTTCCTTGTTGATTTGTAAAACAGAAAAATTAGAATTTTGTAACATTGGACTTTTCTAACTTATAAAGGCACCTGCTGAATTAACTTAAACTCGTATTTTTCTATACGTTCTTGTTCTCAAACGTCCATTAACTCTTGTGTTTTGTTAATTTGTATCTTGTGTGTTAAAGGTTAGTAAAACACCATGCAGGGAAAATCCAATGTAAAGTGAATGTAACATTTATATGTTAGCAATAAGCTACAAATATTAGTGTTAAGAAAAAATGTAATATTTAGTTTGATGTAAGATAAATATACTCAATGTCAACATAATATCTTTACTCAAAATTAGATAGAAACATATTCAAACTTTGATTCAGCTTTGAGAATATTTCCCATTTTTGACTCGACTTCACTTCAAACCAAAGAAGTGGACTTCGCACACCCCTATTTAATAGTAATTTGATTTCTCAACTTAGGCCAAAATATGTTTAGAATTAAAAACAAATTGTAAATTATATATGGTCTATGAACTTTAGCACATCACTATTATAATTATATTATGAGCAAGATAAATTTTTTTCTCTATGGTTTATTTCAAAACAATTGTATATTTGTAGTGGTTAGTTCGTTTTGACTTTGACAGCAATATTTTCACACACTTTGAAGCAAACAAAAAACATCAGCCATGGCAAAAAAACTAAATTTGGACTGTTTTAAAGAACATATTGAAGCAATATCCAAATTATGAGATTTTGTTTTGTTCTCATGAATAGGTTCTGTTATTACACTCTAATCAAGTAGTTCTGAACTTTTTTTTTAGTGAGAAAACCAATTCTTAACTCAAATCTAGGACCACCAAATACTGTCAATGTTAATAGTAAAAATGTAGATAGCCCAAATGAGTAGAGTGAACAAAATATAAAATAATTAAAAATCAATAGGTAACCTAATATTTTCAAACAAGTATCATGAATTCAGGGAGTGTTTTCACCTGCACAGAGAGTTTTGTGTATTTAGAACAAACATGGAACCGGAAGACAGCCAGGTACTGTAATTAAGTATGAAGACTAGTTTAAAAGAGTTATGAGTTATGTGAAAATAACTCTGCAGTCACTTTAAACAATACAAGGCAACAATGTGTATTTTATATATCTGGATATATTCATGCCATAAACTCAGAGCGTGGAAAAATCAGCATGATGAGGTTTTAGAAATGCTGTTGTTAGAACCATGGCTTGAAATGGTTTTTAACTCTTTTAGCAACAAAGTTGGCTAAATATGTTCAGACATTGGTATTTTATTTAGTAATTTACAATTATCAACTGACAACTGTTAATAATTTCATATAGCATTTTAAAACGTAGTACAGTATATCATTCCTGTTTTTACTTGATACATGCTGACTTGCTAAAGGCATATCCTGGAAGAGGGAAACCTGTTGCTAAGGATTGCTGATTTGAGCAGATGTGGTGTTCCACTTTTAAGGCATATAGATACATTGATTGAGACTGGTTTAGGACTTTTTTTTAACAATTCAAACATTTTGTTTTATAAAATTGGTTTTGCCATTCATTAAATAACATAGGTACTTTGAGCAGGAAAAATAATAAAAGATCTAAAATATCTCTATAAGGAAAACCTCTTTTCGCTTTATAAGGAAATTGTATTATATTTGGTTGAAGGTGTAGGAAAGGTGGATAGAAACATCCTTTTCTTGCATTTGTCCTTTATGTTATTCCTTTTACATGTTCCTATCTATGTGTCTATCATTTTTACAATTTCCCATTTTGCCCCTTTTGTGTTTTTTGGTTTTCTCTTTTAGGAAGTTGCATTGCGTATTTCACTCCCCTCCCTGATGAGTACCGATAGAATGAAACCTAGGTCAAAGGATTGGGCGGTAACGATCAATTTTCTTTAAGAGGCAACCAGTAACTCTTTGTCCAATAGCAGCAATGTAAAGTGTGAACTGTGGTCTTCTTTTTATTGTAAAAGCCATATTGCGTTTGTCCCTTTTTTCTGTCTTTATCCACTTTTCCTGTACCTACTTATAAATATAAAAGATCTAAAATGTATGTTTTTAACATCACCTAAAAAAATAAAGCACATTCTCAAACAAATAAATTAGCGTCACACAATCTTTATAAAAGTTAATTTTGACATCATAAAACTAACTATTTAGCTCAAAAAGCATGTTACCTGAATTAAATAGCTCTAATTCTAAAAGGTACATGTATCACAGCTTCTCGACATAGTTTGCTGGCAGTAAGCCCTCCTTCCCTCTTAGTCTACCTGACCACCAGCCACCTTCATCTAAAATGTAAATAAAAATATACATTAGAGAAAGCACACTTTTGTACAATTAAATATGCATGACTAGCGAAGCTTGAGAGATCAAAATGATCTTTAGTACAGGCAAACCCACATCAGATTTCATATTCGTAGATTTTGAAAAATGACATCTGGACACGGGAATCAAACCTGGACCAAAACTTAGTGTGCCAATACTTCAACAATGAGCTATCCAAGATTTCTCTGATATATTTATGATGAGGTGGAAGGGAGCGCGAGTATAAGTCCATATTTTTTGCAGTTCTTTTTCCGATAAATCCTTTTTTGGCCAAGATTTAAATAATATTAATTCGGTCGATACAGTTGCTGTGTTTAGTATGAATATACCTACTGAACCAGCTGTGCTCTAATTTTTTTGTCATTAATTATATTCATTAGCACTAGGTGTCAGCACCGCATTGACCCTTCTCTCTTAAAGGCTCTGGGCTCGCCCATCTTGGGGTGCATAGCCATGGAACTCTCTAATGTAAAATAATTATTAAGTGCTCAAGAAACAAGATTGGGGCGCCCCAGCTATTATCTCATCATTCCAGGTACTCTCTCACCATTCGCAAAGGTAGGCTCATAGTAAATTAATTGTTTCTCTGTTTGATAATTAAAGCGTGTGACCAAAATCTCGCCTGTTAACAACGCACATAACATTTGGTCCTCCGGGCCGGATATATTTATTTAAAATAAATTAACTTTCGCTATTGTACAGAACAGTCTATTAAAAGGACAAATAACTATGCTCATAAAGTTATTAATAACTACAAAGTGTTTTCAATTGTGTTAAATTCTTTTATATATGGGAGCCTAACCATTTTAGTTTGTATTTTATTACTAAACCATATTTGTAAACACGCCCCTGTGTCCCGGACTTTAGGTTCAGTTTCGCTTGCCATGTGGATAAGGTTCATAATCGCGTAGTTTTGTTGTGTTGCTCTTTCACGAACCTGTTGGGTGGACTCTTGATTTAGTTTTTGATTGTATCTCATTTAATTAGTTAAAGTGTATTTTTGTTTATTTTACTAATATTGGTAAACATGAGGTTCGTAACTCCGCAATGCAACCTTATAAAGAAACGCCATGTTAAGATTAGGGAGTTTGTAATGCAAGAAAATTTCATTGTGGACAAAGGGGAAGTATTGTCCGAGTATCATATTCAAAAACTATCTTTGTCCAAAAAGGAAGTTGAGTTCAAACGTAATGAGTTTGAAGTGCTGTTATCTCAGATTGTTTCGAAAGAAATTGATCATTACAATGATGATATTTTAATTCAGAATCAAGATGAAATATTTGAATTACATACGTTTTTAAGTTGTAGTATAACAATGTTACTTCCCACTCCTGAACCTCAACTGGATGATTCAAGTCACTCCGCGCCTAGTGGGTTTGTGGTTCCAACTCCCTCTATACACTTACGAAAATTGAGCTACCGACCTTTCTCTGGTGATTCATCACAGTGGATGAGTTATCACAATTTGTTCAACACAACTATTCACAAAAATTCAAGCTTAACACCTGTTGAGAAAATGTCATATCTGATGTCAACTCTAAGTTCAGAAGTGCGTAATTTAATTAAGAGTCTCCCCCTTTCCACGCCCAGCTATCAGATAGCCTAGGATTTATTGTGTAGTCGCTATCACAACATAAGAAACTTAACTTCTCCACATAAATAAAATCATTGATTTGCCTCATGTCACTAGTGGGTCACTCAAGAGCCTATGTAACATGCTCAGTAGCTACGATGAAAACAGTCAAGCTCTCCATGCTCTTGAACAAGGTACAGCTCTCAAAGGTCCTCTATATTGTTTTCATTGTTGTTGCAGAAACTCAACGACGACGCTCGACACAGGTTCGAGACCAGCCGCGGTACAAATGTAACTTTACCGACGCAAGATGAACTGATTAAGTTTTTACATCTTGAGTGTCACACCTTGAGTCAGCCAACAATGTGAATACTACCTGCACATTTCTCATACACAAGTTTCTTACTCATTGTAAAGGATGCCAGGTAGCATCAAACCCACGTCCTATCAAAATCACAAGGACACGCTATTATGCACCTCTCACACAAATTGTGTTTTTTGTAAAGCTGACACTCATTCAATTTATCGCTGTCCAATTTCCAAGTCAAAACTTCTCAAGAAAGATTTAATTTTGTAAAGCTAATGAAATCTGTTATAATTGTCTTGGTCACTCTCACACACTGAACAGTTGTGAATCTTCACGTTCATGTAAAAAAATGTAATAAAAGACATCACACTTCACTACATTTGGACCCAGACCCATCTAAAGTCACTCAAGGGCATACTACTCGTCCACTGCACAACACCCAGAGTTTTGCACGTCAACAAGCATCAGCCAACGTATCAACTACAAATACTCAGTTTGTTGGTTTGTCACACGTACATAACACCATTCTTTTAGCTACCAACTCTTGTTAATATCTCAACAGCTGATGGTATCTCCCTTGTTAATTAACAATATCCACTTTAACTAATTTATACAGATATATTGATTAAATTTGTTTATATTTCACTATATGAATTTCTTAATATCTTTATCACAAATAGATTTTATATTGAATTCTATAATAATAATAAAATAATAAATAATAATAATAATAGTAATAATATTATTATTATTATTAGCACCGCATATTACTACCCATTCGGGTTATACGCTTTAAGTACTAATTACGCTAATGGATTAGGAATTGGGAAGGTCGAATTAGAGGAAGTGAACCCGCATTTGCATGGAGGGAGAGTGGAAAACCATTTAGGAAACACCCCCCCAGTTCACCCGACCGAGATTCGAACCTCGATCTCCCCGTCCTCAGCAGTTGAGCTCAACACGCCTAGCGCGTTAGCCAACTATGCCACTGAGGCGGGTATCTCCCTTGTTATTCATGGAATATTGGATTCTGCTGCTCAAAGTACTTTCATCATGGAACAATGTGCTAAAATGCTACAGGTTAAACTCACTCGCTCCTCAAGATCAATCAATGGTATTTCCCAAGCTCTGGTAAACACTAAAGGGCTAACTTATCTTAATATTTCGTCTCTGAATTGAAATATAATATCCCAAGAGCATCCCATATTAATATTGGATAAGATAACTTCAGATCTTCCTCGTGCAGCCCTTTCACCTGACATAAAAAGGAAGATGGCCTCCTTTGTCTTAGTTGATCCCACAATTGACATCCCTGCACCCATAGATATCCTCTTAGGTGCAGACTTGTTTGCACAAATTATTACTGGTGAACAATATATTATCAGAAAAGACCTGCCCATTGCCTTTGGTACTGTTTTTGGTGTCATCCTTATGCGACCCACCCCCTGCTCTGCAACCAGTGTACCTCCAGCACATTTTAATGGTATCACCACTCTACTCTCTACCAATGACAATGACCTTCACTCCTCCTTGCAAAACTTCTGGAAACTTGAAGAGCCTCCACATAGCGTGGGCCACTCTAAATAATAATAATATTTAGCACCACGCCTTACTACCCATTCGGGTTATACACTTTAAGTACTAATTACGCTAATGGATTAGGAATTGGGAAGGTTTCTAATTAGAGGAAGTGAATCCGCATTTGCGTGAAGGGAGAGTGGAAAACCATTTAGGAAAAACCACCCTCAGTTCACCCGACTGAGATTTGAACCTCAATCTCCCGTCCTTAGCAGTCGAGCTCAACACGACAAGCGCGTTAGCCAACTACGCCACCGAGGCGGGTGCCTCTCTAAAGAAGAACAATTATGGGAAGATCATTTTGTCTCTACGCACACTCGAGATGATACCAGTCGATATGTAGTACGACTCCCAATCAAGGAATCTCACCCTCCTCTCGCCGACTCTTCAAATAATGCAAGAAATAGATTTAATGTTTTAGAACGACGATTCGCTAATAAACCTCAATTCAGACAAATGTAAGTAGACTTTATGGAGGATTATCTTACAGCTGGTCAAATGACTGAATGCAAATCACCACCAGATATTAACTCACCACACTACTTCTTGCGCCACCATGGAATCATGAAATCAACCTCGTCCACAACTAAGCTACGGGTCGTTTTCGATGCCAGCGCCCACACCTCCAACTCAGTTTCGTTAAGTCAGGTTTTATTACCTGGGACTAAACTTCAAAATAATATTTGTGATGTGATCACTCACTTCCGTCGCCACCCCATAGTCTTCTCATGTGATATTAGACAAATGTACCAACAGATCTTGATACACCCTGATGATCAAACGTACCAATTGATTTACTGGCGTGACAGTATCGCAGTACCTCTTACTGTCTACCAACTTAGCACTGTCACTTATGGAATTACCTCGTCCCCATATCTTGCACTAAGAACTCTCCGCTTGTTAGTGAAGGATGAAGGACAAAACTACCCGCGTGCATCCAAAGTTTTGCAAACACAAATTTTTGTAGATGATGCAGTTTGTGGAGAACACACCATAGAAGAAGCGCTACTCCTCCAAGATGAACTACCAAGCTGTTAAAATTAGGAGGCTTTGAATTATGAAAATGACCAAGTAATACGTCTCAACTTCTTGATTCAGTGCCACAGGACCATAGAGAAACCCCTCTCTATTTTCGAACACCAGAACAACCATTGTTCAGCATTCTCGAGCTCCAGTGGACACCTGATTCTGACAACTTCTCCTATCGCATGTGAATGACAGGAGACGCTCACAAGCCTACAAAGCGTATCGTTCTTTCAATTGTGGCTCAAATCTATGACCCTTGTGGTTGGTTAACTCCTGTCGTGTTCTGGGTGAAGTCTTTCATCCAGCTGTTATGGACATTAGGCCTATATTGCTATAAACTGGGAAATATTTTTGAATAATATTCCTGTGTTAGAAGCCATTAGCATACAACACTATTTCTATCTCGCTTCTGCTACCAACATTCAACTACATGGGTTCTGTGATGCCAGTGAGGCAGGGTATAGGTGTTGCCTCTACCTCAGATGTTTTGACCCTGACAACAAAGTGACAGTTAATCTTCTCATTGCCAAATCACGTGTATCTCCCCACAAAAAGAACTTCCATAACTCACTTGGAACTCTGTGCCGCTCATTTACTTGCCAAACTTATGTACTATTGCACTGACCTCTTATCACCACATTGCACAAATTGTCTCAAGAACTGCTTGGTCAGATTCGATGATTGTCCTCTTGTGGATTCATACACCACCATATCAGCTCAAAGTGTATGTGGACAATCGTATCGCACAAATTCAAGAATGGCTACCTCCTCACACTTGGATGCATATCGCTTCTCCCCCCTACCCAGCGGACTGTGCCTCTCGAGGTTTATTCCCTACAGATATCAACGACTATCCCCTGTGGTGGTCTGGTCCTCTGTGGCTCTCTCTTCCACCTGAACAGTGGCCTCTTTCTCATTTCACTCCTGTGGCCGAAGCGGCATTGCCCGACGTCAAACCCTCACCATTAAATGTTCTCATTGCTAATCTTTCTATTGATTTGATTCAAATATTACTGCTCAAATACTCATCGTGGACAAAACTCGTCAAAATAATGTCTTTTGTACTTCGCTTCCTTTAACACCGCAGATAAAAGATCGCCAAACAGGACCCCTCAGCCCTCAAGAGCTCAATGACGCCATTCAACGCATCTGCCAAGTTATCCAAGCTGGAGCCTTCACCACAGACATAGAACTCATTAAGGCTAAGAAACCATGCAAAACCAAACATCAACGCTTATCCCTGTTCCTGGACAGCCAAGGAATACTGAAAGTAGGCGGACGACTTAGTCGATAAAATTTTGCTCATCACATCACATCATATTGTCAACCTGATCATTGATCACCTTCACCTCAAGCATCTCCATGCTGGACCTCAATTGCTGCAGTCTATTCTGTCCCAACAATTCTGGATCCTCTCTGTTCGCAGCACAATTAGACTTCGAATTTTCAAATGTATTCATTGTTTTCGCCACAAACCAAAGCTCATAACTCCCATGATGGACAATCTACCTGAACCTCGAGCTACTCCCTCATATCCATTTCTCAAATCTGGAATGGATTTTGGAGGCCCATTCTCAGTGAAGTTACACACTCTCAGACGCCTCCAGCCTATTAAAGTCTATCTCTGCTTATTTGTCTGCTTCTCAACTAAAGCAGTTCACCTCAAAGTCGTCACAGACCTTTCCTTGGATGCATTCATCGCTACCTTCACCCGCTTTGTCTCAAGAAAAGGGCTCTGTTCAAACCTATATTCGAATTGTGGGACAAACTTCATATGTGCTTCTCACCAGTTGAAGAAAACCATTAACGATTATCTAGCTCAAGACCACACCCAACAACTTCAACAGTTTGCATCACAACATTCCATCAAGTTTCACTTCCAGCCTCCAACCGCACCCATCAGGGAGGACTTTGGGAATCTGAGATCAAAAGCGCAAAATACCACCTCTCAAGAGTAAATGGAGATTAAATATTGACCTTAGAAGAATTCATAACGTTAACGACTAAAGTGGAAGCTATGTTGAACTCTAGACCGTTAGTCCCTCTATCCACTGACCCATGCAAACTAGATGCTCTAATTCCAGGACACTTCTTTATCAGCTCTCCTCTGGTTGACATACCTGAAACCGATGTGTCTGACATACCATGCAACCGATTGAAAAAATGGAATTCAGTCACATCACTTTCTTAACACTTCTGGAAAAGATGGCATAAGGAGTATTTACACAATCTTCAGCAACGCTCAAAATGGAAAATGCAGAAAGCTAATCTACAAGCAGGAGATCTTGTCCTCATTCATGAACCCAACACACTACCTCTGTCTTGGTGTCTTGGACGCATAACTTCGACCTCACCTGGAAAAGATGGCATTGTACGAGTTGTACATCTGTGCACCCAAAAAGGAACACTGTCTAGGCCTGTCGTCAAAGTGTTTCCTCTTCCACTCAACTAGGGTTGTATATTGTGATTATATTGTTCCTTTTTTTTGTTATCTCTTTGATTTTGGCTTATTTTTTGTCTCTTTAATTGGTGGATCTTGTATTTTTGCTTCTTTCGTTGATTGTTGTATCTTTTGCTCTACTCATTAATTGAACTAGTAGTTCAAGGGGGCGGTATGTTTAGTATGAATATACATACTGAGCCAGCTGTGCTCTATTTTTTTTGTAATTAATTATATTCATTAGCACTAGGTGTCAGCATCGCATTGACCCTTCTTTCTTGATGGCTCTGGGCTCGCCTATCCCGCGCTTTTTCTTAGTATAACAGAAAAACTGTGTTCAAGCGTCTCTTAAGTCTCGGGGTACACAGCCATGGAACTCTCTCATGTAAAATAATTATTAAGTGCTCAAGAAACAAGATTGGGTCGCCCCAGCCATCATCTCATCACTCCAGGTACTCTATCACCATTCGCAAAGGTAGGCTCATGGTAAATTAATTGTTTCTCTGTTTGATAATTAAAGCGTGTGAACAAAATATCGCCTGTTAACGCACATAACAAATACATTTACTTTCATTTTCTACACAAAGTAATCTTGACAGTTCTTGAATATTAGTCATGACTCATGAACATAGTGGATTATGGACAAAAACTTTTTAAGTGAAGACATAAGGTGCTGTTAAAATTTTGCTTTGCCTGTGACAAATATTCAGGAGCGGTCTTGAGATGTGTAGGAATCTAAATTAAATGTATGTAACAAAGTAATTTTTTTTTTTTTTTTGCCAAAATAAGTTTATTACAAAAACTGCAAAACATGTACTTTAATACATACTTAAAGAGTCGTTCGTTAGTTAAGGTGAAGTAATTGTGATCTTGAAAACCAGAGAGTAGCTATTACTTAACTGTTTTCTAGGGATTTTCTAGAACATTTTGATGGGTAAGCAAGTTTTATAAAATATTTCTTGAGAGTTCTGAAAAAATATTATTTTTAAAGGTTTTTCCCCCTGCCAAACTCTAATTATTTGTTAACAATTTACTTCTGCGAACAAAAATCATAAATTACAATTTTGTATTCATCAATTCAAATTGTAAATAAAGATTAAAGGAAGGGAAATCTACTGGAGCGCTGAGTAACAATGCAAACATTCAGACATAATTTAAGAAAAGGTTTGTTATTAAAATACTGTTTGTGTAAAAATTGAAGTGAAACACATTAAAACATAACTAAATCATTAAAAAGTTTAAAGGTTATGTTTGTTTAATCATAAGTGATAAATAAAGTAAAATAAGCACTTACGTTCTTTGATTATTTCAATTATGTCTCCGTCCTTGAAAGATATTTCATCAAGGTCCTGTGCTGTGTAATCGAACATGGCCTTACATTTGGGGAGAGAAGGCTTGGGCCTCATGGCGGGGCGAGGTTTACCCCCTCCCGGCACTGGCTTCACGCCCGAGGATAAACTCGCCCGCTTCTCACTGTATGGGAAGAAACACAAGTAAAAACTTATAACATTTGTTTTATCTATTTTAAAACACTTAAGCCTTTCAGAAAAATGTGCATACATAGTGTTTGTAAGCTGTAGTAGAATTATCAGTAAACAAACATCCCTCATTTTTTGTTCTTTTGGTGAAACAAATTTTGTTATGCCAGTTGACATTAAAGAGCATATGTGTTGAGTAGATGTGACATATAAATAATTTAGTTGAGTTAGGTCTAGAAAAAAATCATCAAATAAAAACATCTATCCTATAATTTATGAAAAAATCAATAATATAAACAAAACAAGACAGATTGACAATCAGATTTTTTTTTTTCATAGTAACAAAAATAATAAAGATAGTTATGACTTACACAGCTAAAATCAAGTATTTGTATGCCCTAGCCCTTGATTGGATGTTTATTCTATAAAAACTCCTCAGAGTATATAAACCACACAGCTCAATTTAAAAAAAAGGAGATTAAAAATCAACACAAATTGGGGGTTAAAAAGAACATGATCCATGGTTGGAAACCAGTTAAAGGTATAAATTATTAAAAGATAAAAACGAGAAAATAATTAAAATAATATTTCTAAGAAAAAGTCATTTTCCCTTTTGAGGTATAATTATTTATATGTATGTATGTCCTTTATGTTATTTGTTCCTTGTACATGTTCTTGTCTAAGTGTGCCAAGTGATAAGTGAGCTAGCTCAAGATAGGGATAGGTAACATTCTTTTGTAAGTGCAGAATGAACTTCAGAGTTCCTAGTGCCATAGAGCAGTGGTTCTCAACCTTCTTTTTTTTTTTTTTGCTTGTGGCCCAATTCTGAGTTTCATTCACCTCTATGACCTCTTCATCCTCATATGTTTAATTATAATAAATGTAATATTTTTAATAAAAAACTATTGTACCTTGTAAACTGATCTTTTCATTTATAATATGTATGTATTATTTGTTTAAAATATAATAAATTAAATAAGATATGTAAAAATGAAATGATAGTTTTCACCCCGGTCTTATTGAAAATCCCCAACAAATTGGTGTACATAAAATAAATACTAACTGATATATACATGGGTAGGTTACAATTCACATTCATATTATGAGAACATAGTGAGCACTAACAACGAAGTTAACACACATCCAAGGCGAGAAAGTGGTGGTGATCGATAATATTATGTGGAGCAATGTATTTTCATTTCTACCAATAATGATTAAAATTGTTCACCTTTTCCACATGGTGTTTACTTTAGATTTCAATAAACCACTTTAAAATAGTGAAAAAAATAAAAGTACTTGAATTAAAGAATTTTATAATTTCAGAAGCAGGCAATTAAAATAAAAAATATGACAAAATATGATATCTACCGTACATGAAAGTGTATTCAAACTGCTGAACATCAACAAGAAAATTGGTCCATGAGAACAAGCTGTTTTTGGCATTTTGGATTTTTTAAGTTTATGATTGCTCTATTTCTAAGTTTTCTAAAGACGTAAACAATTTTAAACCAATATTCATAAGAATTACTTTGTAAGTCGTTCTACTTAAAATAAAATGAAGCTACTTTGTTAAATTCATATATTGTTTTTTTGTAGAAAGGGGGATATTCAAATTCTATTGAAAGATAATAATTTATTTGTAATGAAAGTTCATACTTTTATAAAAGGGGATGCTTAGTGGACAAAAAAATAGTAGTTGGAATGTGTAACTTACCTCCAAAATTTGGAACTGCCACAATATTAAAACTTGCACAGAAAAATATCTTCCCCTGAGCACTATGCTTCCAGAACTGAAGGATAACTGAATGTTTTACTTAAAATGTGATGGTAAAATTAATGAGAGAAGTGGGAGATAATTATAATAAATCATTTTTCCAATTTACCCTTTCGGTAGGCTTTTGCTTGCTCTGAGAAGGTGAGGAGTGAGTCACAAATACAATACCTATTTACTAGTTCTGGGAATTCCCAGCTATAAGATTAGAATTAAGTACAAAAGGTTCCTTGATCTGTCCCTTCTAAGTAAGGTACAAAACCCCAAGATATTGAGTTATTGGTTAAAATATGTAGTGAGTAGTGACCGTTTCATATTTTTTAAATTTCTTTTTATATTGGTATTATTTTTATTTTAGAGGTGATCTTTTCGTGTACCATTTAACAGTATCCATTGCTCCCCAATTTTACAAATTTTACCTATGGCCCCTCAGAAATACAGCCTGGCCCCCGTTGAGAACCAATGTTATAAGAGTAAGTAAGTAAAGAAATTATAGCAATAAGAACATGTAAAAGGAACAAATAACATTAATGACAAACACAAGGAATACATATAAATAATTTGAGTAAGTGATAGTGAAGGAAGCTAACCTGAAAGGCTAGTTGAGTTAGGCCTAGAAAGGAGCAACACATTCCTTACACTGTGTAAGAATAAATGAAAAGAGAAGCATGTTTGCTCAAATCCTTAAAGATATTTGGGATTTGAAAGGATTCAAGAAAATTTCGGATTCTGGCATCAATAAATAAATATATATATTTTTTCCAATTGAAGTTTATTTTATAGCATTCTTATACTGTTTATTGGTGGTTTAGAACCAATTATAATTATAGGATGAACTTAACAACTAAGCCCCAGACCAGTAATTTAACACTTAACTAAATGTATGAATGTTATAATGAATGGATGAGAAGAAAGAATGTTAACATTAATTTGGTTTACTATTTCATGGTTTAAATTAGGAGGGCTAGATAGTCAGCACACTACCTCCCTCCTAATTTAAACCATGATTTAGCCTAGTGCTCTATTCCGAATAACTAAGTTACTAACTATTTGTATTTTCTATTATTCTATCATCTTTATATTTCCTCTTATGTTCATAATTTTTTCCAAGATTCAGATTTGAATTTGAGGATTCAGGATTCGAAGGTAAATTGGAGATTTGAATTTGTAAAATAGTGGATTTGACCCAACTCTAATAAGTATATTAGGAAGACTGTAGAAAAGTATTGTACAGAACTGTTAATTTAAAATTTTTTTAATCCTAACTACAACTAGTCTCCCGACAGGAATGTAAGAAATGTGATCTTGAGTGTTCTCACCCTGACATGCCAGACTCTGGAGTCCTCATGAAGTTTTGGTTTCCTGAAGGTGGCTGCTGTGGTCGAGATGAAGCCGAGTGAGCAGTTGCTGCAGCAGTTTTCATTTTAGGAACTTGACCATCTCCTCCTGTAGAAGAACAGTGACATTGGCAATGGCATTAGTCAAGCACTTCAAAGAATCATGATTAAATTTTGAATGTTTTAAAAATTTGATCAATAAGAGGTTAGAATTTTTTTTATAGCAAAACTCAAAATACTCTATATTTTGATTTAGGTTGATTTAGGTACTTTTCAATTTCATTACTTTAGACTTTAGAGTTAACTATATTTGATAAATATTTATTAAAAATAAATAGTGCACCCAAAGGATAATGATTATTGGTTTCTTGATCATGGTTTAGATTAGGAGGGATAGTAAACACACTTACCTTAGTGATACTGAGGTAGAAATTGTTTAGATAAAACACTAGAATACCAAAAACCCCACAAACTCATTTTAAGTACAAGCTTTCACTGTTACAAACAACTTTTTCAGGTCAAGAGAGTTAATTGATTTTCTTGGTTGGGCTGAAAGATTGACTTTCTACAGCTGAATAGATGGCACCGGTTGGCTTGAATAGACATATAAAAAAGACTAAAAGTTGTGTTGCATAACACTACATATATTATTTTGAGGATATGGTTGGTGTACAAATGGACAATGTGAATGTGAGAGTACTACTATATGCAGATGATGCCATAATAATGGCTGAGAATGAAAGTGACTTGCAGAATGGATCTTTGCATATAATATAATATAATGTTATTCAATTATAAAACAACTAACACAAATATTCACACTTGGATTTGGCTTCGATAATATTTAACCCTTTTGCTGCATTATTCGGACATATCCGATATCAGCATTATAGCCATAGACTGCGGAAATCAACTTTACCACACGGCGTTTAAACTTTATCTACCTTTGCTGCGACAGTCTAAAATTGCCACAAGTGTGTTGGAACGCTGAATTTTTAATACTAGCATGCCCATGCTCCTCTGACATCTGGTGCTAGTGTTGAGAACTGTCAATCACCAGCTGCTAAATCATAAAAATTGTAGTGCTTGTTTACTTCCGCATTTCACTACTTGTAGCACACATGCAGTATTTATGTGGTAGAAAACATTGTTGAGGGATTTATTAGTGTAGTATTTGTTATATTTACCTGATTATTCTGTGTTAGTAACATTTAATTCATGATTGATGAATCTGTGACATGTAACGTGTAATAAATATAATATTTGGTTAGTATGGCAAATGAAAAAACTTTGTGTGGTTTATTGTATTATATTAGCACCGCGTCTTACTACCGTTTGGGTTCGGTGGTTGGTTTATTGTACAAATGAAAAAATCAATAACTCAATGAGTTTTAAAATTGATTTTATCTATTTTAATTTATATTTTATTTTTGTTCTTTACCTATTTCCTATTTTGAAGTCATGCCTAACACTAATATATGATCTTATAGATTGCACTGAGGAAAGTACCAACGTAGCACAAAATTGTTCAAATTGTGTTGATGTAACCAAGTTTTTCAAAAGTTTTCTTTTTATTACATAAGGCCAATATTAGGCCTGTCAAATCCTCATTTTGTGATTGGTTCGACACTATTGTGGGTTGCTAGTAAAATAAAGAATAGCTCTGATAGCAGAATAACATTGCATTTGGGTAAAATGTGACATAAATAATAAGTGATATATAAAATTTCATATTGAAAATACATTACTAATTGAAAAAACACATTATTTGATCATAATCATGATCATCATGCAAATTTTCAGATTTTGATTTTTTTACTTATAATTAGCATTTTGAAGGTAAAAGAAGTAAAGATTAAATACACAGCAAAAGGGTTAATATATTCAATTCAAGTTGGCTACAAATTGAAAAAGTACACTTGGCACATCACTAGGGAGTATTCCTAAGATTACAAAACATATTCTTTATGGAAAATGTGTGTTTGCTATCATTACTATAAAAAGTTCTTAATTGTGGGCTCACCTGTCATAGGGACTCTGAAGCCCTGTATGGACTGCTGTTCAAGAGGCGCAGGTTCGTTGGGTGGGGCGGTACATTGAACACTGGCCGACTGGTGTGTGCTCTAGGGGCAGGCATGGCTGGCCTACCTGGGGCCTGACCACGGACTGGAGCAACCGATTGTTTTTGTTGATAGGTTGGCCGTCCTTTAGAAGAAGTGGTCCTTTTTATAATGGGCTCTGCACAGACATAACAATCAAAACAATTTTACTAAGAATATATCTCTCTATAAACAAAACTTCTTTTCCATTTTAGGATAAATGAATATACACATATAAAAGTGAAATCTCTTATGAGTTGCCATCCATCTTTCTTTATCTTCTTTCATATAAAAGAATATATATAAAAACAACTAGGCCTATGCACAGCATAAAATAAATGTTTTTTTTTTTGCACTGCGTTTTACTACTCGTTCGAGTTATATGCGAATGTACAAAGTACGCAAGTGGTTTTAGGAATTAGGACGGTTATGTTTAGAAGAAGTTTACCCAAATTTGCGTGGAAGAGAGAGAGAGATAGTGGAAAAACCACTCTCAGTACACACGATTGAGATTGAAACCATGATCTACCTGTCATCAACAATCTAGTCTATTGCAAGAGTAGCGACTTAAGACTATCCGGCCACCGAAGTGGGTAATACTGTAGTAAATAACAAGTTAAAGTATGACTATAACAGGGATTACAAGGGCTCACAAAACTTATTAATTCTTTAGACAAAATTGAACCTCTTTAGGGACACTGAAATATTGGGTGTTGTGTTTTTATGAACTTTTAATTAATATATTAAAATTAATATCAAAATGCTATTAAAGTTTCATTAAAGCATTTTTTAATGTACGGAGCATACAATAGTAATATTTAAATCATTTTTCTATCCATATCACCATTAATCACGTAATTTTGAGTATTTTTTAACCATTTCTATCCAAAAAATGTCTATTACTTACTGAATTAATTGAATTATTTATCAAAATAATCTTGAATGTTTCAGTTTCCCTGGTATATTGATTATTTTTTCTAGCATCAGGTCTTACTACCTGTTCAGGCTATATACCTATGTACTAGTTACATCAATAAGTGAGTTTTTGCAATTGACTTAGTTACATCTTGGTAACAAGTGTTTTCGACCAAGACCAAGGTGGAATGAGAAAACAACTTTGTGTGGTTTATTGTAAACAAAAATGGCATTTGGGGCAGAGTGTATCTAACAGTTGGTATAAGTCATTCACAGCTAAGTTTACCTGGATGACAGCTCAAAATGTTACTAGAAGTAATCCCTAATATATCACTACGCCAACGCTGACATCTATCACTTTGGCTCACTGTAATAAAAACAGATGGTAATATATTAATGTGGTAGTTAACCACAGTAATTTAGGCCAATAGTATTTATATATTTATTTGAGGTCGGACACAAAGTTTATTTATAGTTTTATTCCCCTTAAAAAAATATTAACACCACATTCACAAAACTTCTAACAAACATAGCTTCAAAATGGCGACTGACGAATCTAAACCATATGATTGAACATAACGGCAAACAAGTTTTTTTACAATGATGCAGACACGCAGTTGATTAAAATATTTTATTGGTTAAATATTTCAAAATACGATAAAATAATCATAAAATAATTTATTGTATGTAAAAAAAATGGCAACAATTTTCTCTTTTCCAAGTAAATACGATGCCTGTATTAAAAGATATTGATGTGTGCACTATATTACACAAAATCAGTAACGTTCCAAAACGAAAAATAAGTACTTTTAATTATGTTTAAAATATTGTTTCGAGTTGGATAAAAAGAAATTATTTAAAAAAATGAAATAGTATGATAAATCTTAAGTTTACATTATTTTAAATGTAATATATAAAGGTAATTAAAGATATTTAAATTTATAACAAAACTATGATCTTTTACAAGTGTTGGCAACCCAAAACCTAAACATATGGTTTTCGAACTGTCATCCAGGTAAAAACCTATCGTGAACAGAATATAGGTTAATTTATGTAAACATACATGTACTGAAAACTGACGGAAAATGAACCATTTAATTTTATTCTTAATTGGTGCTTATTAAACTAATCCTAATATTTACACAACATACAAGCTAAACCTATCTTCCCAAAAATAACCTTAAGAAACATGAAGTATGTAAGAGCAACTAGGCTTATATCATATAGTACTCTCTTTCTTTTACCCATTACTAAACGGTCATGTATTTCTAGCTAGTAATTGCTATCCATTTTTATTAGGGCTGGTCCGATGCTGATAACCGATTTGATTTATTGACCGATATTGGTACAATCGGCCAAGGAGATTCGGTTTTTAATCATGCAAATATTTTACGCCAATAATTCAAAATTTATAGATCTATTTAAATTCTCAAGTCATGAAAATATAGCTCATTGTTCAAACAAAAATATTTAAATACAGTAGCTTGCCTGTAAACACAAATTCTCTAATTCTTGCGCAAGATATTTTATTTTATAATAAACAACAAAACTAACATTCTAAACAAAATAAATGATTCAATTTTATTTCCCTTAAGGCTTATTTCAAATTATGAAATACTTGCTAAATATATTTTAGATAAAGATTTCCTCAAGTAACAAAGCAAAAACAATTAGGTGGACCAGTATAATTATGTTTGGATTTATAGAATTTAAAAAAAATATATTATGGCTATAAGTAGTTATAATTGAATACAAGTTTTATACAAACCTAATATATGAAATTTACTTACACCTTTCAGTACAAGCCAAGGCCCGCGCATGCGCACAGAATTTTGTTTTCTATTTAAATATTTTTAATTTTTAATTTAAGTTATTTATATTTTATATACCCCCTATTTTTTACATTGGCTGAATTAACTAAACTATATTTATTTACATAATTGTGACTTATTCACACAACAAAGACAATCAAATACATCCAAGATAACGTATCATTATTGTTATATTGCGTACTTTAGGGCACAGCCACACAGAACCTCATGTTGAAGTACCAATTTACCGCTGATGTAAATAATGGTTTAGTTATTTTGTCATTTAACTGAGAATTAATATATTGATCATTTAATTGAGAATTAATACTATAACAAACAGCAAAGACTAAACTTTCCACTGCCTAGGAATATTTTTATTTGTACTTCAATAAAAAAAATATCTAGAAATGCCTTTCATGCAATTCTTTTCTGTTTTGGTGGTTATCATGAAAAGTATATAAGTGTCAAACTAAGTTAATTCTTGTTTTTGAGCATTGTTGCTGTACAATTTTGTAATATTGCAAAAAAAACTAAATAGGCATTGGTTATCGGCCCAGCCTTAATTTTTTTAATATATATATATAATTGTAATATAACTGTTAAAATCCATTGATTATGAGGTTATACTCGTTTAAATTTAGCTGTTTTGAAATTGGTAAACAATTCTCAGCTCATTGGTTGATAACAGACTTTTTAGCTTGTTCAAGGAAAGCCTTACCAGCGGTCATATACACTTGTAACCAGTCACAATACTCGAACCCGAAAAGGCTTTGGTCATAAACATCAATATGAGGTCAGCTGCGAAAACATTCCTAGTGTATTAGGGATTAGGAAGGTTGAATTTGGAGGAATTGTACCCACATTAGTGTGGAGGGGGAGTGGAAAACCAATAGAAAAAAACCTCTCAGTACACCCGTAGGGAATCAAATCTCGATCTTCCTGTCTTCAGCAGTCCTGACTATTGCGAGAGTAGTGCTTTAGACCATGTAGGCTCTGAAGCGGGTGTCTTTGAATTTGAGACACACAGTAAGAAAACTGTACTAAGGAATTTTTAGAAAATAAAAACCTATTTTTATGCAGTAGACATTGATTAACATTTTACTATATTGATATCTATAAAATAGAAAATTGTATGTGTGTGTAAATCAATATTCATATGGATTAAATCTGAAGTAAATGAATTGTAAAGTTGTGATAGTAACTTGATTTATCAGAATAAAATGAAACATATACAAACAATTGTGCAATAAAACATCTTCCAAGTAATTTTAGTACATAAAAGCTGGGGTTCAATCCTCGGTCCCGGCACAGATTTATCTGATTACCAAACCCTTCCTTCACCTCTGACAAGACGTGTATTAATCACAACTTGTGAGTTTTTGGAATGCCAGGCCTCCATCATGGTTCGGATTCCACATTAAACTGTAGGTCCTTCAGTTCATCTCACAATCACCCTTTCATTAAACATTAACGTAAGTGCGTATAACCCAAATGGGTAGTAAGACGCGGTGCTAATAATAATAATAATAATAATAATAATAATAATAATAATAAAAATAATAAAAATAATAAAAATAATAAAAATAATAATAAAAATAATAAAAATAATAAAAAAAATAATAAAAATAATAAAAATAAAAATAATAAAAAAAAATACAAAATATAATAAAAAATAAAATAATAAAAATAAAATATATAATAATTAATAATATAAATCACTAATAAGTAATAATAATAATATATAAAAAATAATAATAAAAATATAAAATAATAATAATAATAATAATAATAATAATAATTAATTTAGTACATAAAGTTATATAAATCATAGGGCTCTATAAAGCTTTGATAATATTGATATTATCAATTCAAATTTTATATTATTCAACAACTTGAATCAAACCAAATTTTTTTAAAATCGATAAGGTTTAAGGCTGTTGCAAATCCCCATGTGCTTAAAATATGTTATATTTTGCAGAAGATAAAATATGTTATTACATTTTTAGTAACAATTTTTGTGGGGTGAATTAAATGTTTGTTAAGAGTGTTATCACAGCAACTCAGCTCCCGGCTTGTATATGCGTTTGTGTGTGTGCAAGCAAGTAAAAGGGAAAAGATAAGGCCTACAATATGCAAAAATGTGTGCAGTACATTTGTATTTGAATAATTTATCGAAATTTCACACAGTGACAATGGTGGACAATGCAACAAAGTTTCTTGCTAATAACTAGAGTATATTTCTATTATGACAGAATTAAGATTTTTGAACAGTGTTTATCTGTGAGCCCTTTTAAAATGGTCAAAATCGGCCTTTTCATTGCAGTTTGTATCCAAATAAAATTTAGTATTTAAAGAATGTTTAGTATTAGAAACTTCTATTAACTAATCTTCATTAATGTTTAATTCAGAAATGATTCACATAAAATAGTGTAAAATTATGGTTTATAGTCGAATGCATCACAAAGTTGAATGGCATGGGATGCAAGCTCTTAATTATTACCATATTGACCTGAAAATAATCACTTTATATAGCCTATAATTGCTTGTTTGGATAAAACATAACAAGTGTGTTGGCTTTGAGGACTGAAGATATATATTTAAATAGTTTATAATCACCACAATAGATGGTGCTCTTTACACATAACTTTGAAAAGGTAAACTATTGTTGGATAAAAAGGATGAAATACATGATGACTTAAGGAACTAATTTAATATTTTTTTTTATAATTTGTAACTCGTTTTGATTAACATCAAAATTTTAACACATTTAAGTAGGGTATGTTTGATTAATTAATTATTCAAAATTTGTAAATAATATTTGCTTCTATTCAAGATTGAGATTCAAACTCTAAAATCCTGTTTTGCAGATGTCAATAAATAACCATAATTAATTTTTTTCAAATAAAAAAACAAATGACAAAAATATTCTAACTTCAATTCAGCCTCGAGAATATTTCATATATTTGATTCAAGTTCGCTTTGATTTGAACAAGTGGACTTGGCGTACCACTAGTAAATTGTTATCAATGTTTTTCACAAAAAGTTTGTCTTTTTAAATTAAGAAACTCTTCCTATGGAAATCGGACTGTAGCTATCCTTTCAAGTTGGCTTCCTTCTCTATCACTTACATTGCATTACTTTACAATGTTTCCACATTGTTTCAATAATAGGTGGTTAGGTACTGATGCTATCTATTAAATTTATTTTATAATAAAGGAAATGGATAAAACTAAAGAAAAAGGAAAAATAAACTACTAAGAATAAATTTGATGAAGAAAGCTCACCTAGGGAAAGAGGAAAAGAGGAAAATGTGGGAAGAATCCAATGCACAAAGGTGACATCTTCTTCCTTTCTTTGTCTTCTATAATAGAAGTAGTCACACACACATTTTAACACAAATATAATAATATTTCGGCATTGTTGCCTTTATCAAACACAAAAGAAGAAGAGAGTACAAATAACACAAACATTGGATTACTCCATTATTTTTTTTATCTATTAAATGTGACAGCTGTAGATCACATGAACTGGCCTAGGGATATATGAGTAGTTTTAGTACATTGTGTTACATCTCTAAAGGAACTGTAGGGATACTATTGGGGAAATAGCAATGTTCGTTCTTGTTTTCGTGTGATAACCTTCCTTCATAGATAGGACACATTTTGCAACACTAGCTCCTCAATGTTGCCAGTAGCTCCTGCTTACCTCGGTACACCACCTTCTGACATAACCAAAAGAGAGGAGATTTGGCAACAGTTAAAAGACAGATATAGTGAAGATAAATCTTTTCACCATAAAACCTGTAGTTCCCTTATTGATGATATCTGGTGTAGCTTTTATAGCTGTCAAACAGTGTTCTTCCTTTTTACCTTACATCCATTATTGTTTCCAGCCTGTGGCTTGGGTCAGTTTTTTTATTCAAGCTATATATTTTCGACTACCGGCTTGCTATGCCGTTGTAGCTTCATATGCTTTGTTGCAACTATTTTAACAACTTAAAGAGTATAAAAACAGTTGCATGCACTCACTGGAATTGTTGGGTAGACCTTGTCCGACGATCACCATAAGAACCTTGCCTGAAGACTTCAAGACTGCGAGATCCCCCGCAGGCCCTAAGCTGAACTTGACCTGACGTGTACCCCCACCTCCCCACCCTTCCTTCTTTACTCGGAACTCTAGGCTGCAACATCAATCACATTCAAATAGTCAAATCTACAACCAATTAAAATATTAATTTAGTCCCAAGTTCTTCAAAGTTATTTAATTCAATTTAGCCCTTTTAGTGCAAAGAGTACAATGGATTCGAGTGTGAAGAATGCCATGATTACTTCATCATTTTTGTATGGTTGTACAAGAAAAATCTCCACACTGTTATTTATGAAGATATTTTTCAGATTGATCTAACATTTTTATCCGAATACACTTTTCTAGTTCTAGTGAAATAATACACTTGTGCCTTAACTGGGGGGTAGCGCCGTAACTAAAGCAAATCTGGAAGAGAGGGCTGATCCCATCTTTTCTTAGCTCTTAAAGGGTTTATTCCTTTGTACTTAGCCGAGATTTGAACCTCAACATTACTGTCAATCCAATCCATTTCAAGACCGAAACTTTTTTTTTAAGTTCAAGCCTTCACTTTGTCAAAGATATTAAGGGTAACCAAACCTGTTGGAAAACTTGATGTTAAGGTCTCTTGACAGTTGTAATTTGTATTTCTTTGCGAGTTGCATGAGGAATTCTGTTTTGAAAACCACTTCCAGTAGACTATCATAGTCCTCCTTCATATGTAGAATGATGAAGTCATCCTGGAAACAACAACAACCAAAATATTAAAAGTAATATATTATTTGATCTTGTTTTACAACTTGTTTGGGTTGTACGCATAAATGCTAACTACATTAATGTGTTTGGGATGAGGAAAGTTGAAATTAGTGTGGGTGTGCGAGTACTTGAAAATTCAAGTTCGAATCAAGTTTTAGTAGCTTCTTCGAACTCAAGGATTTGTACAAAACCTCAAAAAATTTAAGTACTCAAAATTTTCAATTATAGTGATTCAATTTTAAGATATAATTTTGTAGTAAACAGCCCCTCAATATTTACTAAATGTCTAATAAAAAAAATTGTTATATAAAATTTAAATTTGTGTAGTTATACATTTTTTCACAGAAAAATTTAAATACAAAATTAAAATTAAAACCTTTGTACTTATTTAGGGTTTATGCATGGGTCTATTATAAAAATTCAAATTGAAATATTTCTTGTAAAATAATACTCTGCATTATTCAAACTAAAAAAAAATTCGATGTTTTCATTCAAGCTTAAATCTAACTCAGTTTTGAGTAAAAAGTCCCTCACATATCTCTTTAATTTAGAGTAAGTGTACCCACATTTGCATAGAAAGAGCGTGGAAAACTCCATTATACTCGACCGGGATTTAATCCCTGATCTCCCCATAAGCAGCAGTCCAGTCTATTGAGATAAAAACGCCTTAAGCCACTCAGACACCGAAGCAAGTTATTTGATGTTATTGTATGTTTACTTAAAAGAATTGCTTTGCTAATCAAATTTTAATAAATTCACCTGTAAAGTGCTCAAGGATACATCGTTGATATTTTCGAAATCCAATTTTCGCTTCAATACTTCAATGAATTTTCCCTTTTCTGGCCCCTTTCTCACTTGTGCTCGACCCACCAACAGAATAGAACGAGACGTCAGTATGAGATCTCTTAAGCAAACCTGAGCCACAAAAAAAAAAAAATTAAAAAGTTGTTGAGTTATAGCATTAATATAGAATGAAATGTAAAATCATGGTAATAATACAATAAATAAATGATAATGACAAAATATTGATTATTTTATAAAGTAAACAAGAATGATTTGGTATATATCTGACCTTGAAGCGGCGATCATACTTTTTCACAACCTCGGCAAATGCTACTTTCTCTCGGCGACCAATGATACTTTGTAGCATGGGACGAGAGTCTAAGCCAATATAGTCACCCACAAAACTTCTGTTAATGGAAAATCGTCTTCGTTCCTTTTTGCCAAACATTATGTCTGAAAACAGGATAATTGGCCAATAAAATAAAATAATTAGAAATTAAAATTAGTAATTAAACATGTGAGATGATTTTTTATGCTATTCATAAATACAGGCCAATTAATTTGTGAGTACCCCTCAAGAACCAAGATTTTGTCAAAATGACAAGTTTTAATGTTAGAAAAATGTTCCTTTGATAACGCATATTCTAACAAATATTTATGTATTTTTAGAGATATACAATTCTTTCAAAACTTTGACCACACTTCCCAAATTTATGAGCTTTGAATTTTCTCTTTTTTTTTTCTTTGGAAATGACAATGCTTTCCCAATAAAAATGTTGACAGCTAAAGTATGCATTTTTGAAAGTCCTTTTAGTTACGTACAATACAAATGAATGTTAAGTTGAAAAGAATTTAAAATAACTAAATTAAATGTGGTGATAGTAACTTTATTTTTCATTCCAAAACAAAAAAGTAACTAAGCAATTTTGCAATAAAGTAGAGAGGGGCCACTCGAATCCACCGAATCCTGACAAGTATTCGAGATTCGAGGTTTTACTGGATTCGTGTTTGAATCTTTCACCTGATAAACAAAGCACAATATTTTGAATTAAAAAATAACTTAGACAGACATACTTGAAAAGCACAGCTTACTCAGTAATCATTATTTTGTTGGACAAAAGAGATAAGCATCAAAAATATACAATATATATATATATATATATATAATAATATATATTATATATATATTAATAATATTTTTGTGTAGAAAATATGTGCCGAGATTGATTTTAGCTAACAGATTATTATTAAAAAAATATTTTATTGAAGTAATTGTAAAAATATTCAAGCATAGTCCTACCTATTATTATTATTATTATTATTATTATTATTATTATCTTATTATTTATTATTAGCTACGTGTCTAACTACCCATTTGGGTTATAAGCACTTACGCTAATGTGTAATGGTAGGGTGATTGCGAGATGAAATGGAGGACCTACAGTTTAACGTGGAATCCGAACCACGGTGGAGGCCTGGCATTCCCCACATTCACAAGTTGTGATTACTACACGTCTTGTCAGAGGTGAAGGAAGGGTTTGGTAATCAGATAAATCTGTGCCACAACCGGGGATTGAACCTTGTACAGTCTTACCTAATAAAATGGAAATTAACCTATTCAAGAGTCAAAAATATGTTTGTGTTTTAAATAGAATGTATTCTCAAAGATCAATATATCGCAAGAATCAAATATATTTCTTGTTTTCTACGTGAAGATAAATGATACAAAATAAAATAATAATAAAACATGCTTAGACATTATTGAGTTCACTATTTCCAATGTATGTTTAATTCAATAATGCCTAAGTATGTTTTATTATTATTTTCTTTTATATCCATTATCTATCTTTGCGTAGAAAACAAGAAATATATTTGATTCTAGCGATATATGGATTTCTGAGAATACATTCTATTTAAAACACAAACATAATTTTGACTCTTGTAATATGTTCATTCCTATTTTATTAGGCAAGACTGCATTTGACTATTTTTACAATTACTTCAATAACATATTTGAAAAAAATAATAAACTCTTTGTTAAAATCAATTTAGAAACAAATTATGAATTAGCAAGTCATTAATTGATTTTTAAAACTCAATAGCACTTACTAAGTGATCAGATTACCTGAATCGATTTTAAACAGATAATCGATATACAATACGCAGGCCGGTAGGCATAAATAAACAGTTTTATCGGTGTCTAACTGTTGACAGTATTTATTTTTCACAAAACCCAACAAAATATCTAACTTAAGGATCGTATAAAATAAATTGGGGTTCCTTGCATAGTTGTAGATAATTAAAACCAGTAGGGTGGTAAGAATTATCAGTCATGTTTATTTACTCATCACTTTGGCCGCTGGCGAGTAAAATATATATGTCATGGCAGCTGACTGTATTGTGTGTAATATGTTATTATTTCTGTTAAAAAAAAGAAGCGGTAATTTGTTTTATGTATTTCAAGTTTAATTGTAATACTAGTTTTGATACTCAGTTTTTGAAGAGATTTAATGTGTTCATTAAAATATTTACAAGATTGTTCACGAGGTGAAAGTTTCAGAAGTAGGCTTGCGATGAAACGAATGGGTCCAAGTTTTCCATAGGGGAGGAAGGGTAGGGTATTAGGCACATTAAATTTTCTATGCTTAACAATTTTTTTTAAAGAAGATTTTATTCATATTTATCTTTTTTGGTCGACCAAATAATGATTACGGAATAAGTTGTGCTTTTCAAGTAGACCTAACTTAGTAATTTTTGAATTAAAAAATCAAAATATTATGCTTTGTTTATGAGGTGAAAGATACAACCATCGAATCCAATAAAACACCGGATGCTCAAATCTTGAATACTTGTCAGGATTCAGAAGATTCGAAGATTCAAGTGGCCCATCTCTAATTTCTAACAATTCTAGGATTCTATGATTCAGATTCGAGATTTGAAAATTAAATGTAGATTCAGATTCGAGAAATAGTGGATTCGACCCATCTCTACAATAAAGTATTTTCAAAACAAAAATTAATGTCTAAAAGTTTCTTATATAATTATGTGAAAATATATTGTATGTTAGAGCACTTTCTTTCAAATTAAGGGATATTCCATAATAGTCAATTCATCTTTGCTTCAACTGTAAAAAGTGGATTTCACACATTCCTTTGTATTATACAATATTTTTTTAGTCAACACAGTGATGATAATCAAAATAGTACCAAAACAATGCTCGAACCAAATATAAGAAACAATCCTGTTTATTTATAAACAAAAAACACTATTTTGAAAATGCATTCAAAATTATTAATATTTTACTAATTATATTTTTAAACAAATTGTGCACCAACCTGCAGCTTCTTGTTTCTGAAGCTGTTGTTTTTTGCGAGCAAAATACTTCTTAAATGCTGCCTGTATGACACGGGCGTATTGGTTGTACTTCCTCTCTCTCTGATCCTCTAACATGAACAGCTAAACAAGACAGAAAGATAGAAAATAGGTTTGACTATTTAAAATGCGTCCATAGCCATTAAATTAATTTATTTTATAAAAAGATTGTGTACAGCTTTGCCACGAGATTACAAATACTTTTTATTTTGCAACCATTACTGTTTTCAGCCTATGGCCTGAGTCAGTTTTTTATTCAAACCATTATATTTTCCACTATCAGCTGGCTAGGCCTGTCATTGCTTCATATGCCTTATAATTATTTAACTTAAGACTAGGATAGGCACAACAGCCAGACCCAGCCATTAATTTAACAATGAGATATTTTCCCCAACCATGTTAGGAATCGAATTCGGGACCCTTCGCTCAGTAGAGAAACATACTACCGACTGAGCTAAGGAGATTACAAATACTCTTGACGACTAATTAGGGTAGTTTGAAACAAGGTTTGAGGTTTTATTTTTCACCCCATCGCCCTAAACATTTGGGTTTTGTGTTTCTGTGTGTATGTATAAATTATGTCACTATTTTAATGATGAGAGAGGTATCATTGAGAAGAAATGTACCAACATTTGTGTAGGATGAAAGTGGGAAATAAACCACTCTCAGTACAGCCGACCAGAATTCGAACACAAATTTCCCGTCTTTTGCAATCCAGCGTATTGCAAGTGTGACACTTTAGATAAGTGGTTCCCTACCTGGGTATCAACCCCCTAAGGGTGTTTTTGGTTTTCAGGGGAAAGATCAACTGTAGAGGAGTCATAGGGTGGGTTTGGGTTTTTATATTAATAGTAACAGGCAACAAAATATTTAACAAAAGAATTTTAACTTTATTTCAATAATTATGTTCTATAATTTTGACAGTATATTTAGTTACTTATTTCATTATTTATTACTTAACTAGAGGGTCTCAAAAGAAATTAGTAAGAATTTATAAAATGTAATTATACATATTTATATTGCTAATATCACTATAAGGAAAACCTCTTTTTGCTTTTTAAGGTAGTTTTGTTATATTTGGAAGAAGGTATAGGAAAGGTGGATAGAAACATATAAAAGGGACGAACACAATATGGCTTTTACAGTGAAAAGAAGAACACAGCTCACACTTTACATTGCTGCCATTGGACAAAGAGGTAATGCAACCATTACCTCTTTGTCCAATGGCAGCAATGTAAAGTGTGAACTGTGTTCTTTTCATTGTAAAAGCCATATTGTGTTCGTCTATTTTATATGTTTCTATCCACCTTTCCTATACCTTCTTACAAATATAATATATTGCTAATATCAGCATACTTATTAAATTTAACTTTTTTGGGAGGAGAAGGGGCAGGTGGGGAGGGGTGGGGGTAGCCAGAATTTAATTCTCAGAAGTGGGCGCAAGGCTAAAAAAGGTTGGGAACCACTGCCTTAGACCATGCAACCACCAAACAAGTTCCCAGGCTTATTGATTGTTTAAAATAAATAGCAATACAGCACAATGCGTACTTTGACCAATTAAGAAGGATATGACATGTTTCAAAGTTTCCAGCTAAAGAATACAAAACCAAATAGCAAGAGCATTGAAAAATTACAAGACGGTAAAATGAAATAAAGGAACATGATAAAAATGCTTTAGAATAGAGATACGAAACAAATTATTGTTAAGGAACAAATCCAAATAAATTATTACTAGAGATGGGTTGAATCCGAAACTCAAATTAAAATCTTATTTCTTCCAGATATAGAATCCAAATTTGAATCCTTTAAGCTTTATAAATGTACAATTTAAGTTATAGTGAACATATTTAAAATTGAATCTAAAAAAGTTGTTTTTAAGACTTGAAGCCACTGAATGACATAATATTTTGTTTGTTATGTCTATTACATCATAAACCACAAAGAGAACACTTTTTATAGTAATTTGATTATATTAAAACAATGTTGTCCTTTTTTGTGATTTTATTAACCTCCTGAATGCACAAGTCTATATAATTGCTTTTACCAATTGCTTGAAATTGTTATATCAAATCAAGGTTTTCAAAATTGTATTTGAGATACTCTTATGAGATTTTTATGAATTTCTAATCTCTCGGATACCATATGATTCAAAGAATTGAGCATGCCATCTCTAATTATTACCCTGCTTTATAAATAGGTTAGTATTTAAAATAATTTTCAATTTTATAATATGTATTTTGTTTTTAATTCAATGTTAGCATGCTAATGTTTTCTTTACACATTGTTTGGCAAAATATTAAATGCAAATCCCTAAAACAATTACATATTCTCATAAAATAATATATATGAAAAAAGTGCACTGAGCAAAAACATTTTGTAATAAATAAAATGATAGGATATTAGGAAAAAAGTAAAAACACTTACACATAATTACACACACTTCTCATAAAATAAATAAGTATTGATGTGATTAGGTTCTCACCGACTCAGGAGCCTTGATGAAGACCTTGGTTTTCCCGAGCTGGTACTGACTTTTTTCCATGTTGACACTGCGTAAAATAACCTCTATGCCTTGTTTCTCATCACCGCTCCAGCGAGGCCAGGTTTCCTTCGTGAGGATGGCATATCTAAGGAGAATTATTATTTATTACACAAAACAAAGAATAAAATTAACTGTTATATTGGTGTGGCCGTTTTGTTGTTTGGAAATGCCATTTCAAGTTAGGGTGATTTACCTATTTGTTGTTAGTAGAATTGGCATCGCCCCCTAAATAACCCCCTTTCTCTTGTTGAGATGATATGAGCAGTTAGTCTTCCCTTAGTCGTCTGACGAGTAAAGTTGTTGTTAACACAGTGTACACAATCGCTGCACGTGGAGATGGGTTGTTTGAAGCAGTCAGTGTGATTTAAGTTTTTGTTGGAAAGGGATGGACAGTTTCAGCTAGAATTTATTACTTTTTCTGTGTCTAATTATTATAACCTGCCTCAGTGGCATAGTTAGCTAACACGCTAGTTTTGTGTTGAGCTAGACTGCCGAGGACAGGGAGATTGATGTTAAACTCTCACTCGCATGAATTGGGGTTGTTTTTCCTTGGTGTGCTACTCTCCCTCCACGCAAATGTAGGTTCACTTACTTTAAATTCAACCTTCCCAATTCCTAGGCCATTAATGTAATTAGTACTTAAGCATATAATCTGAGGGTAGTAAGATGCGGTGATAAATAGATGAAAAAATAAAGAGTTACTATGTACATCCTTGATCAGACTTTGATTTATTGAATTCTACCTAAAGATAACATGGCATCCACTAAACCAATCAACCTCACTATAATAAGGTTCCCTTTTGACTTTCTCTTGATCGGTAGTAACTTCAGGTTTAGATGTAACCATGTCCTTACCAAAAACCCTACCCTACCTTTATTTCTATTTCATCACAAACAGAAGTTGTAGGGTAAGCAGAGAAAACACCAAGGTTGAGTTTTTATTATAAATGTTATTAATTATTGCCCAAGTCTAGCCCATTCCCCTTGTTTATTTCAGGGGTAATCCTCCCATTGTATTTTAATGTTTTGTTTTGAATATCCACAACCACGCCCCACATATAAGAAATCATGGATACTTTATAATTTGGATATTTTAAATTTGGTAACCAAAAATAGATCTTACAAAATTAAAAACTTTTTCTGTAATGATTTTGTATATATATGTTACTGCTCCTGTTTTTTCTCAATTTTGATTCTGTGTTTCAGTACTTAAATTCTAACATCAATTTTTTGATTCCTAAGTATTTACAAGTTCAATCTTTTAACATATGTTCAAGGCCACATTAAAAATGTTATTTATTAATATACCATATTGTAATGTATTAAAAAAGTGTGAATAATTAAAATAAAAAACAAACAAAAGAAAACAGGTAGGTTTATCTATGCAAAATCACTAGAACATAAAGGTCTTGTTGAGTACAATTAAAGTTTGCTGGTATTGAAATGACAACCTGAAAATTTACCCCTTCCATGCTGGGCGTCACGTGATAACATTATCACAAAGAAGCGAGGATAGCCAAGCAGACACATTCCTTATTCTTGGAAACCCGATTGCAGCCAGTTCACAATTCCCCGCTTTCTCTTTAACTATGCGTCAATAACTCTTATCTTTATTATTTTGATATTCTTAGCATTTGGGTGGTTTAATAAAGATAATTAAGCTAGGTTTGAAATTAACAATGTATATATGTCAAATTATTCAAATATTTGCTTCTAAAGTTATATTAAATGTTTTTCACCATTGATTTAAATAGGAATTTCATGGGGAATCATGGTGGGTTCGAATTATCAAATTTTCATGATATCACATCCCAAGGTGTTTCATCTATTTGATGAGTCAGTGAATCAACCCCCCCCCCCCCCCCCCCCCCCCCCCCCTTCCTCCTTCCAACCTACCAACTTCAAGCATTGTATTTCTCTTCTTCAATACTGTACCACTTTCTGTTTTGTGTCTGACTTCATTATGTTCTTATATCTCAATTTTGGTCTCTCTCTTGGTCATCTATAAGTTTGTAAAATGTTATTTTACCCTGTAATCTGTCAAACTGAGCTAAATTTTTTATTGCGGCATTCTGTATATTATCTCGACAGGTCTCGCCAACCGTGCTCCTAATAAATCTCATCTCTGCTGCCTTAATTCTGTTCTCAACTTTCTTCCCTTAGTTTCACATCTGTATGTCAAAATAGATGTATAATTTTTCAGGGAAAATCTCTTTTCACTTTTTAAGTACAAAGAATAAGAACAAATCACAATAATAAATAATACACTTACTCTGCTGTATTGGACAAAGAGGTAACTTGGTTGTGAATAGTTATATTGTTAATAAGACAGGCAACATGTTTACCAGGAAAGAAGTTTTAAGCATTTAGGACAAAGCTGAAAAAATAATGGCATATAGAATAGCAATAAATAGAAATAGTAACTAAATGCTAACATTATTTCTTATAATTAATTTATTATAACATTAATACATTCAGTTAAGTGTTAAATTACTGGTTTGAGGCCTAGTTGTTAAGTTCATCCTATGATAATGATTGGTGCTGAATCAACAATAAGCAGTATTAGAGCTTTAAAACAAGTTTCATTTGAAAAAAAAGAAGAGGAAAAATATTTTTAAAGATTTGAATTTTGAAACCATGAATCTCGAATATCCTTAAAGATTCAAGGATTCGAGGACCCATCCCTATTTACATTAATCTCTCTTTTTATGTATGAGGCATGATTATAGTTATAAATTTAATAATACGCACAAATCTATCAATTTTGTAAAGAGCTCACCTAAAGAGAAACTTGCTGAAAGGTCTCCTGTAGGCGAAGCCTGCCCGACGGACTCTTATGTTTTCTTTCAACCCGAGATATTCCACTTGATGCTTCACTCGGAGCTCCTCCCAGTCTCGAGGTTTCTTTGTTTCATTGGGCTTAATGCACCTTTAA
The DNA here is from genome assembly GCA_039000515.1 of Timema cristinae. Classification (NCBI taxonomy): domain Eukaryota; kingdom Metazoa; phylum Arthropoda; class Insecta; order Phasmatodea; family Timematidae; genus Timema; species Timema cristinae. The sequence continues at coordinate 105,923,864 of JBCFYV010011172.1, forward strand.
ACAAGAAAATGTACAATCTCTAGCTTATGAAAAGCAGGTAGATTTTAATCAACATAATTTGTAAAACTATTATATTGCGAATCTTCTCTGTAAATATATAGGTGAGATGCCATGGAAACCACACTTACAGCACAACTTAGAGGGTTGGTTTATCTACTTTAATAATTTCTGTAAGGCAAGATGTGTTTTTTGCATCTGTCCTTTTTTAGGAAATGGCATTGATTTTTACAGATCTAAGATAGTTACATTTTGTCAATATTCATTATAGTATGCTAGGATTAATTTTTTACATACTGTAATTTGTTTTTTAGTGAACTGACTGCAGAAGGCTTGTCTTGTTTAACTACATATTAAAGCCACTTTTTTTTTATGTACTGCGATTAATGTGCTAGTATTCGTGACAAACTATCTAGCTCAAAGTAACAGAATTGAAAGAGTGAAATTTGTTGAGGAAATGCGACATAATCGATTTGGCGAAAGGATTGCACACAGCATGGTTTTCATCACCATTGCCTTCAGTCAAGATTGAAACCTGTTCTAACAGGCCAGAGAGTTGTCTAAGTCAGCTGTGTGTCAACTCTGAATATCTTTATAGTAATGTTTATAAAAGAGGTAATGTTCAACATATTAACTACCTAATGTAGTGAGGTGTACATTTCTTGAGTTCATCCACCAACTTGTTGGCCTGAGTTCGAATTTTGCTCCCAGAAGTTGTTGGGCGGGACTTCGAATTGGAGTCCAGTTGATCTGGGAAAAGACTGCGAATGAACTCACTGGAAAAGATTTTTTTTTTAAGGTACATTTGGTTAGTTTATGAACAACATTATATCCAAATTGCATTAAATCTGTACATTTTTTTAGCACAGTGTCTAATTACCCATTCAGGTTATACGCTTATGTACTAATTATGCCAATTGGATAGGGATGAGTAAGGTTGAAAGTAAAGAAAGTGTACCCACATTTGTGTGGAAAGGAAGTGAAAAATTACTTAGGAAAAACGACCCTCAATACACTCAACCGGGATCAAACCACAATCCCCCCATCAGTAGTCTAGTCCAGCGGTTCCCAAACTTACTCGACTCGTGAACTCCTTTCACAAACATCTGAGCTGCGTAAACCCCCTGATAAATATCCATAGCCACTCATTTAATTTTATACCTAATTTTTATAAAATGTGGTTATTAATTGTAATCAAAATGTTTGATACCTTTAAATTAACCTACTAGAGTTTGGTAGGTACTCTGGGATACCCCACCAAATATAATGGAATAATATTGAAACTACTTAAGTAAAAGTTCAAATAATTATACATTTGTTTTAAAAATTAAAACTGAAATTAAATGAGCAAAGTACTGTAGTAACATTTTCTTATCTTTACTGTCACAATATTATCCCATTTCACATATTTTTTTAAAGTGGTACTGGAATTTTCTGCTTTGACATAACTGAAATACCTTCAATCACAAAATTCCATGCTGATTTAAGATTCAAAATTGTTAGCAAGTTTTAACAGCTACTCACCTCTTCATGTGACTTAGTGAGAAGGCTGCGCTTGGTTTGAATAGCACAAAGCTTTAAAGTCAGGAACCACAGACAATAAATAAAGTCTCAAGTCACTTTTAGTACTGAGCCTGTTTCTGTATTTATTTTTTAAATAGGCATATGAAGAAAAAGTTTCTCACTCAAATAGTAGAAGAAAATGATAAATCTGTAATAGCTTTATTCTCTAACAATGAGAACTCCTTCAAACTTAACCAGAAACAAATTAATGACAGAGATTTATAGCGTTTTTTTAATTCAAAATCAGTGGAAATTTCAAGAAGCTGTTCTTTTTCACTCATGCTTAATGTGGAGGATTTCAAAACTGCTGTCTCTTCCAGAGTATTGCGAATTCAATTGTTATTATTGGACATGGCTGGGAAATATTTTCTGAAGATTTTTCCAAGTCCCTACAAGAATTCTATAACCACGTTCTTTACATTTTTGTCCAAAGAAAGCTGATTTTCAACCATGAAGTAGTGAAAGGTACCAAAGCAGTTTGTTTGAATGCTAATTAAACACGTTTCCTAAAACTTTTTTTTTTATGAATGACTCGAAACATTCTTGCACAGTAAAAACGTTAATATTGACCCCTAAAGAGAGAGGTTTAAACTGTTCATTTTTGAGAAAATGTCTGCCAAATAGGCCAAAGCCTTGAGCGACATTCTTTCTTGCATGCACTTTGCTTTGTGAAAAGGATGGTTGGTAAGGAAAATGAAAACTTTGTGTTTAAGTTCAAACAATCTTGTAAGAGTTCTACCTCGAGATAACCACCTGACCTCAGTATGAGACGATAAACAATTGTAAATGCTTCCTCTTTCCTAACAAAGTGCTGCAAAAATCCGCCATTACAGAAATATTTTGGTGAACCCCTTGGAAGATTTTGCGAACCACTGGTCTAGTTTATTGCTAGAGTAATGCCTTAGACCATAGAGACACAGAAGTGGGTAAATCTTTATTCAATAGGCCTAATATTAACAATTTAAATTCATATTAGTCCACTAACATTATTACCCATGCCTTAATAAAATGTCATATGTGACAATCTCTCCCTAGATTTCAAACAATAGCAGCCATTGACAATGACATCATATTGAAGTTCTTACTAATGTTGGCCATGTCTCCGCATGTTTTAGAAATTATTCGTAAATTAGTGGTGGTTTAGTTTCAAACACAACTTGGTTACAAAACACAGACATGTCCTAAATGAGATTTCCCATGTATTGCTTGGTTGCTTGACACATTCAGGGGCAGAGTAAAGTTGTTGGTTTAAGAAAAGGACATTGATGATAGAAAGGGGCTTGTGGTACACTCAATAAGTTCACCCCCCATGTTTTATATTTACAAAAAAAAGTGTAGATTAAAATGTATGTGATTCTTTTCGATAATTGTATATTTTTAAGTGATAATTTATATAAAAGTTCAAGTTTATACAATACTGTGACTTTTTCAGGGGTTTTTCCTGCCCCAGACAGCTAGTGACTCCAGTGGAGCAATGATAAAAACTGATTAAATCTTCTAGAAACTCATAGTAGTACAATTCACTCAGTATTTATTTATAGGTGTGACGAATACAGAGGTTTGGAGTGTTAGTGGTGTTTGTGCGCACGTATAATTTACACCAAAGACATATGCCCTCCAGAAGCATATCCACAATCAGGGAGAAACTAATCTAAGATGGCTGTGTATGGGAGCAGTTGCAAATAGGGTAAAGGGTGTCTGTTATGATTTACAAAGACTCAACACTGTTTAAGTTTCAACAAATTAAGACCTTAACATAATATGCATACTATTAATATAAATGTTGCTATTTATGACCATATTTTATTCATTTTATCAATGGTACTTTGTATCATCAGTTTACTCTGAGAGGCGCATGTGTTTCCCCCCTCCCTTTTATGGTGGCTTTTCCCCTAGTATGCTTTGCAATAAACACTAAATAAATTATAGTATATGGCCAACAACAATCTGTGAACCCAATGTGTCTTAATGATAGAGGACTTGTTTCTCAATACCCTGCATAAGTTTGATAAGACCAGGAAACAGCGATTCCCTGTTACAATTGCAGAATCCCTCAATAATGAGCCTTAATGATAGAGGACTTACTTCTCACTGCTCTGCATAAGTTCGATAAGGCCAGGAAACCGCAATTCCCTGTTACAATTGCAGAATCCCCCAATAATGAGCCTTAATGATAGAGGACTTACTTCTCACTGCTCTGCATAAGTTCGATAAGGCCAGGAAACCGCAATTCCCTGTTACAATTGCAGAATCCCTCAATAATGTGCCTTAATGATAGAGGGCTTACTTCACTACTCTACATAAGTTCGATAAGGCCAGGAAACCGCAATTCCCTGTTACAATTGCAGAATCCCTCAATAATAGCCTTAATGATAGAGGACTTACTTTTCACTCTCTACTAAGTTCGTTAAGGCCAGGAAACCGCGATTCCCTGTTTAAATTGCAGAATCCCTCAATAATGTGCCTTAATGATAGAGGACTTACTTCTCACTGCTCTGCATAAGTTCGATAAGGACCAGGAAACCGCAATTCCCTGTTACAATTGCAGAATCCCTCAATAATGAGCCTTAATGATAGAGGACTTACTTCTCACTGCTCTGCATAAGTTCGATAAGGCCAGGAAACCGCAATTCCCTGTTACAATTGCAGAATCCCTCAATAATGAGCCTTAATGATAGAGGACTTACTTCTCACTGCTCTGCATAAGTTCGATAAGGCCAGGAAACCGCAATTCCCTGTTACAATTGCAGAATCCCTCAATAATGAGCCTTAATGATAGAGGACTTACTTCTCACTGCTCTGCATAAGTTCGATAAGGCCAGAAAACCGCAATTCCCTGTTACAATTGCAGAATCCCTCAATAATGAGCCTTAATGATAGAGGACTTACTTCTCGCTGCTCTGCATAAGTTCGATAAGGTCAGGGAAAAGCAAGTCCCTGTTTCGGTCGCAGAACCCCTCCACATTGTATGTGACGATGCCGGCATAATGGTGGATTATAAACCCCTCACTGCAAGACTGGTAATGCTGGTGGCCCCCGGCAGTTTTGGTCATTTGCTGTAATTACATCATCCAACATGTTAGCTCAGATGAGAGTGCATCTGCCTACTGATATAAAGGTATGAAGTTTGATTTCTGATGTCTGAAATATATTTCTGTGCAGGGCCGGATTAAATTCAGCTGATGCCCTAAACATAGCCCAATAATGGTGCCCCGTCCTACCTTCCATTGCTGAGCTGGCAAGATTAAGACTCAATCAGTGCTGAAGGTGAAGTAAGACATTAAAGTTTTCTTCAAGGCGTCTCCCCCATGCCATAACATACAACTATTTTTTTCAAACAACTGTTTCTTATTATATTTATTTAACACTAAATAGCAGCAAGTAATATAAGCCATTCACTTAGACTATGTCACTAAGTCCTTTCTATGAATCAGGAATTCCTAAGATTGAATGGCCACACTTTTAGTACCAGTGCCATAAGTACATGCTTATATTATTATTATTATTATTATTATTATTATTAGCACCGCGTCTTACTACCCGTTCAGGTTATACGCATACATGCTTATATTGTTTAGTGGTTAATCCAGGCCTGCGCTGTAAGCATGTGTGAGCTATGTTTTCAACAAATAATAAAATGTCAGTCTTGAATCTGGTTGTTGAGTTTGTACTTTATTTAAATTAGGGAAATCCACTAATAGCTGGAATCTTAGCATTAAAGCAAACACATAAATAATATAAATACTCATGTAACACCTTATGGTTAATTCTCTTCAATATACGAGTTAGATAGAGATGGTAAATTTGTTGATTTTAAATGCACTTTAGAACAAACAAATGGTTAGTTTAAATTAAAATCTTAAATTTTCTTAGTCGAGTATGACTCCAAACATATGCATTATGGAATAGATGTGAACAGTAAGCTCAAGTAATTAATGGCTATCACCGAATAACTAAACAAAGAAATTAAATATACTTCCGAAAACTGGCTCTTAACGAACCAACTTCTTTCACTTACTTTTTGCAGGTCAGAGTCGACTCCCTCCGAGACAGCGTGCATGGTGGCGCAAACATCGTCGAGCACAGAGAAGAGTCCCGGAGGCCGCTTGCTTTCGATCAGGTCACACACCACTTTATTGTTAAAGTACTCAATAGGAGTCCACTTGATGTTCTCTGCGACATATTCCTCCTGAAAACATAAAAATAGTCTTGCTAGCGCCATCAGACATACTTGATTATTGATGGTTTGGGCACTAATGTAGCAGACATTTGTTGTGACTTTCCAGCCAGTAAACCCACTTGACTGACACTTTAGCTCAGTTTGTCTAGTGATACAACAGTCCAGGGTTCAATTCTAAGTGAGCAACAAAATATATCACTGTTACAGGTGTGTGTCCTTTAGTTTAAGGGTCTAGCTATTATGTTTGTCCTGAAATAATGTTTTATGTTCCATGGCTTACTTCTCGCCTGGGTTATACACATTCATTTATATTAAATGGGGTTGGGTCAGGGTAGAATTGAGAGGAAATGCATGTATATGGAGGTAAAGTGGAAAAACTGTTTATGGAAAAAGTAACCGCAGTAAACTCGGCCGGAATTTGAGCCCCGACAAATAAAATAAGAGATTGACACCTTTGTAATAATGTCCACTGGTGCAAATCTATCATTTTCTTAAAAATATTACCATTTCCAGAGGGAATTATTTTGCCTATCAAATGTATACAGTCTGGTTTAGATAGGGAAGAGCTTTTTTTTTTTTTTTTTTTTTTTTTTTTTTTTTTTTTTTTACAATTAATAAAGTTACAACACAATTTAAGTCATGAGATATGCAGCTGTAACTTTTCATAAATAGTATCAATACCTCTAACATTTTCTAGCAATGAAAAATGTTATCAATATTGACAGCAAAAAAATATGTTTATATTTTCTTAAAGTTGTTTCATATCAGAAACCTACTGTAGAGACGCTACTCTCCGTGCTATGACGAATTCTCAGCACGCCCCAGAAAGCGCCAATTGGAGTGGCGCGCGGCCAACAACACACAAGTGAACCTGACCCGATTCCGTCACACCGCGGTTCAGACGCAGGTCACACTACTGGGTAAGAATGTCACACACTCTCCTGACATGAGACGGAAGGAGGGATCGGCGAATGGTCCAGATTTAACAAGATGGTTGTGCAGAACCGAAACCTATTTATTACCATGCCAGGGTCGTACCAGAAAACTTATATATGTAGGGGAGAGGGAAGAGGCTACATGCGACGACCCGTGGTGAAGACTGAAGTACTTCCAACATGAGACGAAAAAGAATTTCTGAGCTTGTAAAGGAAAGGAATTTTATCACTCCAATAAGCTACTATCCTAAGCATTGAAGAGGAGTACAAAAATACATTTTTTAATAATAATTTCAAATGGAAAAGGAAGAGGAGGGGGGGGGTTGAAACGCCCCCTTCAACACCCCAACCCCTCTTTGCTCAAATGGTTTACGTCAGTTCAATAAGGTATAAATTCAATAGTCAAAATGTAATTCTGTTTATTCTTCTTAAGATATACCCTGTCTCCGGTAGGAAGGTAGGTGACAGCCAGCAGAATGGAAAACAGTGGCTGAAAGTCACTGATGTCAAACTATTTGGAAATAGTTATTATTTACTTAGTAATAATATATTATCTATAAAAAGTGTTATTAAATGATCATAATAATTCTTTCCTAAGGATTACTGTACATTTGGTGTTTTCGTTAGTTAATGAAAGAACAGAAAATACTAATAAAACTTTTTCTTTCTTTGCAATTGTGACAGAATGTTGAATTAATATTTATAATACAAATTTAAATACAATCTTACGGGTATATTCATTTACAGTTTCGGCTTTAAAAGGTTCCGGATTCGTTCGTTAATCTCGCCAAAGGTTAGGCCTACACCCAAGGATTGATAAATGCACATAATATTTTAACTCATAAGATTATGGGAAAATGCCAATTCATCAAAGCTATTTTAACTTCCGAGTCTGGAAAGACCACACAAAGAGTTTAGCTTAAAGTAAGTTGCCTTTTCTTCTTGGCATTTTCGGAAGTCATTCTAAAATAACTATTGGGAGCAGTAAAAGGTAGTACCCATTTAAATGGTACATAATACTGTACATCTTATACTCATGTTTTTTTCATATTCATGTTATTGGACATTGTCAATAAATTAGGTCTATGAAATGTAGTGATATGTGTATACGAGTAAAATGAAAGATATAGGATACGATACACGAAGTTAACAATGCTCGTTATACCCTGATTTTGGTATAACTTTGATTTTGTAGTCTTGACATATTTAACATTAAAACTTTTTAGTAATCTACTTCAGTAGCTTATTTTTATTTATTAAATCCATATACATTTCAAATTACATTATTTATCTAACAAATCGGAGACCGCATTAGTACGAGACATTATACTCTTAGGGGACTCAACGAAAATCGGTGACGCAAGGTAACCTTAATGTAACCGCCCGCCACTGGTATTTGAGAGACGCCCCAGTTCTGACGAGGACGCGACCATCCTACTTCCCATCAGCGAAGCCTGTATGTATCATCATACACGGAGAACGTCGAAAGCACAAAGGTAAAAACCATCTGAATATCGTGGCAACATGGCAAACATGTATTGTCAACAACCCCCTTACTCTTTACAATAATTAATTTGAGCTCGCTTCACTGGCTACATGGTCTGAGACATTCTCACAGTAGACTAGACTATCGATGACAGAACGATCTAGGTTTGAATCTCGGTCGGGTCTACTAAGTGTGGCTTTTCCATAATGTTTTTTCACTCTCCCACCACGCAAATGCGGTTACAATGCCTAGACGTATAACCATCCTAATTCCTAAAACCAGTAGCGTAATTAGTACATAAGCGTATAACCCGAAAGGATAGTAAGACGCAGTGCTAAAAAAAGAGTTATTAATATTGGGTTCTTGTGCCCTTAATGATGGAGAGAACGAGTTATCATTTATCACGTCCTAGTTTAGTCCTATGTCGATAAGCGGTGTTGCCACATGAGGCTCGTTTGATGCACCTGCTAGCCTGTGCGTTTCTGAGACACTCCAAAGAAAGTACACAAATTCGGCCTATACGCCTTCAATACGTTAGTTAGCCCATCGTACAGTCTTCCGAAAGACGAACATGTGGTAGGTAGGTGGGGCCACGGGCTCGTAATATTGCTCAACTGACAACAATTTGTTTCTTGAGAATATTTAACGTGTACTTTCAAAAGACACCAATTATATCCCTGGCCTACCATGGCCTAAATACGAGTTGAACACCAGGGCGATATAACTTGTGGCAAAAAACACACCTCAAACCGTGTACATAAACAATGTTTTTAGTACCGCGTCTTACTACCCGTTTGTGTTATCGCCTGTGTACTATCTACACTAATGTGTTAGGGATTAGGAAGTTTTAATTTATAGAAATTGCACCCGCATTTTCATGGGGGAATAGTGGAAAACCACCCTCAGTGCACCCGACCGGGATCGAACCCCAATCTCCCCGTCATCGGAAGTCCAGCCTAACACGAGAGTAGCGCGTTAGAGGTGACCTGGTGGTCTAGGGGTAAGGTGTCAGGCTTCTGTGTTGGAGGTCCGGGGTTCAATCCTCGGTCCCGGCACAGATTTATCTGATTACCAAACCCTTCCTTCACCTCTGACAAGACGTGTATTAATTACAGCTTGTGAATGTGTGGAATGCCAGGCCTCCACCGTGGTTCGGATCCCACGTTAAACTGTAGGTCCTCCATTTCATCTCACGATCACCCTACCATTACACATCAGTGTAAGTGCGTATAACCGTAACGGGTAATAAGATGCAGTTCTAATAATTATAATAATAATAATAAAATAATAACAACGAAATTGGTCACAAACAAATTAAGCTGCTTCAAATAACTTCAAGTCATACAGGGTTCAAAATATTCCTGGGGGCCTTAGAACGATCGTTTAGAATAGATGAACCTCCCCACTTCCAAAAAGCTTTTCGAGTTTCAAATCCTTGCTGGTAGCTTATTGGAGTCTTAAAAAATTTATAAATTATACAATGCTAATTATGTTTGTTTTTTAAACAGATATATACCCGCCTCAGTGGCGTAGTTAGCTAACGAGCTAATTTCGTGTTTAGCTAGACTGCCGAGGACGGGAAGAGCGAGGTTCAGATCTCACTCGGGTAAACTGGAAGTGGTTTTCCTTAAATGGTTTTCTCTCTCCCTCGCCGCAAATGCAGGTGTACTTCCTCTGTATACAACCTTCCTAATCCATTTGCGTAATTAGTACTTAAGAGTATAACCCAAAGGGGTAATAAGACGCGGTGCTAAGTATAGTATTTAAACATATAATATTGCTTATTATTTTACCATCTATTGTTTGAAATATTTTCCACAACCACCGCTCAGGGAGGACAAACCACTCCCTCCCTCGAGTAAGGCCCTGTCTGTATTTAAAGTCACTACCGGAAGAAAAAAAATTGCCTCTTGAAGGAGACGTGATCGCCCCCATCTTAATCGTTAGTCGAAATGACTATCATATTTAAAAAAAAACGCTCTTACAATAATATTAAGAAATATCGAAGAAAATAATGATAAAGTACAATATGAATAGAAAGACCCTTTAATCGAGAACTTGAACAGTCTTCTTCCAAGTATTCATACGTCATGTAATGTGAACTGCAGCCGTCTCTTTTGATATATATTATAAATACCTATAAAATAACAATAATAAACTAATAAAATGTTATTAATGTCAGCCGAAAAAAATAATTGTGTTTATTTATAAAAGGTTCTTCCTACCAAAATCCTACTTTGGTAGCAACAGCAGCTCACCATTTTCCGGCCATGGCCACCTGTCAACGCTGACAAGTACCCGAACAAGAAAATTAAGCTACGGCCACGCTTGCGACCTGGTCGCCAAGACCAGAACACTGCGACCGGGTCGCAGTAGTGATTGTGTCTTACATTGATTCTTATGAGGGTGGCCACGCTTGGCAACCAGCGACAGATTTTAAAACGCTTTCGTGAGCGTTTTCAGGTCGCAGCGACAAATACGATCGCCTTTATTTCTTATGGAGATGGCCACACTTGGGTTCGAGTCGCAGCCTGTCGCGAAAACACTGGACCCTTGTGTGGGTTTGCTTGTGTCATCTTAGGTTAAAATGTCGACCGATAAGATGCTCGGGACCACACTATCACTCCTCCCCTAAGCATTTTCACTAACCTTCCTGCAAACCACCCAGTGTTTCCCACCCGTCTGGAGTTTGACACTCGGTAGAGTGTGGTACTCAGCAATGTTTGATACCGAGCTATTTATAAATAATTACCATTGTGGAATCCGAAACATCGAGACTACGCAAACAAGTATGTTAAATACAAAATCTGGATAGAGGTTGCAGTTGCAACAGTGGAGGGTTGGGATGAATTAAACAATGAATAAATAAATGAACAAGGTAGGAACGTCTTTAATTAACATACATAAAACCATACAATATAGAGTATACAAACAATAGATTGCAATCCTTGGCAAGGGCTTGGAGTGCAAAGGTTGTTTCCAATCATAGTAATTAATTCCACTTTGTAAATAATATATTTTAATACCGTGAACATAGCGATAAATTGCATTTTACACGCGACACCGAAAATATCATTAAATAGGGGGGTGTTCTCAGGTTTTTTTTACAAGTCTGCCCATAAGTACGTCTCTGCATATTAAAGGGTGGGACCCGTATTATCTATATTTAAGTTTCTTCTTTATATAACTATATACTAGAAGGTGACCTGGTGGTCTAGGGGTAAGGTGTCAGACTTCTATGCTGGCGGCCGGGGTTCAATCCTCGGTCCCGGCAAAGATTTATCTGATTACCAAATCCTTCCTTCACCTCTGACAAGACATCTTGTGAATGTTGGGAATGCCAGGCCTCCACCGTGGTTCGGATTCCACGTTAAACTGTAGGTCCTTCATTTCATCTCACAATCCCCCTACCATTACACATTAGCATAAGTGCGTATAACCCGAATGGGTAGTAAGACGTGGTGCTAATAATAATAAATACTAGTATGGCTAATAGCACTACTTCACGCCTTGGTGCCATGATAGCTGGTCAGAAAACGCGGCGACCAGGTCGCAAGCGTGGCCGTAGCCTTAGATCCGATTTGGTAGTTTTCAACATCAGTAGGAATAATCACTCAAATTAAGTCAAATTCAAAGTCCCCAGTGGTTTGTAAACGCGCTTGCGACACTGCTCTGTTCGCTCGAAGAGAGAGAGTTGAACAGCATGGCGTGGTACTTAAGGTGGGGATATAGGGGACGCGAAAACTTTTTTTTTGCCCAAAATAAAATAAAATATTTATCCATTAGAGACATACGAGTTTAAATTGTTAAATATTTGCCATGAGCATAGCAGAATTAGATGATAAACATTTTAAATGACGAAAAGAAGTCATCAAATTCCAGAAAACTCTTGATAGTTATTCAACAAATGTTGAGATCATCACTTGAAGAAAATTAACCTTTGTGTTTCTAATAGAGAAACTATTTTATTTATTATGAAAGAAAAAATTGTTTTGCTTAAAAAACCTACAAAAATACTGCCCTTAGCTCGTGTTCCCTACACGCCCACCTTGTGGGAACCAAGTTAGAACTAAGCTTGCACAAGAACATCATTTTAGTAAGGTTCATATTAGTTGTAGTAAGGAAAAAATGAATTCATAAGAACATACTTGGATGGAACAGGTAATTAGATTAATTGGTACAACTTCATTGGTCAATCAAACAATATAAATGTTAAACATAACATGAAGATAATTTATTCAATGTGAAACTAATATATCAATAAATTAAGTCAAATAAAACAGGTACAATAACATTTCTAAAAAATCATCAATGAGGTTGTTAAATAGTAAAGTTCTGAAATTAATTAGCATACAACAAGGGAAATATATAAATCTGTGTAAAACAATATATAAGTGGTAGTAGATTATAGTTATAGTGGATAAGCAAAATGAAAAATGGAAATTAACAAATTGACTATAAGAGAATTATTAATACATTAACTTAAAGACACTACAGAATTTGAGTACTCGAAAAAATATTACAGGTTTTAGGAAGATTATGACTTAACAAAAAAATATACCTTCTAGATAATATTCCAACAATAGAGAGCTTATTAGTTGTAGAATGGAAATTAACAAATTGACTATAAGAGAATTATTAATACATTAACTTAAAGACACTACAGAATTTGAGTACTTGAAAAAATATTACAGGTTTTAGGAAGATTATGACTTAACAAAAAAATATACCTTCTAGATAATATTCCAACAATAGAGAGCTTATTAGTTGTAGAATTAAATATACTATTAAACAGTTTGAAATTATGTTGACAAGAAAGACCTGTTCTGTAAGGTTTAAGATATTTAAACAGTGACAGTGGAAAGATGATTAATAGAAAGATTAAAATAGTTGACTAGGTTGTTATTTATGTACCTTACATATATTAACAGTATAAAATCAACATGAAACATGTTAAAATGAAAGTTATATATAACAAGTGACTTATTTCACAAAATTATTAAAAGATTGTACATAATTTAATGTTAAAGACTTGTCATTCGAGTCATATGGTTTCTAAAAATCTACTTGTGTTAACTATCGAGACGGGTGACCTGGTGGTCTAGGGGTAAGGTGTCAGACTTCTGTGCTGGCGGCCGGGGTTCAATCCTCGGTCCCGGCACAGATTTATCTGATTACCAAACCCTTCCTTCACCTCTGACAAGACATCTTGTGAATGTGAGGAATACCAGGCCTCCACCGTGGTTCGGATTCCACGTTAAACTGTAGGTCCTTCATTTCATCTCACAATCACCCTACCATTACACATTAGCGTAAGTGCGTATAACCCGAATGGGTAGTAAGACGCGGTGCTAATAATAATAATAACTATCGAGACGAGATTAATTGTAGATTTAATGTCAATCAACGAATGTGTCATCCAGGTTATGATATATTATAAATACAAGATCATATAAAGAAGTAATGGATTGTTATGAAAGAAGTGTAACCAAAAGGAAAAATTTGACGTTTGAGAAGTTTGAATAAAGTAAAGTGTGGTTTAATTCCTCTCCTTGTATAATTTGTCGCTACTCTTGGCTGGGTGACGACATGTTTCAAGTGCACTGTGCGCTGTATTAATATCAGGAATAACATCTTTATCCCAATCTGAAGACCTGGTGATGGCGTATGAATCACTCATCCAATGTAAAAGGAAGTGCACCGGGCGCATCCCTACCTCAAATTATCAAGACTACTGTAAATAAATGTTGAAGAAAAGCGGGCCGGTCAGGTTTGTCTCGCAGGCCATGAGTTTAAGAACGATGGCTAAAGACGTCAATCTTGAACATTAATACAGTTGCCGCAGGTTCGAATCTTGGCCAGGCACACTCGTTTCCCCCCTTTAAATATAATTTATCACCTCCCCCCCCCCCCACTATCTTTTTAAGTTAATAAGTTAATACGTATGCACTTCTCCTAAAATAACTTGCTCATCTTTTAAATTTTTTTAATACCACGTCTTATTACCCGCTAGGGTTATAAACATATATGCTAATTACGCGAATGTGTTAGGGATGAGAATGGTTGAATTCATAGGAAGTGTACTCACATTTGCACGAAGGGGCACGAAATCATTTAGGGAAAACCACCTTCATTAAACCCACCCGGGATCCGAACACCGATCTCCTCACCCTCGGCAGGCCTACCTTTAACTTAAGCTACTAATATCCATGCTGTTAAATGTAATAATAAAGAAGCCATCATTGGTCACCGCGCCTAATAGATCACGATTAAAACAGTTGAAATGTAAAATGTTGTAATTTAAATTTCGAGTTTAATGTTCAACCAAAAGTTGCTGCATTTTTTTCTAACCAAGAAAATGTTTTCTTCTTGTTTTTTTGTTCTTAGAGATATTTTGAAAGCAGTTTATGATTTTTAAAAAAGAAAAAGAAGCCTTATGCTTCTATGGCTTATTATAAGGTTATAAAAATATATTTTGTTTGACGTTTGTCTAGAAATCTAGAGGAAAACAAAATAAGATTCTGCTAAGGATATTATTTTTTTTACGGTCAACATTGATAACATTTGACATTAAGAATGTTTTTAATAGGTATTGATAATATATATCAATGAATATGGGGAGATTGTTTTAGTAACTTTTGTATCTGTCATAAGTTTTTTTTCATATGTAATGAACTGTACTTAAACTTTTACTGTTCATTGATATTGCAATAAAGGTTTATTATTTTGGACATTTATCAAATTCTAAAAAAAATTCCAAATATGTCAAGAAACTCTAAGTAAACTACAGTATTATTTTAATCCTGTTTTCCAGAATTTCCTCAATGCCAAACACCCTGCAGAAGTACTGTATTGTATTTTAGATAAAGGCGAAAAATCACGTGACTTTAAAGCCAACGAACGCTACGGTTATTTCCCCTTAAACAATACGTTTGTTTAATTTGGAAAGTTATATTTGTGAATTAATTGCAGTCTCTAGTTTCTTCAGTAATTATACCTCTATGGACACACCAAAATACTAGTTTAAACAATAGTGGATCTATTAAAAAAGTGGATCTATTTACCTTTTAGCTATTAGATAAGATCCTTCCTGTGAAAAGTTTAATAAAGAAAGTTGTTAGGTCACACAATATCTGATAAGATAAAACTATGATATTTATAAAATTGGGTTGTCACCGAAATAAGTGACTTAAATCAATGTTATATTTAAGTACGTAGGGCAAATAGCTCTCCTAAAATGGGTTAAGACGCTCTAGCTTCAAGTCCCTGATCGGGATCCCCTGCACAGGTCGTCGCCGAAGGTGCGTCAATGCCCTCAATCTGAAGGAAACACAATTTTGCTTAAGAATAAAAGTTTCGCTGGAGAAATCAACGCAAACGAAAGTTCGGTGAAAGATGAACAATGAAACAAATGTGACCTTGGTATATAAAAGTGACTGGACGAGTGCAAGACCGACCTTGACCTTGGCACGAAACTAGAATAGATTCACCGCTCGGCGGTAAGTTGTCTACGTTAGATCGGACAGTAAGGAAAGCGATGGATACTATTTGGATCATCATGAAGACTTGGACGAACTTGATCCAGGAGACAGTATAAGGCATTCACGAGCTAAGTTTACCTGGATGACAGCTCGAAATGTTACTAGAAGTAATCCCTAATATATCACTACGTCAACAGCTGACATCTATCACTTTGGATCACTGTAATGAAAACAGATGGTAATATATTAATGTGATAGTTACCCACAGTAATTTAGGCCAATATTATTTATATATTTATTTGAGGTCGGACACAAAGTTTATTTATAGTTTTATTCCCCTTACAAAAATATTAACACCACTTTCACAAAAACTTCTAACGAACATAGCTTCAAAATGGCGACTGACGAATCTAAACCATATGATTGAACATAACGGAAAACAAGTTTTTTACAATGATGCAGACACGCAGTTGATGAAAATATTTTATTCAGTTAAATATTTCAAAATACGATAAAATAATCATAAAATCATGTATTGTATGTAAACAAATGACAACAATTTTCTCTTTTACAAGTAAATACGATGCCTGTATTAAAATATATTGATGTCTGCACTATATTACACAAAATCAGTAACGTTCTAAAACGAAATTATTAAAAAAAATTAAATAGTATTAGAAAACTTAAGTTTACGTTATTTTAAATGTAATATATAACAGGTAATTAAAGATCTTTACATTTATAACAAAACTGTGATCTTTTACAAGTGTTGGCAACCCAAAACATAAACATATGATTTTCGAACTGTCATCCAGGTAAAAACCTATCGTGAATGGAATATAGTTCACGTTCAAGAAAAGGTGGGGGGGAAGGGGCATATCTGTGTGTTTACAAAATCTGCTTGGAATTAATCCGTTCGAACAAATAAACGACTGCATACACAGCTTAATTTACTATATTATTATTATTATTATTATTATTATTATAGAGTTGGCCGAGGAATTTATCATTGGTGAAATGAGGATTTTCCCTTTCACAGTGAGTAAATGACGGAAGGAAATCTGGGTGTTGTGTCTGGTTATATACATTAGTTTTATAAGTCATGTGTTAATAATAATAATATTTAGCACCGCATCTTACTACCAGTTCGGGTTATACGCTTGAAGTACTAATTACGCCAATGGATTTAGGAATTGGGAAGGTTGAATTAGAGGAAGTGAACCCGCATTTGCGTGGAGGGAGAGTGGAAAACCATAAAAAAACAAAACAGTTCACCCGACCGAGATTCGAACCTCGATCTTCCCCGTCCTCAGCTGTCGAGCTCAACACGACAAGCGCGTTAGCCAACTACGCCACCGAGGCGGGTTCATGTGTTGATAAACTAAGTCAGTTCAGAAATTACACATTAAACACTTCAAATAGGTAAAAGAAAAAAAACCTTTACTAATTGTAAGATAAGACTTTTCCTATATGAATTAAACTCAACAGTAAAATTGCCGAAACCAACAATTTTGTCTGCGTGCCCACCAGTTCGGATGATTCCATGCAACTACACTGCACAGGACAATAACATTTTAATTATCAGCTTTATCCTGGGGAAATCACTTTCCCTAGTAGGTATCAGTGAGTATTTGAGACAGCCAAGAAAGTGGTTAGTGATGGCCAGGGTAGTGATACAGTCAATATCACTTAGTTATCGATGAGTACCTGAGCGAGCCAAGAAAGTGGTCAACGCTGGCGCGGACAGTGACACAGTCACTATCACTTTCTACGGCCCGCTCGGCGCAGGGCTAATCACCATATAGCACGCATGTGTGGGAGGCGGGCACGATTCAGTGATTTATTCCATCTTTCGTGCACACGCTCGGCGCGGTCTTCCTAGTTTGGTTTCACCCGTCGGACCAACTTTACAGCCAATCATTAGAGAACATGTAGAGATAAATAACGTAATTATTATAAGGGACCATCTACGTGTATTTTGATCACCTACTGACATAAATACATCTCCTTCCTACACCAGAAGAGGTTTGATACGTAGAAGTAAAGCCCACAACTCACAAGTCAATCAGTCTTTCTACGTAAGTTCATAAAAAAAAAGACCCAGTTTAAACAACGAAAATAAGACTAACGGCCGAGTAGTGAAAGGACTTAAATTCGAGTCTAGAAGACCCCGATTCGATCCCGATCTCAGTTGTTTAAAAATATTATTTGTCTACAAGCGCGTTTTACTATCAGGCTACCTGCATTGGGTGGAAACACGCGGACAAAGGCATCAGTCTAGTCTCGTCCGGTTTGCCAATGACTGGGAGATGAACGTTCAAATCCCGGCCTGTTTTTCCTTGAGGTTGGATCAAATTTAATTCAGGTAAACGTGGGGTACATTTCCTCTAAATTCTACTTACTTCCTCTCTACCCCATCAATGTAAATTTTCGAACAACCTGTACGAGCACAGTCCAATTTTCATAGGAAGGGACTTTTAGAAAAGACAAACATATTTTTTGCTATCAACATTGGTAAAATGATACTATATTATTAGTGTTATTTTATATGTATTGATAATATCTATCAAAAGTGATGTCTGCATATAACATAATGATATAAGAACGTGAAAGTAGAGCTAGTAATGTTTTTGGCTGTTGGATAAATGATATTGATATATTATTTAATCGAATTATTTAACGTGCACTTTCTGAACCGACTGAATATATCAGCACACGAGAATTTATATTAGCGAGAGCGAAAGCGCCTACCAATTTCGGCCCAGGAAAGGTATCTTCACATACCTTCCGGGTTCTTTTACATGCCACGATCAAGATGTGACCCGACGGCTTTACTTCCCATCCGGAGGAGGTTGTGCTACGGACTTTTATTGCTCAAGTAGTACCCATCGAACCCGGTTTATGATAATATTGGTCTCGTCAATTACTCGCGGTAGGGGAGACCGGGGCTGGTTGTAACAATTTTTACTTACTATTTTTTTTGCATCCCAGACAATGTATAAGAAAAGATTTGGCAGTGCACACGAATAAAGTAAGATCTGTTCTTTTACAGTACATTTTTTAAAACATTATTAATAAAGCTAATAGTGCACTATAAATTAAAAACCTCTTTGATGTAATGTGTTACAACCCGCCCCGGATCGGGGTAGGTTGTAACAGACTTTGGGGTTGGTTGTAACAAGAAATTTGTATTATTAGAAAATCACTTTTCTATTGAAAATTATTTTAATTAATTAATATTTAAGGTGTATTTTATTACAAAAATATAAAAATTACAAACATCCTAATCTAACATTATTTAGGCTATAATGAGTATAGCTACAAAATAAAACACAGAATCAAGGCTTACTCCGAGAGTCCATCTGACTGGCAATTGTGACAAATGTACATTTTTGATTTCTTTGCACAAGAAAAATGTGACCACAGCTGACAGTCCAAACAGCGAACCCACTCCTCGCCTGGTTTACTGGAAGAGAATGGTTCTAAGCACACTAAACAGAAACATTCACTCTCTTCTTCTGATGAGCTTCCTGTATCTAATTTATTCCTTGCAGACGTTTTGGCCCTAGATTGCTTTGGACTACTTAGTTTTATCTTCCTCTTAACCGCTCCCTTTTTTTGGCGTTTTCCATATTCTTCCTCAAGTGCGTTCTTCTCAGGAGTATCTGTCAAAATGGCACTTTTCCTGGTTTTCCTCCCACCCTTTGTTTTTCTTGGAGCTGATTTTGGAAGGGGCTGAACTAGCTCCGGGGA
Source organism: Timema cristinae (assembly GCA_039000515.1). Classification (NCBI taxonomy): domain Eukaryota; kingdom Metazoa; phylum Arthropoda; class Insecta; order Phasmatodea; family Timematidae; genus Timema; species Timema cristinae. The sequence continues at coordinate 105,943,259 of JBCFYV010011172.1, forward strand.
AAACTTGGCCATATTTTGGGAGATATTATTGGCCCTGGATGGACCAGCAACTCCTACCGGATTGAAAGAAATCTCATTGGTTCTAGTTGAACCAGAAATTGGTGTGATGGGTCTGTCCAGAACTAGTGATCTTCCAGGAGATCCCTCATTGCGTGGATCTGGTGCTGGCCCTGGATTTGGCCTGTCCCTCACAAATGAGGGGGAGAAGTCTGCATCCTGAAATACTTCCCTATTAAAAGGAAATATTCCACATTTCTGGAATCCATGTTGAATATTCGTTGGTGATGTGGCAATCGGAAATGCTACTTTTAAAACGGATGGAATGTGGAATATTGTCATAGGCCTAACGGTACCATCCGGGGTTTTATTATTTCTAATCCAAGCATCCATTGCTATGTTTATTTGTCTTTTAAGTTGTCCAAAAACACTTCGATCTAGTGGCTGGAGGCGATGAGTGCAATGAGGGGGAAATGAAAGCATTACAACCCCATTAGTTTTAGCAAAATCAAGACATTTTGGAGCTAAATGCGACTGATGGTTGTCTAAGAGAAGAAGGACAGGCCTCTCTTGAGAAGGACGAACACAATCAACAAAATGATTCAGAAAAATCCGAAATTCTGTTTCTGTTGTCCACCCAGATTTATTTCCAGTACCTATGCAACCTGTTGGACCATCTCTGATGAAGTGGTCATAAAATCTTACTCTGGGAAAGATGAACTTTGGAGGAATAGCATTTCCAGCAGCATTGACAGCAACGGTTAACGTAACAAGTTGTCCTCTTTCAGCTGAAGTCATTGCTCCTATTTGTTTTATACCTTTTCTTGCAATAATTTTTGAGGGATTTTGAACAGTTGTGACTCCGGTTTCGTCCATGTTCCAAACATCATTTGCAGTGAATGAATACCTATCGTAAACTTCAGAGAGTTTATCAAAAAACTTTGAAACATTGGCACGGTTGAAGCTGGATGCTCGGCCTATACTAGTAGCCTCCGGAGTTCGAACCGATAATGAAGGATGACGCTTTAAAAATGATGAGAGCCAGTCTGCACCAGCTGTTTCATTGTCACTCCAAGTTTTTGGCATCGTAACATTGTAGTGCTTCCCACACAGGTAGGCAATACATCGCAAATCGCGTGGCGTGAATCCAAAATAAATATTTGAGCAAGTTTCGATGTAAGTAACAAGAGCAGTCTCCTGTATTGGAGTGAAAACCTGTCTGTTTCCATAATATCCAGCCAGAGGCTTCCAGTCCACTTGAGGATCAGGCCTAGGTTCATTTTCTCCTGAAACAAGACACAAACTAAGTCAGTACACGTTTGCTTAGTTAATTAGGAGAAAATTGCAAATTTCATTTTAGGAAATTAATATTTTCTAAATATTATATAAAAAATAGAATTAACAAATTAATTATGGTTAATCATTTTCACCTACATTATTTTTAAGCTTGACTTAGATTTTTTTAAATTCAGTATTACAATTTCCGCCAGTCAAAAAAATAACTTCAATTTATAATGAGGGCTTTAGTCGAATATAATTGATTTATAAATATGATATAATTATATTATAATTTCACAGCTTACGTTTACTTTTTCTTGAGATGTATCTTGTAAGGGTCACATGGCAGATGCTGTAACTTTTTGCAGATTGTCTGATGGATGTTCCCTCTCTCACAAGCTGAGCTGCTTTCTCCAACACATCAACATCAGCTTTACCTCGATCAGACTTCCTTTTGTAGTTCCGCATCTAAAATTACATTCTAAATTTTATTATTTTATTCATAACTCTTTAGTAGCTAAACGGAAATAGAGTGAAAAAATCACCAGTATATTTTATACTTTGAAGTAGTATTAAATGTGATTATATAAATGGTATGTTAAAATTTCATAGGACACTAATATCATTCGAAATATCGAAACAAAACAAGCGGGGCAGGTTGTAACAGACAAAACTTGGTGTTACAACCTACCCCACATGACGCTATTAAATGAATTATTAATTTATGTGGGCTAACCATATTTTAACAAAAAGGTTAAGGGTATATTCTGAAAGCCAAAACTACAAAGAATTGTGTGGGCTGAAAAAAGATTTACAAAACAATGTAAATTACTGAGAATAAGGGTAGAAGTCTATTGAAAAATATTTTCCTACCTTATAGAAAAATGATGTTTTTTCTCTTGCTGCTCGTACAGACGTCCGATTCTCATAGAGTTACAATTCAAACTGAAAGCTTTCACCAGTGCTATTGTGACCAAACTGACAAGTCACTCAAGTGAATAATGGCGGAACTATCGTCACTGTTACAACCTGCCCCTGTTACAACCAGCCCCGGTCTCCCCTACTATCGAGGACGATGGTCCGTCAAACTTGCGGCCCGATCCATAGTTCTGTGCAGCCCGCGGAAAATTTGATGAACCGACATACACTCAGGCTCGATTCTTTATTATTTAATTTAGCACTGCTTCTTACTATTCGTTCGTGTTATACGCTTGAGTACTAATTACGCTAATGGTTTAGGAATTGAGAAGGTTACATTTAGAGGAAGTGAACCCGCATTCGCGTGTAGGAAGAGTGGACAATCTTTTAGAGAAAACCACCCCCAGTTCAACCGACCGAGATTCGAACCTCAATCTCCCCGGCCTCGGCAATCTAACTCAACACGAAACTAGAGCGTTAGCTAACTACGCAACAGAGGCGGGTGATTATTCTTTTTTATAAACGTTGAAGAAACACACGGTTTGGGATTATGATATTTGGAAAATTTAGTAAGTGAGGTTGGTGAACCATTTTTTAAAAATATTCTTTACTCACTCGATCAAACCCCAAAAATTATTCAATTTACAAAGCGGAATATATGCGATGTTTTTGACAGCACACAGTTGTTTTCTCTTGTGAAAAGTAATAAACACACGCGAGATCACGGCTTACGGACACACATTTGGCGTCAATTATAAAAGTATGCGGGAAGATTGGGGTTCGATCCCGGTTGGGTGTACCGAGGGTGGTTTCCCCCTCTTTCTCTACGCAAATTCGGGTACACTTCGTCTAAATTAAACATTTCTAATCCCCGACACATTAGTGTAATTAGTAAATAAGCGTATAACTCAATGGGTAGTATGACGCGGTGCAATTTTTTTTTATATAAACGTGATAACACAAAACATTCACACCCTTACTGAAAACAAAAGATTTCGTATGTCTGAGGGGAAAGAATTTAAAACGAGGCGGTAGAACCAATTTTCAAAATGGCCCTTTTGCTCAGACGAGTTTGAAACTTCTGGTCTAGGTCCGTCCACGCGGCACTATTTGGAGGACACGAACATCAGCCTTCAAGGGAAAGTGCTCCCTATCCCCCCACCCCCGACGACGGTATCGTCGGTACATTCTACAGACGCCAAGAGTGACTGACATCTGGCCGGACAAACTATTGTATCACCCCCAAGAACGTTTCTACAACTTTCCCAAAATCGTTTGTGTATACGCGTTCGCTCAAACGTTTAAGTGGGTCCTCGCAGAAATACATACACCTCACGTGCACGTTCGTGTCCAATGGGGAGCGCATTGTATTTAAAGTAGGTCGCTGCGAGGGTATGCAGTTCACGTGGATTTTATTAATAAGGCGTTTGGACTGGAAAGTTACTCGTACCAAGGACCTCCTACCGATTAATGTAGACTCCGAAACAATGCTCAAGCTTTAATGGTATGTCAAAGTCCAATTTTTATATAAAGGGACTTATCTGACAGGTAGAAATGTTACTAGATATACTTTCACGGATTCATACTTCATGTGATCTGCAATTGTCACTTTTGATAGATATTATTAATGTTGATCACAAAAAAATATGTATTATCTAAAAGACCTCTCTTATTAAAATTGGACTATATCTCACGATTTATCAGGACGTGGAAAAAATTATTGATATTTTAATAATATCGATATTTTCCTTTCGATACCAATACCTAATTTACTCGATATTTTTGTTTCAATACTCTTTTACTCAAATTAGTTTATAATTTAGGTATTTGTCTCGGTAACATAATATTTTTAAGCTCACACCCTGATCATTTGGAAGTTCCTGTTACTTTGTTTGGGAAATGAACCAGACCCACTCCTAAGCCCTTTATTACAATGTTTTGATCCTTTATTATTAGTGATTTAACATATAGAATATAGAAAATTATAATGCTATAATGTTATTTATTATTATTTAAGTATAAACATTCATTAAATGTATAGAAAAGAAAAAAACAGCATTTTTTACATGGAAAACCATAAAAAAAACATTTGGGGGGAAAATGTCCCAGCTACTCTTACGATACAAATAAATAGTCATCAAATTTTTCCTTTTGATACGACTACGGTACCAAATTTTTTCTTGATCGACCTAGGTGGTTTTGGGGTAAAGTACTCGCCTCAGGACTCGATGTTCGTGGGTTCAAACCCAACCGGAGTCAACGGATTTTTCTTGATCGATAAAAATCAGTAGCACAACTTCCTCCAGAGGGAAGTAAAGCCGTCGCTCCCATGTCGATTGTGGCACGTTAAAGAGTCTTTATCAACAAATTAGAAGACCCTTTCGATCTCGCTTATAGAAATTATCGTGTTCTGGTATAACCAGTCAGTTCAGAAAGTGCACGTTGGATACCTCAAATAAATAAAATAAATATTTTTCTTTCGATTCTACATGCCAAGACGTTCGAATCTAACCTACCTGCGTTGAGGTCGATTATAACCATCTATTTAATCCTTTTCTCAACGTGAATGCTTGTGAATTCCTTTTATTTAGCCGCATCTATTCATAAGATAAAGTAATTATTGGCCATCTTGTGTAAAGACGTAAAGCTAAAACCAGTATTTGCTAAGTCATTTTGTGCAAAAAGGATCACAGTTGGTAGAAAAATCGTGACAATGCCTCACAACGCAAACTAATCAAGAACCGCATAAAAACTTAACACATGTTAAAAGGGAGTTGAAAGCTACACTTGTTTTCAATTCTTCTGCATAAAATATTTTGTAATGGAATAGTAGAGCAGAACCTACAAGCAATTTATTTGTGCAAAATATCTCGGTCAGCATTCTATTCATTAGTGATGCTAGTTGGTTGGAAACTGATTCAAGCGTAGCATGCTGATTCACTATCCGAGTTTAACCTCCCTTCCTCTAGACGAGTGATTCTCAAACTTGTATGCTTCACGTACCCCCTGGGAATATTTATATAGCTGGTGTACAGATATGAAATATTTTAGTATAAAAATGGATATACAATAAAACATCTATAACTATTAGTGTCTATTTACAGTTTACTTTATACAACTACATATATTAATAAACACAAAAAATGACATGATTGATCAAATATAATACAATTATCAATATCATATTGTGGGTACTCATTGAGATGGGTGTGTTTGCTAAATGTACAATCTGGATAACATGTATACAATAATTCCACCACTTCATCGCGTACCCCCAAAATGTGTTCCCAGCTTTGAGAATCACTGCTCTACCCAAGACCTATTTCGAGAAGTCACCCGTTGTTTCAATTAGTGTGCACGACAATGAGAGAACGAAACAAGGGTTATTCTAATTAATTTCTTTCTTTCTTAACATCACGTCTTAAAAATGAGTAAAGTTGAATGAGGTGTACGCGCATTTTCGTGGAGGGAGAGTGAAAAACCCTTTTAAGAAACCTCTGTACATCCGACAGGAATTCGAGCACGATCCCCCAGTCATCGGCAGTCTCGTCTATTGCGAGAGTGACGCCTTTGGACAGTGTTTTTCAAACGGTGTGCCACAAAGGGTCGTCGTCAGGCGTGCTGCGGGAGTTTGGGAAAATGTGTGCCTTGACAATTTTAGCGCCTTGTTCGGTGTGCCGTGAGTTTAGAAAAAGGTTGAAAATCACCGCCTTTGACCATGCGGCCACCGAAGCGAGTTTATGCTCAATAATAATTGTGAACACTCTTATGCGGATTAATCCAAGCATGGAAAGAGAGACGTTAGTTAAGTAGAATACAGAATAGTGCACTACAATATTATAATGGCTTCTCTAAAAATGAGGCACTGGTGACATTACCAAGATTCTCCCTCAACCTGAGTTAGACCTTAGGCACTGGTGACATCACCAAGATTCTCCCTCAACCTGAGTTAGACCTTAGGCACTGGTGACATTACCAAGATTCTCCCTCAACCTGAGTAAGACCTGAGGCACTGGTGACATTATCAAGCTTCTCTCAACCTGAGCAAGACCTGAGGCATTGGTGACATTACCAAACTTCTCTCTCAACCTGAGCAAGACCTGAGGCACTGGTGACATTACCCAACTTCTCTCTCAACCTGAGCAAGACCTGATGCACTGATTACATTATCAAGCTTCTCTCAACCTGAGCAAGATCTGAGGCACTGGTGACATTACCAAGCTTCTCCCTCAACCTGAGCAAGACCTGAGGCACTGGTGACATCACCAAGATTCTCCCTAAACCTGAGCAAGACCTGAGGCACTGATGACATTATCAAGCTTCTCTCAATCTGAGCAAGACCTGCGGCACTGGTGACATTATCAAGCTTCTCTCAACCTGAGCAAGACCTGAGGCACTGGTGACATTACCAAGCTTCTCCCTCAACCTGAGCAAGATCTGAGGCACTGGTGACATTATCAAGCTTCTCTCAACTTGAGAAAGACCTGAGAAACTGGTGACATTACCAAGCTTCTCTCAACCTGAGCAAGACCTGAGGCACTGATGACATTATCAAGCTTCTCTCAACCTGAGCAAGACCTGAGGCACTGGTGACATTATCAAGCTTCTCTCAACCTGAGCAAGACCTGGGGCACTGGTGACATTACCAAGCTTCTCCCTCAACCTGAGCAAGACCTGAGGCACTGGTGACATTACCAAGCTTCTCCCTCAACCTGAGCAAGATCTGAGGCACTGGTGACATTATCAAGCTTCTCTCAACCTGAGCAAGATCTGAGGCACTGGTGACATTATCAAGCTTCTCTCAACCTGAGCAAGACCTGAGGCACTGGTGACATTATCAAGCTTCTCTCAACCTGAGCAAGATCTGAGGCACTGGTGACATTACCAAGCTTCTCCCTCAACCTGAGCAAGACCTGAGGCACTGGTGACATCACCAAGATTCTCCCTAAACCTGAGCAAGACCTGAGGCACTGATGACATTATCAAGCTTCTCTCAAACTGAGTAAGATCTGAGGCACCGGTGACATTATCAAGCTTCTCTCAACTTGAGCAAGATCTGAGGCACTGGTGACATTACCAAGCTTCTCTCTCAACCTGAGCAAGACCTGAGGCACTGGTGACATTACCAATATTCTCCTTCAACCTGAGCAAGATCTGAGGCACTGGTGACATTATCAAGCTTCTCTCAACCTGAGGCACAAGTGACAACATTCATCTCTAGCATTCAACATAAGATGAGGCGGTGCTAATAATAATAATAATATTGTAGTTAAATTGGGTCCACACAAATTTAAATCTTTTTCACAACGCTGTGCTTTAAAACGATCATCCGTTGTAGGTTATCCCAAAATACTGAAGTTTTAGCGGATCGTGTCAAAGAACACTCTGCCTGAACAAATTATGTTCTACTAAATCTTAGCTTAGAAACTGACAAAAGAGATTCTGTGTAACTAATTTTGACGCGATAAGTGTAGACTGTAGACAATAATTTATAGAACGCTCTTGACACAACAAAAACTAGCGTCATTCACGCGGTTCCGCACAGGCAAATTGGAGTATAAACGCGGCTGAAACAAAAGAATAACTAGTCCCGCACAAAAAGCGTCAGCCCGATAACCCAGGTGATAAGCAACGCTGCGTGACGACTCACCTAACCTAGAAAAGAAAGCTGGAACCTACCTGCCAAATGAAATCTTGACTCCGAAATCTGAGCAAGATTTCTTTCTACATGTTAAATGGCGTGTTTTCGACCATTTCAAAAGTGTACGGGGGCAAGCTTTGGTTTCCAACAAACAAACCTGGGTCGAGCAATGTGTACACTTTGTTCTAGTAAAATCTACAAATGGATAGTTAAGTTAAGGTTACCTATAGTTTGATTCTTGAGCTAAGGATCAGAGGTTCGATTCCTGGTATGGCCAAAAGATTTATTAGAGGTGAAATGTGGATTTATCCCTTCAGAGTGATGAATTAATGACTGGGGGTCTGGGTGCTGTTCTAGATTTAATTCAGAAGTCGTGAGCTGATATAATCAGTAGGTTCAGAAAGTGGATTATAAATAGTTCAAATAATAATAATAATAAATAGTGTGGTTCTGGTAGTAAATAGCTTTTAGAACATATTTAGATATTTTAGACCGCCAACATTAGCATAATTTTACTAAGTATTAATATTGTCCATCAAAAGTGACAGTTACTGATTGCATGACTTTATGTACAAATATAAATAAAAAAAGTTTTAGTCTTTTTATTTGTTTTAGTAACTTTTATAACTATCAAAAAAGCTCCTTCCAATTTAAACTAGACTAGCAAAAATGTCAGTGCTGTGATAATGTTGGTTTTGTGTTGGGCGGTCGCATTAACGTATTTAGGCAAGAGGCAAATTCCAGGATAATGCTGGCCAAACAATTACTACTTAGTGACACAAATACCGACTTCCATCCCTCGTTTTCCCGCGGTAATTCATTTCATCTTTACTCGCAATGGTTTTCATTCCATTATAACTCGCGGTGACTTCCATTTAATCTTAACTCGCGGTGAATTTTATCCCATCTTGACTCGAAATGGTTTTCATTCTATTATAACTCGCGGTGACTTTCATTTAATCTTAACTCGCGGTGACTTTCATTTAATCTTAACTCGCGGTGACTATCAATTTCATATTATCTATTGGTGACTATAATTCCACTAAATCAATGTTATAATTGATTTGACTGTAGTTACAGCTTTTATCCATTAAAAGATTGTAAAACCTTACCATGCATTAAGTTAAATTAATTAGATGTTTAGTTTGCTAGCCAAATTTTAAAATATGATACATTTAATTTTAACGTAGTCTTCCCTGGCATAAAAGGTTTCCTAATAAAAAAAAAATGGGTGTGTGTACTTATGTACGCGCGTGAGAAGTTATACTTCTTTGGCATCATTAAATAAACTAAAAGAATCTTAGATTGATGAATAAGATTTATTGTAGAGCATTAGATATTAGAAATTAATAATAAATATTTAAAATTGAAAATTAATAATTTAATAATATATATATAATTATTAAAAATAAAATTTAGAAAATAATAAATATATATGACATAATTTGTACTAAATATTATAAGATTCTTAATTTTAAATATTTATTATTGATTATTTAATATTTTAAAAGTAAATGAATAAATTTAATAATAAATTCAAAAATTGAATTTAAGTTTATTCATTTTTTAAATATTTATTACTTTCTTAATTTAATATTCACTTTTCATTTTTATCAAAAAGTTTTCATTAAATTTGTTCATTTATTTTTATAAATATTTATTATTTATTCAATTTAATAATAAATATTAAAATTAATATTTTAATTTGATACTCGATTTAAATTTTTATCACAAATTTTTTATTAAATGTTTTATTAATTTGATTTCTTTATTTTGTAAATATTAAATAACCAATAATAAATATTTAACAATAATAATTTAATAATATTTAGTATTAATTATGTTAAATAATAATATTTTAATTTATATCAATAAATAATACATACGGATAGTTAACCTCAATTATATCGGAGCACTTGAAAAAGTCTATAAGCACAATTTTTTTCACTAATATTTACGAATAGTAAATAATATTAATCAAAATATTCAATTTAAATCACTACTGAATATAATTTATTAGCACATATATAATTCGCACTTGTATGAAACTAAAACACGTGTTGTGAATGTAGAAACTAGAAACATGTGGATGAATATTATATATATGAAAACAGTGATCAGAGGCGACGAGCGTACCAACATGCGCGACTAACAGAGGTTCTATTTCTATTTTGTTGGTAGCTTTTTATTTCGAGACTTAATTAGCGGTTTAGCTTCAACCTGTTACTTTTGTGTTACAGTGATGCGCGCGCATCTTAAAATTTCACTCTCATCATTTTTTCATAACGCGCCTAAAGAAGTATAACTTCAAAAAAGCTCGAAAGCTAAGATGTTTGGCTAGTTGTTTTAGTAGAGTTAACCAAATCTGTATTCCTTTCAAAACGTTGACTCTGCATTATAAATAAATAGTTATAAAAATGATTGTATCAATACAAAAATTGCATGCATGTATAAAAAAAAATTAGAAAGGTGTCGCGGAATGATACATGTTCCAGTTTATGGTTTTAACGTAATTTCTTAAGGTGGGCGACATAAGTAACTAGATCATGGTTTCGACTAATGAAAGTAATTTTCCTGTTGCGACAGCGAAGTACACTGCAATTAGACTATAATAAAACTTAGTCGAAAGGTACCGCCCCCTTCTTTAACTCGTGCGGATAGATCGACCACGCGAAAGGGACAAGGAAATGAAACAAGACCGGGCAAATGACCCCCAAAAGTGGTTATATTATGTAATAACGTAAAACATCAAGGATAGCGGCAGGGTTAAGGCGCTATGGTAAGATTTTGACAGGAAGAAACTTTTAGAAAATACAAACCTATTTTTTTTCCCCACTCAACATTGATAACATTTCTTTTTTGTCAGTATTTTTTCTTGGTCATTTTTATTTCATTTATATGTCTTAATTTAATCTAGCAAATTTAAGGAATAACATTTTATTATTTAGCACCGCGTCTTACTACCCGTTCGGGTTATACGCTTAAGTACTAATTACGTTAATGGATTAGGAATTGGGAGGGTTGAATTAGAGGAAATGAACCCGCATTTGCGTGGAGGGAGAGTGGAAAAACATTTAGGTAAAACCACCCCCAGTTCACCCGACCGAGATTTGAACCTCGATCTCCCCGTCCTCAGCAGTCGAGCTCAACACGACAAGCGCGTTAGCCAACTGCGCAACCGAGGCGGGTATTAAGGAATAACAGAAAGTCCTACACTCAACCAGGTTACAGTATTTCTTTTTAGCACCGCATCTTACTACCCGTTCAAGTTATACACCTATGTACTAATTACATTAATGGTTTAACGATTAGAATGGTTTAACGGAGAGGAAGTGCACACGCATTTGCGTAGAGGAGCGGAAAGCCTTTTAGAAAAAAAAACTCCTCAGTGCACCCGACTAGGATCGAGTCCAGATTTGTCTGTTAGTCTAACACGAGAGTTAGACCACGCGGCCACCGAGGTGGGGTGGGTTACACTATTATTAATAATTAACTTTTAACAATTTTAAACAAGTAACTTAAAAAACAATAATAATAATAATAATAGAACAGATCCTAGAAACTATCAATTAGTAATAATTTTTTATTTTTTTATCACCGCGTCTTACTACCCGTTCGGGTTATATTTATATATGATATTACTTTAACGGGGTAGGGATGAGGAAGGAAGCATTTTAGAGGCAATCTACCCGCATTTACGTGGAAGGAAAGTGGGAAACCAATTAGAGAAAACCATCCTCAGTAGATCCGACCAGGACTCAAACCTCGATCAACGCCCGTCATCAGCAAGCCAGTTTAACATGAGAGTGGCGCCTTCTTAGACCATTTGGACAATGAAGCGGGTAACATCAAATTAAATCAACCAAACTCACAAGCATATGATAAATTTTAACAAGTTTTATTTTATTCACACATATTATTTACAATGATATCTATCAAAAGTAACAGCTGAAGATCACATGACATGACGTATGAATACGTGAATGTGTGTCTTCCTATAAAAATTTGAAGTTAGTTTGAACGCCTGACTAAATCGGAAGGCCTGCTTTCAATAATTACCGCGAACACACTAAGGGTGAATTATCCATCCTTTATCCCATCGAATGCTGGTACATTTACATAAAATCCATCCTTATCGTGCCGTGTCTCTTGATTTGTTTCTGAAGCTGCGGCTAGTCCGAAAGGATAATAAAAAGCATGGCACACGCAAAATTATAATTTTAATTTTTAAGGCGTGTGTTCTGATGACAGTGATTTAAAAGAATTCATTTCGAATGTTAGCAGTCTTTATCAGAACCATTGTCTCTACGGTTAACAACTGCCTTATAATTCCGATTTTTAAAGGAAATATAATTCAGGATTTGTATTGGGACTGTTTGTGTGTAAAATGTCTGAAGAGTGTCTCTTTCAAGGAGATACAATTCAGCTCCCCCATTCTCCTAACAAATGTAGGATACAACCAATTGTTGAACTATCCTATACCCTCACGTACCATTGGGTAATCGATGCTTGTATATAGTGTACTGTATGTCTGCTCTGTTAATGGATCAACATGAGAGATACAAGGTGAATTTGTTTGACGATATCAATTTTTTCTTTTTCTGAAAATTCAGAGAATCATCTCGAATAAAAAATATTGTTTTGTTTATTTCCTCGCGCCTTACAACCTGCACGGTGATTACACACAAATAATTTGTATGTGGTAGGGATGAGGATATAATTTTAAAGAAAATGTATTCTTATTTGATTAAAAAAGGGGGGGGATATTATTAGGAAAAGCCACCTTTAGCACACCAGGCCCAGTCTAATTATCTCTTGTTTCAGCCAGTTTATTTCAGCCAGACCAGTATACTAATCCCTGTATTTCAGCCAGACCAGTATACTAATCCCTTTATTTCAACCAGTCCAGTCTACTATTCCCTGTATTTCAGCCAGTCCAGTCTACGATTCCCTGTATTTCAGCCAGACTAGTCTACTAGCCTCTCTATTCTAGCAAGGCCACTCTACTATCCCCTTTGTTTCATCCAGGCCTTTCTACTAGCCCCTCTATTTTAGCCAGACCGGTCTACTATTTCTTGTATTTCAGCCAGCCCAGTATACTATCCTCTGTATTTCAGCTAAGCCCATCTATTAGCCTCTGTAACTCAGCTAGGCCCGTCTAGTCGGCATCACGTTGAACGTGATCCAGTGGCCCAAGGCCGGAAATATTGAGTGCCCCAGTAAGAAGTGTATAATACTGCAGCTTGCACAACCGCTAATAGCAGGGCCTACAATAGCGTGCATATAACACACGATGACTGACGTATCTCCTCACTGGATCACTCATTTAAAGGGGGCATTCACATCAAACGAGAAAAAGGGGAGGAGAAGTGTTGTTCACTGGTGTAGATAAGGTTTGATTGAAGGTAAAGTGTATATTTTTTCATTGCGTCATAATACTCGTTTGGGTTTTATGCTACTGGGGTAAAGATGATAAAAGTGTAATTTGGAAGAAGTGTACACCCATTTGTGTTGAGGGAGAGAAATAAATTATTTATTGAAAACTAGTCTCAGTATACTTGGCAGGGAATAAAACCCCGATCATCACCAGCAAGCTGTACTAAATAAGCTCGACTTTGAGATTGCCTTGCCACCAATGTGGATGACACGCACTGCATATTACTACCAGCCCAGGATATCTGTATATTTACACCAATGGGGTACGGATGAGTAAGGTAGAATTTAGATAAAGTGTTCCCGAATTTGCGTGGAATAGCGGGAAAAAGTTAGTAAAATAAAACAGCTCAATACACCAAACCCGGTTTCGAGCCCGAACCTTCTCGTCGAAGCCAAACCAGACAAGACGAAACTGGCCTTTTTACCCACGTGATCTTCGGTACGAGTGGCATACAATTAATCAAGTTTCAGGTAGATAATAGAGATAAGACTCGATGCCAGTTGCACCTCGGGGAGGAAGTAGTTTTCCATAACCTCTCCAGGCGAATGCTAGTTTACTTATTTTGAGCTACCCCAGTCATCAATAACCCATTATATAGTCATTATTAATCTTCGTGTTAAACGTATCAATAAAAAAACAGAGGCGCGTAAATGATATTTTGTCTTGGGAATGTCAATGAGTTTTTTTAAGAGATAAGAATTCTATTTAGATGTCCACGCCAAAGTTGCAGTGGCTTGAAACAAAAAAAAGTTGCTTGATAAACCCTAATGGAACCAAGTCTAGACGGACTACTCAAGAGTTTACGTACGCATTTAAAACCAACCGGTGGGTACGCGGACAAAACGTCAAGTTTATTTAGTCTGGTTCGTTAGCTATCCGTGTGTAATGAAGGAGTTTTCTTTCTAAATTGTTTTCCACTCCTCACCCCTCCCACGAAAATGTGGATACATTTCCTTTTAATTATATCTTCCTCATCTCTACCCCTATATTTTTTGTAGTTAAATGTGGCTAACCCGGACAGGTATTAACAAGCGATGCAAAAACCATATCATTTATTGTATTCATAGGGTATATAATTATCATATATCAATACAGTCATGTATTATCGTAGCAAATAATTATTCTAAATTCACATGTATTTTTATTTTACACAAAATATTTATTCTGTGGATCGTAAAACAGTTAGATTTTTATTAAAAAATCATCAACATATTTTTGTTTATAGAAAATATAAAATTCTAAAAATAAATATTCATACACCACTCATCACCATTGTAATTTTCTCCATCGTCATTACCATTTTTGGACATTTCGTATGAATCATTACTGTCAAAACAGGCTGAATGACTGTCACAATATCTGTATACTTGAGGCCAATTTTTCAAACACTGACAGAACAGTATCCTACAATTTTTTGAGCAGTTACAGGCAAGTAGATCTAATACTGCTTCAAGTGTAGGTTGTCCTATCAAGTCCACAACGACTAGGTGTTGTTCTCCATCCAACTTTTCACCTTTCCATCCTTTTCTTATAGGATTAGGGATTTGCGGATCTTTAGCCATATTGCTACTTGGTAGTTAACGATAAAAAATAACTTTATTATTATTATCACCGCATCTTACTACCCGTTCGGGCTATACGCACTTACGCTAATGTGTAATGGTAGGGTGATTGTGAGATGAAATGAAGGACCTACAGTTTAACGTGGAATCCGAACCACGGTGGAGGCCTGGCATTCCCCACATTCACAAGATGTCTTGTCAGAGGTGAAGAAAGGGTTTGGTGATCAGATAAATTTGTGGCGGGAACGAGGATTGAGCCCCGGACCTCAGCACAAAAGTACGACACCTTACCCCTAGGCTGCCAGGTCACCCAAAAATAACTTCAAATACCTACGTAAAGCAATTAATATTTACAAATTTTCTTGGGCTCCTGCGGCTGGCCTCCTTTTTTTTCTATATATTTTATTACTGACTACAGCCTTGATTATACCCCTTTCCCTTCACCTCCCCGTCGTTCCAATACATTTCTGGCTGCACCACTGCACAAACCTGTGAGGGAGGGGGGTATTGGTAAGTTACCCCACACATGGTAAGCACAAACTTTTATTAGTTTAAGGTATAGTATACAATTTTAGGGAAAATTAAATCACCAGCCCTCGAGCAGAATAATGTTTCAAGAGTTTTAATGGAAACTAATCCAGTTTAAAGTAAACTTTTTTGTTTAATACTACGTCTCACTACCCGTTCGAGTTGTACACAGATGTACTAATGACGCAATTGTGCAGGAGATCAGGGGATAAGGAAGGTTGTATTTAGAGGAAGTGTTTAGTACAACAAATTGGTATTCGAACCCCGATCTTCCCGTCATCGGTAGTTCAGTCTAGTGCGAGATTGACGCCTTAGACCATTCGGCTACCAAAGCAGTTAAAGTATTTCAATCTTTAACAAATATCCTAAATAGAAAGATATCATTTTAAGTGTCCAATTAAAGAAATCAGCTGTTTGGTCAGGTCAATATTTTTTTTATAGTAATGAGAAGCTTGAATGAACTGAGATTAAATGCCTCTATGAAGATTGTAAATATTTTTTAAAAAAAAGTGGTTTAATAATTGGTACGTAAAAGTGAAATATGAATTCTAGCTTTCTCTATTTAGAGAAGACTTTACTTGAAAATTAACAATGATCATAGATATATTGATTTTAAATCACAGAAATGTTTAACCCAATATTTATAATTTTTTAAATGATTATGGCAAACTGGTATCAAACTTAAGCAAAATTGTGTTGGTTAATTTTATTGTGCAATACCATTATTTTGTTATTAAAGAGAGTCACAGATTGATTAGTTTATTTTATATCTACGACCACGAAAAGGGACTAGTGTTTCAATTTAAATCCAACTGAGTAAGTGGAACACGTTGCGTGTTTCGACTGTAGCAACCAATATCCTAATAATTGTGAATGTTGAAAGCAATATTTTTTTTAACTTCATTCTAGTCTGCATACAATAGTAAATATTACCAAATGAGATATATTAGTATAGTTTTATCCCATTACCTCTTCACGTTCATGCGGGTGCATTTTCATCCAGTTACCCTATCAAATACTTTTCGTAAGGATAAGTCGTTAATAGCCTTGGAATTGAATGAGTTACTATTAATAAAAATAACCGATTTAACACTCAGTTAAAGACAATAAACAATTATTTTTTATGGCCTTCACCGAGAATCAAAACGGTGAAAAGAAAAAGAAGAACAATGTGAACAAAACAAAATGAGAAAAATTGAGTTTATTGCCCTCAATTTAAATTCATTTCTCTTCACGGAGTAAAAATTTAAATAATAGTTTGACATACTTCCGCGAGGACTCAAAAGCGTATTCTATATTTTTCGCATGAGTAAACTTTACAAAAACTAAGACAAAGCGGAACCAATTTGTGTTGCAGCTCTGTTTGTAAACATAATAAAGTGAGGCTAAACGTAAACAGACTCGATTGTCTGCGAACTGGGCTCGATGGAATTTAATGGTCGTGAGAAGGAAAACGTGGGAGAAACGTCCCAGGAAGAGGGAAAGGAAGAGAACACGACATAGAAGGAAGAAAGAAAGCAGAACATGGAAGATAACAAGACATGGAAGGAAGATAACAAGACATGGAAAGAAGATAACAGGACATGGAAGTAAGATAATAGGACATGGAAAGAAGGTAATAGGACATGGAAAGAAGATAATAGGACATGGAAGGAAGATAACAAGACATGGAAGGAAGATAACAGGACATGGAAGTAAGATAATAGGACATGGAAGGAAGGTAATAGGACATGGAAAGAAGATAATAGGACATGGAAGGAAGATAATAGGACATGGAAAGAAGATAATAGGACATGGAAGGAAGATAACAAGACAAGGAAGGAAGTAATAGGACATGGAAAGAAGATAATAGGACATGGAAGGAGATAATAGGACATGGAAGGAAGATAATAGGACATGGAAGAAGATAATAGGACATGGAAGGAAGATAATAGGACATGGAATGAAGAGAACAGAACATGGAACAAAGATAACAGAACAAGAAGAAAGCCGAACATAGAAGATAACAAAACATGGAGGGAAGAGAACACGACATGGAAGAAATAATACAGGACATGGATGGAAGAAAACGGAATATGCTCAAGGTTCTGGCTTATTTAGTACCAGCGTGCTGGCTATTAGCGACTTATTTTGACCTAAATGGAGGATTAGTACAGCAACCAGAACCCAAACAGTTTGTGTACCCCTTTGTGGGAGCGAACAAACTCAATTTTAGAATGATGAACGTTCGGCCTTATCGTAATTCCTAATCGCGACCTTTTAATCCGAACGCACACACTTTGATGAGTCACAAGGTAGATTTTAATTGTCATTGTGTGCCCCACGTATCATTTAGGGGATTTAATGAGCACTTTCCGAACAGAATGACAACATTAGCAAACGACTTAAAAACTAGTTTGATTCTGCAAATCAACACAATACCCAGTCTCACAGCCGCCAATTTATCAATGTAAAAGGGGAAGTCCCAGTTTCATCAATGATAGCTTTTCAGCCTTCACTGGAATCAAACCCCACCGTAATCCTCAGCTCTGAAGAAAGACGCGCTACCGACTGAGTTAAGGTGAACACCACATGTTACTACCACCTTTCCGGGCTATCCATATATCTACAATAATGGGGTAGGGATAAGAACGGTAAAATAAATAGGATGTTTCCCACATTAGTGTTAAGAGGGAGTGGGAAGTTAATTAGAAAATAATGTAACTTCATGAGTGCACCTGGCCGGGATTCGAGTCTTAACTCCCCCACGAGTTTCCCACCAAGCCCAGAGCATCACGCATACTGTCAATCATTGTTCTGTGGTAGTGTTACAGAGAAAATGAGTTTTCCCCAACGATTAAATAGTATGCATTCTTTCAGCCCTTGTTCTGTGGTTGTGCTACAGTGAAAATGAGTTTTCCCTTTCGATTAAATAGTATGCATTCTTTCAGCTCTTGTTGTAGGGTGGTGCTAGAGTGAAAATGAGTTTTCCACCACGATCAGGACATGTTACATCTTGTCAACTCTTGCTCTGTGGCGGCGCTACACAGAAAATGAGCGGAGCATGATGAAGTACCATAGCGTAGTGGGAGGCAGGAAGGTGGGGGGAAGTCACCTCGATTTTCCAGCGCCTGAACAAACCTTGTTACACTGTGTGTGTCAAGTCAGTCTGTTGCCGAAACTCGAACAAACATCACGTGGGATAGTTGTTGGGTCGAGCGCTCAGAACGTCTTTCTCAAAGGAGTTTCCAGGCGCCGGGTCGTCTTTTTGGTCAAGCTCACATAAACCCTCGACATATCTACTCAAATGTTGAGGACTCAAAATAGTCTATTTTTAAATGAAGTAGAATTCATTCTCTTTAAGAAAAACTCTATTCAAATAAGACATTATCAAGACAAATCAATAACATATTAAGAACTCTCTAAGCTCAGTAATTTTTAACTTCTGAGTTAAATATCCAGTTACCATAAAATAAATCATACAGATCTAAATTACTTTCCTGAAAGTTAGAGTTGGTATGAACCATTTGTTTTAAATTATGTTGTAATTAATCCACCATCCAAGAGAAGGCTCAGTTGGACAAAAAGTGGATCCCTGCGAGTGATATTGAGGATGGTCAGGGACTAGACTCACACCATCGAACGAGATTACTACAATCTTACCTCTTCTCACAAGTGAATATGTCTAACAGGATCTAGGAACGCTGCCTTCAACAAGTAAGAACCTTACTTTTTTTGCGGGAGTTTGCATGGGTTTAGTTCTACACCAAGCTTTTTTTTAAATAGGTTTTTACAAACTTATTTTATTTAAAAAACAACACGACGCCCAAATACAATCCAAACAGCGTAAGAGTGTAGTAAGTGACAGCTAGCAGAAGTTTTCAGCTCTAGGTGCTATCATGTATCCATTCGCCAAACCATATGATCTGCAAGACCATGTGTTGAGCTGTTGTCACGTTCGGCAGTTAAAACTTTCACAACAAGCAATATCTTTAAAAGATTTTTTTTATCTTTTAAAGTTTTTTATATGATTAAAATACAAACTTCTAAAAATAACCGTTTGAACGTTTATTTTTTTTGTGGAGTTCACTTAAAAATACTTTAAAAACCTGGGCATCTAAAAGGCTGCTTTCTCTTCATATTTATAATGATAGCGAAACGGACTAAGTGATCTGAGCGCGGTTGATGACGTCATACAACCCGTATTCGGTTGTGTTCATGCGCGTTCTTTTTTTAAAAAAGTTTTATTTTGAAACTTTATGTTGTGTGGTGGTTCTTTCTCTACGTTATAAGAAGATATAAGTGTGAATATAATACTTTTTAATTTATTATTTCATGCACTATAATATATTGTGTTGCCACAACTGCGAAACAAAAGAGATAATAGTTTTATTATATTAATTTGTTCTTTCAAAGGTTAAGAAAAAGCCAATTATATTGTAATCCTAAAGGAAATATTATCTATCAGAAGAGTTTATTAACACTTTTGATTGAAAAACATTATTACTAAGAGAATAATTATTATTTCCACATTAGTGACTTTCCACCAATGTAATAAAAATATTATGCTAGCTGTCAGTTCCCAACACCCCTATGTTAGATGGATTGTACTTAGCCACTAATTCGCCACTTAATTGAAGCATATAAATTAATTTCATTGTGATACGTTTTAGGACCTGGACCTGCCGGTAGTAGAGTTCTGGGTCTTTAGGTCAATATTAAGACATAATCAACCATAAATAATAATAATAATAATAATAATTATTATTATTATTATTATTATTATTATTACCACGTCTTACTACCCGTTCGGGTTGTACGCAATCGAGCATAAAAAGTCAGATGTTATATATGTAAATATTTGAATCAAAATATATTTTAATAGTACTAATCTGATTTAGATCTGAAGGAACTATATTGGCAGTTATAAGATTACTAAAACCATTTTTACGTATGCATACGTCATGCTATCTACAAATGTCACTTTTTATTAATAATAATTACCAATTAATTAATACTAATAAAATAGTAAAATGTTGACCACAAAAATATTTTAATTTTATAAAGAGCTCCTTAATACCAGAATCATATTGTACGTTCAATAAGGTTATTATCGACGTGGGTAAAGAGTGAAAGTGTAATTAAAGGAAATGCGACCGCATCAGCGCAGAGAGGGAACGGGAAAACTAAATGAATAAATTACATTCATGAACCTCCCACCCCTTTCAACCCTTCATCTCAACCGGTCGATATTCGCACCTCAACCTCCCCATCGCCGGTACAGTCGATTGCGAACCTGACTCCTTGTACTATGTAACTAAATATAGAGACTAACAATTTTTGCAAAAATAAAATTATTCAATATTTTCCTACCATTTCGTCTGGCTATGTAGGCTACTTTTCTTGGTTGATTATTGAATTCAATCTCATGCAAAATAATACGTTTGGGTTAAAGTGTTTGTTTATTTATTTATTTCATTTGTTATTTCTATGAAAAAAAGTAAAATATCAAAACATGAGTTGCTAATTTTATTTTTCAAATTTTCTAACTTATTTTTGATAGGTGATGCATGCAAGAATAAATGAAAAATATTTTTAATCATAGTCTTGTGCGTCAGGATTTTAATCCAGGGGTATCTTCTGGAGTCAAGAGTTCGGCACGCTGACCTTTTTCTCAACTCGGCAGGCAGCGTGTTCAATGTTAATCATCTAATAATGTATACGTAAAATGGGGCGTAGCGTCTTGTAGTTGCAGTTAATGCTAACCCGCACTACAGATTTGTGTGAATGGTTGCCGAATCTTTTTAATAACCATTCTATTTTTGGGGGGCATTTTGAGCAAGTTAATAGTAAATGTAGTAGGTGACCTGGTGGTCTAGGGGTAAGGTGTCAGACTTCTGTGCTGGCGGCCGGGTTCAATCCTCGGTCCCGGCAAAGATTTATCTGATTACCAAACCCTTCCTTCACCTCTGACAAGACATCTTGTGAATGTGGGGAATGCCAGGCCTCCACCGTGGTTCGGATTCCACATTAAACTGTAGGTCCTTCATTTCATCTCACAATCACCCTACCATTACACATTAGCGTAAGTGCGTATTACCCGAACGGGTAGTAAGACGCGGTGCTAATAATAATAATAATAATAATAATAATAATAATAATAATAATAATATAATGTAATGTAGCACAATGAATTAATTTAATAATTATTTAGCACCGATGTAATTATTATTTTATTGCTATTTATTTGAGAAGAATTTGATAAATATCAGTATATTTTGATGTAAACATTACAAACTACATGAAGGTTCTAAGTTAGATACTTAGCACCAGATTTATGGTACCAAAATAAGATGCACAAGTGGTTAGGAGTCCATTATGTGTATGAGGTACCAATGTAGTCATGCCCTGCATGTATCAAACCTCATGTATGCCTTAAAAAACTCTACTCCACACATTATTTCGGGGAACGTGGTGAGACCTATAATAAAATATGTATCACCCGCTTCAGTAGCCACGTGGTCTAACCCAGCTACTCTCATGTTGGACTAGATTGTCGAAGACGGGGGATCGGGGTTCGATCCCGGTCGGGTGCAATGAGGGTAGTTTTCCTAAATGGTTTTCAAATCTTCCTCCGCGAAAATGCGGGTGCATTTCCTATAAATTAAACCTTTCTAACCACAAACACATTAGTGTAATAGTACATAGGCGTTATTTTTGCTCATTCTTATTTACTCCAGTCTCAATGTTTGTACGTATACATTAATTAAGTTACTAGAATAAAGACGAGGTAGGTAAAACTTTAGAGGTACTATATCCTCATTTGCGTAGAGGAAAGGTGGAAAACCATTTATGAAAAAATCTCGGTACACCTTACCGATATTCTAACCCCGATCTACCTGTCATCGGCAAGCCAGTCCAACACTAAGGTGACGCATTAGACATTGTAACCACCAATGCAAAGATTTGTATTTAATACTTGACACAATAATCTTAAAAGAAAATGCAATTTTAATCAACCAAATTAAACATTTTTTGAATAACCTTTTAATCATTATCACATTAATAAAGTATTAAGCAAGCTCAATTTTGAGGGTAATATGCAACATTAATGTAATCTATATTTGCGCACTGCTTTCCAGTAACATTAATGTTGCATATTATTCCTCAAAAAATTGAGATTGTTTCATACTTACAAACACTTTTAACGGTTCAAGTTAGATTTTTTTTTAAACGTTAAGTGGTAATTTTTTCAATGTTTCTGGGACAGTTTTGGTAATTTAAAAATCGAACCGGCTTAAGAACGCTTTACACATGCAGACTTACACCCCTCACCCCTAAAGTTTGATGGTGATCATTACTGTCGTTGTGATCTGTGTAGCCAAAAATAAGGCAACAAACCGTGTCAATAACGCACCTAGTGCTACATCCCTGCCTTTGAAACCTGATTAAAAATTGATCCAATTATTTTCAGGTGTGCTAGTCTAGTTCCAAAGAGAG
Organism: Timema cristinae; assembly: GCA_039000515.1. Lineage (NCBI taxonomy): Eukaryota > Metazoa > Arthropoda > Insecta > Phasmatodea > Timematidae > Timema > Timema cristinae. The sequence goes on from JBCFYV010011172.1 coordinate 105,966,099, forward strand.
GAGAGATTATTAAAATAGGTATGTTAATGACCAAGAGGCACTAAACCAGCTTATGTCCTACTTGCACAATCCTTAAAAATACAGACTAATTGTTAAATAATGAAGTGAAACTTGTTTGAAGGCTATAATCTGACGATTTAACATATTTGATTATCTAATATCTTTACTCGTTTCTGCGTCTTTTCCATAAAAGTGGCAGTCTGGTGCACTTACGGGCTGTGGAATTTGAAACATTGGAGACTGTCAGCAGTTTTTGTAAAAAAACATAAACAGAACTAATAGTTTATGCTACGTTTGTTAAACTTCTTTTTCAGAAAATTATCCCAAAAATACCAGAAAATGTCAGTAGCATTTTTACAATTTTATTGACTCTTACGTTTAACACAAAATTTACTCATTTTCAAAGTTTTCCGTGTTTTCAGATGCGCAAAAATCCTGATCACAATTTTTGACTACCTAGTTTTAATCTCGGCCGATGGTGATGAAGCTATTTATCATTTAATTACGGGTCCGTCCTGATATCTAATTAGTATATAGCTCCACGCTAGCGCTGGGTGTATGTTATCAAACCTACTGTTATAAGTTAATGTGCATGATCGCGTGCTGATAAAGTCGGTATTCTTGAGAAAGTGAACGTTAAATATCTAAATAATGTTTTTAATTAATAAGTTTCAGTAAAAATGACTTAAAGGAAAGCTCTCAAAAGACTTCTTTTCCAACACGCATACGCATTAATTAGTGGTAAAATCACAGTACTTTCAAATAAGGAAAACCACCCCCACCCTCAATACAACCAGCCGAGGTAAAATCCCCGATCTCCCCATCATATGCGTATAATCTATTGCGAGAATGACACCTTAGAGGCTTAGATCATTCGTCGCCAAACACCTTAAGGTGGGATGGAAGGGGACACGAGGAAAAGCCAGTATTTTTTTTCAGTTTTTATGGCAAAACTTTTTTTTGCCAAAATAAATAAAATATTGCTCCAGTATAAACATAGAATTTAATTTTATTCCCATGGTGACTCAAAATTTCATGAATATCTGTTAGGTATTTTGGAATTTTAATTACAACTTTTTATCTACATTTAAAAAGTTTGTTAGATACTCATGACAAATATTAAGGAAATGTTGATATCAACATGTGAATAAAATTACCCCTATACGTTTGTACTGGAGCAATATTTTATTTATTTTGGACAAAATAAAAGTTTTGCCATGAAAACTGCAAAAATACTGGCCTTTTCTCGCGTCCCCTTCCATCCCACCTTATGAACGGAAGATAACTTTCAAAATTTCAAATCCTTTCGCGAGCTAACCAGACCAAAAATTGCACGACTATAAATAAATGATAGCTTTGAAATGCAATACAACAATGAAAAACTTCACGCGCATGCGCATAAGCTAATGTGGGTAAGTGCGCAGTGAGACCATCCGATACTGTGATGTAAATATATTGTTGCATAAAAAGATCCGCGCGAGATCAAGTGACAGTTGCAGATCAAATCACTAAACATATGCATACATGAAAGTACAGTCAAATTTTAATAGGAAGGGAGCGTATAGCCCCAACGGGTAATAAAACGCGATGCCGGGGGGGGGGGGGGGGATAAGAGCTAGAAATGTTATTAGGTCTACTTTCATTTTTTTTTTACGTCAGCTCAAGTTATCTGCAGCTGTCACTTCTAAGATATATCAATACCTATAAATAAACGGCTCGAGGTCGCAGAAATGCGAGTATTGAGAAAAATCACTAATAAAACGCTACTCGACAAATACAGAAATGAGAACATAAGATAATCTTGTCAACTCAACCTCGTCAATGACCGAACCCGTGGTGTAGTGGTCGGTGCACCTAGCTAAGAGTCTAGGGGTTCCGAGATTGATTCCCGGCTGGTACCTTGGGTATTTTTCCCGATACGGTAATTACTCCAACGGTCACCAGGGTTTGGTTGAATAGGCTTACGTTTGGAAATGTTTCCTTTGGTTCCACACCCTTATACTCACTATCACCATCATCTCATCTCATCAGGACATGTAAAGAGACTCCAAGGAAAGGTTGTACGATTAGTACAATCTGTCACCCTCTGTGAAAAGGAACATTGGCATTGGTTAATCTTTCCACAAAGTGGGCTACAAATGATGTCGCCCAGACGCGCATCACTGAATGGATAACTTCACGTCGGAGGGAATGGAACCAACGTATTGAGAGGATGAAAGCAAACCGAATTGTCAAAATAGTAAGAATCGAAATTCCTCCAGTGAGGAGAAAACCTGGAAGACCAGGGTGAAGATGTAAGGAAAGCCTTTAAAAACCCTTGGAATGGAACAGGCCAAAGGTCTATTAAGAAGAAAGAGAAAGAAGATATACTTATAATAGAGTAGAATGTTATCAAATTACGCCGCTAAAAAACTGTTTTTTTTAAAGGCCCTTCCAATGAAAATTATTGTAGGTTTAATAACACTTAGTAACTGTCGACTAATGTTCTTCTAACCAGAATCTTGCTCTAGTTATGTGAGGGCGATGAAGTGTGGTAGAGTCCCTGGAGGCTGCGACCAAGGTTACCTTGGTTACCAGGTAGGCCAGGGACCACGCCCTCGCGGCACTCGACCTGATACAACCACCGCCTTATGTGAGCGGACACAATCCATAACACCGTCGCGCGATCAGGTACCGACCGACACTGGTGACGTAACGCCCGATATAACCGACAAGGTTAGCAACGCTTCACTCCCAGCCCATTGGCAACTTGGGGGTGGGTGGGGCGAAAGTGAATGCCTGTGCATGCTTTTTTATCTTGTTTCATTTTATTATGGCACCGGGTCTTACTCGCATTTATGAGAATTACTCTAATGGAGTAGGAATGAGGAAGGAGCTTGGGAATCCACCCTTTGTAGATCGTACCGGGATTATAACCCCATCTCCACGTGATAAGAAAGCCAATCGATCACGAGAGTTACACCTTAGACCAGTCGGCCACGGAAATGTATACTTGACCGGGATTCAAGCTCGGATATACCCGTAATTGGCACTTTAGTATATTGCAAGAGTGACGAAATAGACCATGCGGCCACCGAAGTGGATATGCAGTTTTACCATCGCTGATAGAAGGTTAAGGTCATGGGTTTGAGGCCTCGTATTATGGTCAGGAGTGATACACTGCGACGCCTTCAAGCTTTCCGACCTTATTTTGAACGAGTTTTCCGGTTCGGATCCCGGTGATTAGACTCATTTTCTCGGTTAGTATTGTGTCCACCTATAGTGATTAAAAGAGTCTCGAGTTTGATTCTAAAATTAGGGTTTCTTTCACAGTGGTGAATTGACAGCCAGAGGATTGGCTATTGCGGTTGTTATATAGCTAAGATACTCGTGCGGTAATATAACCAATTGGTTCATATAACCGCTTCAGAGGTCCAATGGTCTAAGGCGTCACTCTCGTGATCGATTGGCTTGCTGATCACGTGGAGATCGGGGTTCGAATTTCAGTCGGGTCTGCTGAGTGTTTTTTCTAAATGGTTTTCCACTTCCTTTCCATGCAAATGCGGGTACATTACCTATAAAACCCTTATTCCCTCATCTTTACCCATTAGAGTAATTAACATATATGTGTATATCCTGGACAGCTAGTAAGACATGGTGAAAAAAAACAGTTGGTTTATAAAACGTACGTTGTGTTTTGTGCTTTGCATCTTATTACCCGTTCGCGCTATATTCTTATTTACACTAACTGGGTAGGAATGAATACGGTAGAAGTTAGATGAAATGTACTCGCATTTGCGTGGAGGGAGAGTGGTAAATCATTTAGGGAAAAAAATCAACCCTACCAAGATTCAATACTTGATATCTTTGTCATTGGAAACACTGTGTAGCGAGAGTGACGTCTTAGACCATGCAACCACCGTGGAGGATAAAAAATGAACGTTAATACACCGAACAATAAAAATAAGGAACTTTTACCCTATTGTGTTTTAATTAACTATTAATATGAGGGGTGACCTGGTGGTCTAGGGGTAAGGTGTCAGACTTCTATGCTGGCGGCTGGGGTTCAATCCTCGGTCCCGGCAAAGATTTATCTGATTACCAACCCCTTCCTTCACCTCTGACAAGACATCTTGTGAATGTGGGGAATGCCTGGCCGCCACCGTGGTTCGGATTCCACGCTAAACTGTAGGTCCTTCATTTCATCTCACAATCACCCTACCATTACACATTAGCGTAAGTGCGTATAACCCGAACGGGTAGTAAGACGCGGTGCTAATAATAATAATAATATTAATATGAGGCGAAATCAGATGAAGCACAAGCGATTCGGAATTTAATATAATTTCGTTGTTGGTTTGTGTTAAAATCCTGAGCGGGTGGGGGACCTATATAGTCAGGACCCGATAACCCAATACCACCTGTTATCTTCACGCGGTTCAAAACGCATGGTTGCCACACTGAATGCCATTAAATTCCCGGACATTCCTAAATACCGTGTAACTTCTTATTTACGTGTGTTGATGTGGATATAACTATATCCATAGGAAGCCCCTTGCGTAACAATAAAATTGTCTATTCTTTTGTTTTGCATATCACGTAATAGTTGTATTCATCAAAACGCGATGAGCGAAGGTAATTAAATGCAGTTTTATACTTGTATTTTGGTCTAGACCGTGGGCAATATCGTGGAGGAGCTGTGCAACAAGATATGTTTAATAACCTCAGAGAGACTTTGGTTCGAATCCCGGCGAGGAAGAATTACATACTTCTTAATCACATAGAGAGTAATCATGTGGACTGTTGAGACGAAAACAGATCAGCGTTATCCTGAACAGAGGGTAAAGAATACTTTCTAATGTAAAACTCTTTTTAGAGTGTCCGGGATTCGAACCCTGGTGTTCAGAGTCAAAGTTTTTTCTTTATCGCGTCAAAACTTTTCACGATTAAGCCTGAAACATTTTCTATATTTGCGAAAGTAATAATAAAAGTCACTAGAACCGACCCATCACTAGTTTAATTATACATTTATGCATCCTTAAGTAAACTCAGGGATGTGACAATAATTCTTCTGAATGCTAGATTAGAAGTCCGATATCTTAGCTTAGTCGGTATCGCTATCTACTGAGCTAATGGTCCCGGGTTCATTTCCCGGCATGATCAAAACATTCATAATTGATTAAATATGGGGTTCTCCTTTCAGAGTGATGAATTAACGGTAGGGGAATGGATGTTGTGTCCATTCTACCTCTAAGCTAGATTAAAAGGAATATACTGATATAATCAGTACGTTCAGAAAGTACACTTTAATTACATAAAATAAATGAAAAAATTGATAGATAAAAACTTTGACAGGAGCACTCAACAGCGGATTTTCATTTTACATCCTGATTTTGGTTGGAAGACCATTCTGGAACGACTTATTTCGCACCAGAATCCTACCAAAATACTACTATAACATATAATACTGGTACAAAACAAGGCCTTCCTACCAAAATCAGGGTATACCTTGTGGACAAGGGAAAGCTATTAACTCTCCTAATGGCTATCATCCGCTTGATTCTTCAGACTACTTTGTTTACAATACGCGGTCGAATAAAAGAACTTAAATACATCTCGTCTGACAATGACAGCTAGCAACTTTCTTTTCCTTCACTTGTTTTGTGTCTGACCACAAGCGTGACACACATGGTGTTCATATTCATCTTTGGAGGACACAGATATGATGCAGGTGACAACCACGCGAGGACACTGCAAGAAACCACTTCATTCATGGTTCACGACAGTTATGTATTTAAAAACAAAGTACGTCTTTAAAGCAAGAAGATATTACAGAGACCAAATATTAAAAAAAAAAAATCGAGTTGTATTTTCTTTAAATCAAAACCTTTAGTTTGTATTTTATGGTATTTTGATTACAGACAACACTTTTCCAAACAACTAAGCGTAGTCAATTTAACTTATATGAACAAATTGTGTCAAAATATATCGAAAATGGACCGCTGCTGGTGGTGAAACGAGCCATTAAGACGTGGGCGAATAGGAATTCACAAACTAATGGGGGGGGGGGGGAAATGCCTCTCACGCATAGATTTGGGTCAGGTGATTGGCGAGAAAATGGAAAAGGAACGAGGGGCGTTAAAGAGATGGCATTTAAACAATTTGCTTGGAGATAAAATTGAAAACCACTATATGAGGGGAAGTGGGGTAATCATCATCGCAGTCTGTCGGAACTGAATACCAACCACTGGGTTTGTAGTCAATAGCTATCCGGTGAATGTAAAATGTAGCTATTGAGTACAGCGACAAGACAAACTTTTTTTTTACCATCCCAACGACCTGATTGTGAAGACTCATTTTATTATTATTTTATTTGCGGGAAGTCTCTTAGATTCAGGAAGGTCTTTCTTTATGCACATGGTGAGGCTACTTCAGACGACTTCCTGCGCCTGTGTCCCAACAACTGGAACAATTGCAGTCTATTACGACGAGATAACGACACAATAAAAACGACAGTAAGAAAGCTTAAGACTTCCCACGAAATCTCGAAGTACTTTTACTCTGCATTTTTAAAACTCAACCAATGGAAAGGGAGAAGGTAAGAAACTGGAGACTCGAAACAAATCAAATCGCAGCTTTTTCACAACAAAACAATTTATCGATTTGGGTCATGACTCGTGATGCTATTCCAATATATGTTATTCGTACGGGTCGCTTTCTTAAGGTGGAAGTGTAGACAACGTGAGTTAAGGGCAGCGTTTGTGCATTTATTTATGTTTGCCAAAATAAATAAAATATTGCTTCAGGATAAAGATAGTTAAATTTTCTTCACATGTTGATATCAACATTCCTTGAATATCTGTCATGAGCACATCAGCATTAGATGACAAACTTTTTAAGTGAATAGAGTAGTCGCAATTAAATTTCAGGACACCTTTAACAGATATTCTAGAACTGATGAGGTCAACATGTGAAGAAAATTAGACTTTATGTTTATGCTGGAGAAATATTTGATGTATTTGGACCAAAAAATTGCTTTGATATAAAAACGGCAAAAAAAACACTGACAATAACTGGCGTTCCATACACTCCTGCCTTAAATTTGTTTGGTTAGCTTTGTAAACATATCATCTAAAGATTTATTTCCTGTGATTGTATAATCTAAATCAAGCTAATTTTATTTTAGTTTTGGCAAATTTAAATATTTTTCTTTCACATGAGATCGTCGACCAGGACTCTTGGAGAAATGTCGAGGGTAGATATGAACATGTGTATCTACATTTACCTGCAGCGAAGATGGAAAATCAGGAGGGGGCGGGGACACAAATTGATACAGTAACAATGTATCCGATCCGGATTGAACCCCAGTCCTCAGAGCTAAAACACGCTACGCAATATGGACGATTCTATTGATGTGTGCAAAGATAAAATAAATCACGCTATAATGACACCACAGTAATAGGCTTACTAAACACTCTATACTAACATCAATTTGGCCTCGGTCCCAGTACAGATTTATCTGTACCAAACCCTTCCTTCACCTCTGACAAGACGTGTATTAATCACAACTTGTGAATGTGAGGAATGCCAGGCCTCCACCGTGGTTCGGATCCCACGTTAAACTGTAGGTGATACATTTCATTTCACAATCACCCTACCATTACACATTAGCGTAAGTGCGTACAACCCGAACGAGTAGTAAGACGCAGTGCTGATAGTATTAATAAACATCAATTTGAATACCTGCATAAGAAATATTAGGAAAGTTTTGATAAGTGGTGCGGGGGGAGAATAAAGAGGATGAAGTGGACATATCAAGTGACTAATCAAGTAGTTCTAATCGCTTCAGTGGCCAATGATCTAAAGCAGAGGTCCCAACCTATGCCCGCGGGCGCATGGCACCCGCTGAGCCTTTTCCTTCTTGCCCACCACTTTTTGACAACAGCTGAAAAGTTTCTTGACTAATAATTTTAATGTCACTTTTCCGACAAAAATCAAGCTTCTGCTTATCTTCAGGTATGCTGTTCTCAAGAAGTTGGTGATTGAAAGCCCCCCCTCTTTCCAATCCTTCCCTCTCATTCCTCTTTCTTTACCGGCTCGTTTACAAAGTGTACTTTAACTCGGAACCACCCTAGTTTCAAGCTGAATAATTTAGCTTTTTCCTAATCTCAAAGTTTTCCTTTGTAAATATCTTGGCATGGGTCTACCCAGCTTTGTAGCCTGAATAAAAACAGAATATATATATATTTTAAAAATATACCAAACATAAAAATAGTGGTGAGTAGCTAAATAGTTCCATGTGTCTTTATTTTAGTCTTGTTAAAACCGTAAATAGAGCAGTATTTTTTTAAACTTATTTTTTGTCAACTTGGAGGGGGTTGAGCCCCCTCTTTCCTCCGTAGCTACGGCCTTGAGTATTACCCACAACCACATGTAATGTCACAATCGCTGTTGGAAACTTAACATGGCAGTTGACCAGTCGTGTGTATATCGTTGAGGCTGACCTCTGAGTGTGGCGGGAGTTAGTAAATTTGCCTAGAAAAAGTAATTGGTGCCCGCCACACTACCGTTAGTTTTGAATGTACTCTAAGGTACAAAAAGGTTGGGGACCTCTGGTCTGAAGCGTCATTCACGCGTTATACTGACATGTTGATGATGGTGGGTGGATCGAGGTTCGAATCCCAGTCAGGTCTATTGAGGGTTGTTTTCCCTAAATTATTTCCCTCTCCATTTCCACGCAAATGCGGGCATATTACCTCTAAAATGCTTCCTTCCTCATATATACTATCATAATGTGTATAACCTGAACAGGTAGTAAGACACGGTGATAAAAAAAAATAGTTCAAAGAAAGGTCAATGAAAATAGAAGCCTTGTGTACGTTACTCTGTGAATCTAAGATACGTCTTAGTAAATGATGCCATAGAAGATAAAGAGGAAGGAGAAGGGAACGTGGAAAACCACGAATGTAACTGATGGGTTACCTCAAACAGACTCGATGTTATCAAGGCAACAAACCTGCAGAAAAAATTAGCACCAAATAAATAAATGACGAGCCTAAACGAAAATAGCAAATTATTTAAGACACAACCTGAGATAAAACTAAAGTACAATATATCTGCAGTTTTTCTTCTTGACCACTCAGCCTTGAAAACTAACACCACACTATAATTGATGTGCTTTTCCATTTAAATATTATGAATTTGTAAGTTTTTCTCAGAAAAATAAAAGAGATAATTAAAATGATGTTATCCGCGAATCTAGCCCCGAGCCACCACCGCATTATGTCACAGACCTTCCCACGCAAGTAAACCACACCACGCTACTGTCAGGTCGGGAGCGGAAGTGAAGCTGTTACTCGCGAGAACCAGCTCCAGTTTGGTCTCAGGATTGGCGTTTCCATTACAGAGGAAGTATCGGGTTAACCGATTAACCGGGCAGTGATCACTAGATAAAACAGGTTTATTAGTTTTTGTACTATCTTTGGGGGGAAAACTCGTACAATACGAACCCCTCGAGGAATTTAATGTGGGTTAGAAGGGAACCCGAGTTTAGTAAGGATTTACACTGTTTTATAAAAAAAAAATGTTGGCCATAAATAAAATACTGCTTAAGGCGATTGGCCCTTCTCATTTGGCGTGGAGATGCAGAGCCGTGGAAACAACCCGTTATCTTCAAGACTTTGTATGGTTTTGCAATTTTCTTTTCGGGAACGGTTGGTTCAATAATAGAAGCATGTTTGATTAAGTTATACTTTTTATATACACACCTCCTCTATAATTTTAACAGTGATCAAATATCGATAGTTTTGACATTTTTCAATAGAAAACTGCCGGATACATAGCAAAAAATAAGAAAATGTAGCACCTAATAAACATTGATACATTATCTTAGAAGAGGTGTTGAAAATATTACTATAAAAATTTCACTCGTTCTCGAGAAAACTGATATTTCCAAACGTGTGACTTTTCCGCAAGACCTGTCGGTCTGGTAGCTAGCACCATCTACGTTTTCCGTGATCCATCTGTTCTTGTTGGCGCGGAAGGATACTTTGATCGGTTGTGAAGCCACACCACGCCTTTCACCCTCCCGCCTACCATCCCATAAGAGGTTTTAGACTTGCACTCGACAGGGCCAAGGGCCTTAAGTGGATACGTTTGTTTGAATTTTCACACTCTGGTATTCTCAAATTTTGCCATGACTCATGAACATAGTGGTATTTAAAAGGAAATATTCAAATTCAGCAATATTTATAACAAATATTCAAGAACTGTCCAGATTATTATGTGTAGGAAATGAAACTAAACGTATGTATACTAAAGCAATATTTTATTTATTTTGATAAAAAAAAGTGTTTTGTTATAAATCCGTGGTGTGAGCCCGCAAGCGAGCTATACAGACCGAGTGACCTTCACCATTTGATAAAGCCGGCATTTGCGGGCAGAGGGTGATATGTGGTCAGCACAACTAACCATCCGGCCGTTAATCCCAGTTTTCTAGACCAAAAATTATACTTATTTATTCAAGTAGCTCCTTATTTGTCCTCACGAGGCAGAGTTTGACCCCATTACAGACCCACAGCTTCACAGAAAAATCCGGGAAGAGCCGGGAATCGAACCAGGGACTTCTGGATATGTAGCCAGGAGCTCTGACCACTGGACAACAGAGGCGATGTTTTGTTGTAAAAAATTGCAAAAATACTTACTTTCTCTCGCGTTTCCTTCCATCTAACTTTAAAAAGGGATTCAAAGTTCAGTAAATATAAGTGATGGCCTAGGCTGAGCTAAGCTTAATTGTGTTAGGCCTATATGCAAAACTACAAAAGCAAAATAAATGTATGTGTACATACTTGTAAAAAAATTTGACAAATTTATATTAAAATTTGACGTTTTTTATGAACTGATTTGAGACCGATATTAAACTTTGCGAAGCACTCGTACATTTCGCCGACTTGTGACCAATTTTTTAAAGACATGCTAAGGGCGCACTTCGTATTTTATTAAATTAAAAATTAATTCGTAACAAATTTTAACAATGAAAATTAGAAAATCGTTATTTTCTTTATAATGAATATTTTTTTATTGTATACCTTTTTTTAGGTAACACTATGTCAATCATTTTAAATTAGTAGTCAATTTATAAAAATATTTAAGATAAAAGAATCATGTTTCTGAAATGACCTCTTCCCTATATCCCCTCATTTTTCAGACTAAAAAGTTAAGATTTGGAATAACCGCACAAATCAAACACCACGTCTGCAAAACGCGGCACTTCAGAAATAGCCGAAATGCTATAGAAAAACAACTTCAACGATGAGTAAACATACTTATGTCATGCTACATTTAACAAACTAGAACCAAGTGAAACCTGGTAAATATAAAAAACTGCGAAGGGAAGTGAATATAACTGATACCAAAACAGTTTCTCTCTGCGGTGTAATCTAAACTTACAAATCAAAAACTGTTTGTTACTCTTCACCGATTTACCCTTTTACTCCAAGAACAACAAAAAAAAAAACTTTAAAAAACTTCTTATTGTCCATTTCTTATTGGATCGTCAATCACCTTCCTAAAGTAAGACGTGCCAGGTCAATTTTTTTAAGCGCTCCGGGTCCTAGTACTCGTCCAAAAAATTCTTATATCCACACTATGGTGTATTATTATTATTATTATTTATTATTATTATTATTATTATTATTATCATAATCACCACGTCTTACTACCCATTCGGGCTATACGCACTTACGCTAATGTGTAATGGTAGGGTGATTGTGAGATGAAATGGAGGACCTACAGTTTAACATGGGATCCGAACCACGGTGGAGGCCTGGCATTCCACACATTCAAAAGTTGTGATTAATACATGTCTTGTCAGAAGTGAAGGAAGGGTTTGGCAATCATATAAATCTGTGCCGGGACCGAGGATTGAGCCCCGGACTCCCAGCATAGAAGTCCGGCACCTTACCCCTAGGCCACCAGGTCACCAACGTTATGGTGTAGTTATGAGGAAAGTAGAATTTAAAGAAAATGTATTCGCATTTATATGAAGGTAGTGTGTAAAATCAAAGCAAAATCCACTTTGACACAGCCGATAGTGACTAGAACCCCAATCACTCTCTATCTCCCCCCCCCCCCCTCACCGGCGAACCAGACCAGACGTGACTGATGCCCTAGTTTACGTGTCCACCAGTGAGGGTGTCAGGTTTATTAGTAACCACAAGAAAACGAGGGAATAACAACGCTGTTTTTTTCGCCTGATGGTTCATGGCCAGGCAGGCTTTATTATCTAGACTCTAGGGAAAAACTTTAAAAGTGCCCGAGGGTCACAAATGAATCGATTAGTCTAATGAAGAGGTGGGCAATATATTTTTTCAATGAATGAGAATGAGAAGTGAAATTAGCCACACAACGAGGAAAATTGAGAAAATCTATTGCTTAAACGAACATTTAAATTAGCACACTTTGTTAGAACAAGTTTATTCAAGACATGTACATTTTGACTACTCGGTTACCACTGCTAGACTCCAATGATACAAATTATTATTATTATTATTATTATTATTATTATTATTATTAGCACCGCGTCTTACTACCCGTTCGGGTTATACGCACTTACGCTAATGTGTAATGGTAGGGTGATTGTGAGATGAAATGGAGGACCTACAGTTTAACGTGGAATCCGAACCACGGTGGAGGCCTGGTATTCCCCACATTCAAAAGATGTCTTGTCAGAGGTGTAGGAAGGGTTTGGTAATCAGATAAATCTGTGCCGGGACCGAGGATTGAACCCCGGCCGAATGATACAAATTGTTTGTATTGAAAATTAAGACAATTTAGTGCGAACTTTTACAATCATTTTGTCTAAATACAGAGATGAAACGAAGTGTTGGAATAAAGGAATGTAGGAGAGTATTGCGTCAATGACTTATTCAAAAAAGAGGAAAGCTTCAAACTATTTGCAGGAAATATCAAGTTACAACCAGCACTCGCGATCAGGAAAAAAGTTAATTGTACTATGAGAGCTGACAAACTCAAATTCGCCACAAGGTTGCCAACCCCGGGTCTAGTGCATCATAATCGGTTAATTTTTGTCAACTTATGCAAAAACATATTTAATTGCGAATGGAATAAGTTGTAATCTAAACATATTTAGTTACAAACTAAACAAATTTTCCTACTAAAATATACTATCTTTGATACGTCAATATAATACAGCAGTAGATGAATGTCAGGAATAGATTAAACATAGAATATCAGTTGGAGAGTTCATTGATTTTTCCCGCGCAAGTCAAAACTTTGGATTTCTCGGATGAAAACATCAATTTCCCCACAGTAGATTACTTTTCTAAGAAACTTCGTGGGCCGCAAAAAATCAACAAAAAAACACATTGTGAGCCGCTAGTTGGGAACCCCTGGTATAAAGCTTATCTCGTCGTGTTGAGGGCTTCACCTACTGCATTTATTTTAATGGGAATGGCAGCAGTGCCAAGGCATCAAAAGCACTTAAAAATTGTCAAATAATTTTAAAATGCCCCACTGTGACCCTGTTAAAAATAACTTTAATTTGTTTAAAGAAGACTTGAGTTAAGGTTCTCACCATTTACGCATTTGACAGTTATCGCGGAGCAAAGATCTGGACATAGATACAGACAAACTGTCAAATGGTCCAGATAAAACTAACCTCGTTTCGCTTTGTTAATAACGCGTAATTTCTGCATATCACACCTCAGTGTTCCGTTAAAGAGGCCCCCCTGGCAGGTTGGAGGCGGAGTAGCGAGAAACTTGTCCTGACATATTACTCAAGGCCTTGGCGACCAGACAATCACCCACTCGCTGACCCTCAAGACAAAATGTAGTTATAGACCAGCATATGAGGGGATTTTTAGAGGACATGCAGCATCATTTGCGTGGAGGACGGGATACAAGAGGGGAGCGATCCCTAATACACCGGGACGAGATTTAAAGTTTTTGTCACCCGACGATCGAGTCAGTTACGATCTTGACGCGTTGAACCCCATGACATTTGATGCAGGTACGCGGACTATAGGCCAACACATACAGAATGCTAAGCTGAGCTATGCTGTGCTAAGAATTTGTCAATTTGGTTTCACACTCATTGCTAAGCTAAAGCTAAGCTATGGTCCCTTTTTTCCCTCCGAATTCAGCGTAGTTTAGTTCTGGTCTGCTCCAGTAAAGTTTAGTTATGGCATTTTCCAAATGTCTTGTTTGAGCTCAGATGGATCTGGATCCACGAAATAAACCTGCAACGGGAATCAGTCGGAGTATTTCACCATCTAGTTCAGCGAGACTTAGAAGTGGACGAGGACAAATTTAAAAGCTACTTTAGATTAAATAGAAACGAGTTTTATGAACTGTTAGTCCTGATTAAAGATGCCATCGTAAAGATGCATACCAATTGGAGTACACCAATTTCACCGAAGAAACGATTAGCTATATTTTTGAGGTAAGGAAAAAAAATTACACACAACTATACAAGAAGCAAACAATGCTATTTATTCAATCTTAAATTATTATATCTTATAAAATTATTAATGAAGTTAAAAAGTTGAAAAATTAGTAAATATTAAAAAAAACACTTAATTTTCAAAACTGAAATTTCCAGACACAGTGTTACCAATGATTGCTCGAAAATCACTCAGTGGTTCTTCCATCAAGTTATTAATATTTGATTCAGAATTATTCCGCACTTGAGTGAATGGAACGCTAGTTGTTATGTCAGGGCTAGGTGTTTGACAACTTAATTGGCCAGACGAAGCCTCTGAAGACCCTGGTGAAATAGGCCTTAAGGGAGTCATTAAATTAACACGCTGGGTTTGGCTAGGAAGGTAATTTTCTTGAGCACTCATCACAGAGTTATTAACATCACATTGTACCCCTAACTGTAAGTAGGAGGGTAATTTTTTTGTCTGCTCGCATATAGCAGCAAAAAACAAATCTAGAGGATCCCAATTTTTTATTTTTTTCTATTTCTTCTCTTGCCATTCTCGACTCAGATAAATATGATATTACTGTCTCTGATGACTTGTTTGCATTGGTGGGTTGAGCTTTGAATTGATTAACCTTTTGCAAAGTAGGGTAATTTTGCGGAAGTGGATACAAGTCTTTCACAATAGGTATTTTATCCTCACGCTATTTTTCTAAAGAGTTAAGGCTGGTTCACATAGAAAGCTAAGCTAAGCCTTGCTACGCCGCGCTAAGTTTTTTCCGATTGCTGCCGAGCAATTATTCCATCTCCCATCTTGAGCCATCTTACGTTGCGCATGCATATTAAGCAACTTGGGCTCCGTGTTGAACAGTTGAAAATAACTTAAAAAAGTGTTGAAGTTTGGTTTTCAGTTTGTTTCACGTGTATTTAAGTAATAGTCTATTTAGGTTTTATATGTAATAAATGTTTTTTATATTAAAATGGAAGCGTTAATTGAAAAAGTCAAACTTCCCCCTCCTAAGTTTCCTTCTACTTCCAAAACAACTGCTAGCAGCAGCATCTTTTCTTCCTCGGTACTATTACCTAAACTCAAAAAGACATTTTGTAAAATGCCATCATAACTAAACTTAACTGGAGCAGATCAGAAAGAAACAACACTGAATTCGGGAGTGAAAGGAGGGACCATTGCTTAGCTTAGCAATGAGTGTCTCAGCAGGGGTCGGCAAAAAGTCGATCTCGCAGCAATTTTCAGCCAATCGCGTAAGAAAATGATATAGTCACGAAAATCCAAGCTTACCTTGCGTTATTCCACTATAATACAGCTTGTAAGATAGAGCCATAGTTTAATCCGTCAAGGTATGACTGACCTTCCAAGGTAAACTGAATCTACATTTTATTTATTTTATGTTTTTTCTATAAAGGCAGGGACATAAATATTGGAGGAAATATTGAATTTAAGGAATTAATACAAGAGGTATAGAAAAAAAATATATTTAAAAGTCGAGTGAAGAAATGAAGGGTGATCGCGGACCCTTTGATAAATGTTAAAGTCGATCAAGCCCCAAAAAGGTTGCAGACTCCTGCTTAATTCAACAGAAATATTTAGGACAAATAGGCTAATCGAATAAATAAACCAGCATTTACCTGTAGGGGAAATAAAAGAACATGTGAGACAACTCTGTACAGCTGGTCGAGATCGAAAGCTGCTCCTTACGGGTCAGAATCTGACATAATACCTGCCAATCCCCCACTGACAACACTTTCGACAGATCGGGTTCTAATCCCAACTGGAGGGGTTTTCATATGAAACGTTAAGAGGTAAGGTAAGAAGCAGTTCAGAATCCGCTAAAACGCTCTGAAATTACCGAAGGCCGTTCTATAATCAATTTTTAAGTCCAATTTTTGTTTTTTAATTTTAAAACCGACAGTCTTAAGTGTTTGTTAGCGTGTTTGAACTCCGACTTGGTGAATAATGTGAGTATAATATCCTAGACCAGTGTTTACCAAACTGTTATTCTTGTGCCACAAAACTCTGGAACGAGAAGGATTTCAGAGCGTACACGGAAGTATCTACCCCAAAGTGTTTTAACCAAGAAATATTTGTTTTTGATAGTTTGTAATTTGTTAAAATTTCAAACGGCCGTTTATACTTTACAAGATAACAATATTTTTACCAAGAGCTAGAAGGGGATATGTTGGTTAGGTCATGGACCCTAAAAGTGTAACCGAGTGACGAGAAATTGGGGAACGTTGCCTTATACCAGTGTGTCCCAACTGGCAGCCCGCGGGCCAAATGCGCCCACTTAAAATGTGGCCCTCACAGTATTCTCAAGGAAAAATTAAAGCAAAACCCTTGGACATAGATGTAAAATAGCTAGTTAATAAAATAAAACTATTTATTTAAAAAGGTTATATTTGTATTTATTCTGAAATTATTTGATTTATAAGAATATATATAAGTAAGCTGTTATGTGAAAGTGTGTGCGCGTGCATCTTTCATGTTACATTTATGAGAGATTAATACACTTTTTTTGGCACTAAAATTCGAAAGATTCTACCAATGAAAAAAATATTTCTAAAATGAATTGAAAGAGATTGTTTATTAAGTGTTGTTTGTAGGCTTATATTAAGTTGGTGGGATTACTTCAACATAATCTCTAGCCCACTGTACAAAGTGATAATCAGATTTTACCCTTGGGATGGTTAGACCACCCTACCTTTGACCATACGACGCTGGTGTGTGTGCCGAAACCAGTGGCGTAACACCCAGGCCTGCAGGGCCTGCAATGCGAGGGGGCCCAGTGGTATAAAGAGGCCCTCGAAAGGGAACTTTAAATTATAGAAATTTGGTGGAAATAATTGTAATTAAATAACTTTATGTCCTTATTATTTACAATTTAGATAGTTTATCACAAAGTGTTGTAAATTATAACTAAGCTATAGCATTATTTCAATTATTTCATTAGGTTTTAAATAGTATAGTTTTTTATTTTAATGCAGCCAAGCTGACTGACGACGTTCTCAACATAAAACCAGATTAAAACACCCATCATAAGGTGTGATTACTAAATTAGTAATTATTTACAACTAGTAATTATTTCTTTTTAACATTTATTAAGGTGTTAGATGACTTGGAAAAGGGGGCACGAAAATAAATCTTGCGGGAAGGGGGGATGGCAAGCTTAATCTGTTACGCCAATACCAAATCGAACCAGAATTACTACATCACACAAAGTCGAACGATACTTTTCTACAAACACGGCCTTTCCCTTTATTTCAAAACAGACAAAGTGGAGCAAGAGAAATAGACATTCGGTGACCGTTGCCTTTTTCCCCCTCACTGTAATTGTTAAGCAAAACAAGATCAAACCGAATCAATTCCAAGGACTTATCACAATTTATTTTTACCTTGCATTTTGTTTTTTAAAAAAAACGCTACAACACCAAAGCATTTTTTTCTTGTACGTGCAAGCAATGTTAGAAAAACAGGCTTTAAGAAATACAAATAAAAAGGTAAGTAAACACGCCTTTTAAAATGGAACTAAAAGAAACGAGAGTACTAGTGGCACGCGCCTCAAGGCGATATCAGAATGACGTAAGACCCCGCCCAAGTTGTCCGTCTGTTAGCAATTAGAACTAGAGTAAGCTAGGGTTCGCCAAGACTGGAATAAACGCCGCCGTTAAAAGGTCGGGGCGGACTCGTAATGACAGGCTGCAGAGACAATTGAGTAGAACTGTGAAAGGAAGAGGCGGCGAGATATATATATTTTTTTAAAGTAAATTTGCATACTTTTCTTTTGGGGGGGAGGAGGTGGGCCGCTGGGAGTCTTTTGTTCAAGAATAGTAATTCAAGACTCGGCAACAACCACGATGTGGCATCTAGAGTAGATTATTATTGTACGTAAGAAATGTAGTGACCGCCTGTGAGGTCTTAGTCGGAGTTCATAGCTACAGATCCTGAAGTTCCGGGTTCGATTCTCGAAGCTTCCGGTTTTTTTTTTTAAGCAGTGGGTTCAGAACGGGGTCAAACTAAGCATCGTGAGGACAAATGAGAGTAGATTGAATAAATACCTGGCGACTCCGACCTAGAAAACTGAGATTACCGGCCGGAGGGTTCATTGTGCTGACCACATGATACCCTTTGTCAGCAAATATTATTATTATTGTTATTATTAGCACCACGTCTTACTACCCGTTCGGGTTATACGCACTTACGCTAATGTGTAATGGTAGAGTGATTGTGAGATGAAATGGAGGACCTACAGTTTAACGTGGAATCCGAACCACGGTGGAGGCCTGGCATTCCCCACATTCACAAGTTGTGATTAATACACGTCTTGTCAGAAGTGAAGGAAGGGTTTGGTAATCAGATAAATCTGTGCCGGGACCGAGGAATGAACCCCGGACCCCAGCATAGAAGTCCGACACCTTACCCTAGACCACCAGGTCACCGAGTTCTTTTTTAGGACCCGACATCTCAGGATCTCGGGATACGTGAGGTGATTTTATATTAGTTTCTGTTTTTCACATTATCATTAAGTTAATTAGGACCCCCCCCCCCCCAGATTTGCCCAGGTAGAACACGTAATATTTCCCGTTTGTTTTATACTTGTAAAATTTAACTGTAACATTTTTTTTTGCACCGCGTCTTTGTACTACACTTTCGGGTTAGACGCTTTAAGTACTAATTACGCTAGTGGGGTAGGACTTGGGAAGGTTGAATATAGGGGAAGAGAACCCGAATTTGCGTGGAGGGAGAGTGGAAAACCATTTATAAAAAAAATCACCTGAGTGAGAGTCGAACTTCGATCTCCCCGTCCTCGGAAGTCTAGCTCAACACGAATCTAGCGCGTTAGCTAACTACGCCACCAAGGCGGGTATTAGTGTAAATATTTTTATGAGGACTCCAACTTTTTTATTTTCCTGGTGCAAGGGCTTCTTAGATCCAAAAAGTTTAGGAACCCGTGTATAGGCAACCCTTATGTTTGAACTATCATTGCAATCGTTTTGAGGGTCAAAAATCAAATCAAACTGTTTACACCACCAAATTGACTCTGAAGAGACCTTCCCAAACGTTTTCGAAACTGTCAATGACTGTAATGAATGATAAAGCCAGTCTCATGACACGCTCGGCTGATGTTTAAATGAAAGGATTCTCTCTCCTCCTCTAAATGACACAACTAGCTTGACATTCAGGCGCCCTACAGGACGATTGGGCGTCACTGATGTACACTTGCGTGACAAATAAACACTCGGAATTGTGTTCAAAGCACGCACGGTAAACTGACCGTAGGAGAGATATATGAGAACTCCCTCTTAGAAAGCTTACTTACTA
The DNA here is from genome assembly GCA_039000515.1 of Timema cristinae. Taxonomy (NCBI): domain Eukaryota; kingdom Metazoa; phylum Arthropoda; class Insecta; order Phasmatodea; family Timematidae; genus Timema; species Timema cristinae. The sequence goes on from JBCFYV010011172.1 coordinate 105,985,856, forward strand.
CCCGCTCCGGTGGTCGCAAGGTCTTAGGCGCTATTCTCACACTAGACTACACCACCGATGACTTCGAATCTCGGTCGGGTGTGCTGAGGGTGGTTTATCCAAAATGGTTTTCCACTCCCCTTCTAGCAAATACGGGTACACTTCCTATAATATAGCCTTCCTCATCCATTAACCCCGTGGTTCTCAAATTCTCCTTTACCACGGACCACTAGGTGTAGACTGTCAGCCTAACACGGACCACCTACCTCAGCACCTCTTCCATTCAAGTATCAAAATGTAGGAATAATGATCCAAAAACTCATTAAAATGCATTATCATCATAAAAACTTAATATTAGATTTATTTCATTTTAGAAAAGTTAAAAATAAATTAATACAAAAGTACTGTTTTTTACTATATTTTAAAACACAAAAGAACATGGTAAACCATTAATCAACACCAAACCAACCCGCCTCGGTGGCGTAGTTGGCTAAAGCGCTTGTCGTGTTGAGCCCGACTGCTGAGGACGGGGAGATCGAGGTTCGAATCTCGGTCGGGTGAACTGGGAGGGGTTTTTCCTAAATGGTTTTCCACTCTACCTCCACGCAAATGCGGGTTCACTTCCTCTAATTCAACCTTCCCAATTCCTAATCCATTAGCGTAATTAGTACTTAAAGCGTATAACCCGAACGGGTAGTAAGACGCGGTGCTAAATATTAAAATATTAACACCAAACCACGTCTTTCAATTTATAACCTCATGGAGTTTTTTAAGCCCAGGAAACGAGAAACAATAACAGCATAGTTATGATTATAATTAAGGCGGTACTAGGATATTTGTGTTCTTTGGAGTCAGGCTAGACTGGACTACCCGTGACAGGCTTATGTTCGAATACCGGCCCGAGTGTACTGGAGGTGGTTTATAACATGCGATTTATCACTGTATTGTTCCCCATTTCCTCCTCAACGCTAATGTGGACGCACTTCCACTAAAATTACGCTAATCATTCCTACACCTTATTTTAAGTAGTTAATAGTATTGGTGTTAAAGGTACAAATGAAAAAATTAACACGCACTAGCTTCATCATTGTGGTCTGAAGAGCCTTTAAGAATATACAAACATATTGTTTGTGGCCAACATCGATAACATTTTTAGGTATTATTTGTTTTATTTCGTTGGTATTGATATTATCTAAGTTAAGTGGCAGCTGCAGATCACATGACTTGACGTATAAATTGACGAAACAAAAATTTTAGTAGCTTTAATTGCTGACAAAATTTTTTTTTTCTTATCTAAATCAGAATATAATTACCAAGTCGTGGGTTTATTTATGTAAATCTGTTTTATAAAATGCACGTTAAAACCCTCGAATAAAAAACTCGAAGCAATACTTTTGAGAAAAAAATAGCATCCAAATCGTAAACAAGCATGTGAACACATTTCATTATTAGTAGCCTAATTTTCTTAGCGGTTGTTAACGATTTATTGTTATTTTAAGCGTATAACATTTTTGACCGGGAGCGATATATCTAATTCGTCCGCATTGGACTATTCGCCACTCTAGTGGCACATAACATTGCCCAGGGTGCACCTATGGAGATTGTCTATACACGTCACACCCGCAATGAGATGATGTGATAATAGTGATTATGAAGATGTGGAGCCAGGAATGATCTTAAAACTAGCTTAAACCTAATTAAACCCGCTTAGGTGGCCACGTGGTCTAACGCGCTACTCTCGTATTGGACTAGACTGCCGAGACGGGGAGATAGGAGTTCGATGCCAGTCGGGTGCACAGAGGGTTTTTTCCTAAATGGTTTTCCACTCTCCCTCCACCCAAATGCGGGTGTATTTCTTATAAATTAAGTCTTCCTAATCCCTAACCCATTATTGTAATTAGTACAAAGGCGCATAAAACCAAACGGGTAGTAAGACGCGGCACTAAAAAAACCTAGCTAACCAAACACTTTGGGGAAAATTTGCCCATTGTCCCAGCCGGGAACCGAGCCGGGGTCACTAGGTTCGTAGCCAGGTGTACTGACCACTACACCAGGGAAGCGGTTATTGTTAAGGATGAGATTTTTTTAAATAGAGTGCTATCCAAGTTATACAGATCGAATAGTAACAATAATTACAGACACAAAATAAAATTATATGTTCGGAGTGTAGCCAGGAAAATCAGTGACGCAGGAACGTGGGGGTACGGGGGGAAATTTTAAACCCCCTCCCTAAAAATTTAGGGAGGCAGAAAGTATTATTTTACCCCCTCCCCCCGAAAAAATAATATAGTAAAACTTTTAGATAATGTAAAGATTTTGTTGAGGCAAGATGCAAAGTTCACACTAAGGTAACATACAAAAAAAAATGTGCTTGGAGCACACACTGTTAGTAAACTCTTATAGTTATACCAGCTACATCAGCTACTGCAGAAATAAGTTTGTCAATATTTATACGAAGAAAAAAAACTATATTCGCTCCACGATGAGACTAAATCAGCTGTGCCTGCTGAATGTATACCCTCAAAGGTTCAACAAACTTGAAAATTGCAAAACTAGTTAGTGGTCTTATATTATTATTATTCTTAGCACCGCGTCTTACTACCCGTTTGGGTTATACGCACTTACGCTAATGTGTAATGTAGGGTGATTGTGAGCTGAAATGAAGGACCTACAGTTTAACGTGGAATCCGAACCACGGTGGTGGCCTGGCATTCCCCACATTCACAAGATGTCTTGTCAGAGGTGAAGGAAGGGTTTGGTAATCAGATAAATCTGTGCCGGGACCGAGGATTGAACCCCGGCCGCCAGCTCAGAAGTCTGACACCTTACCCCTAGACCACCAGGTCACCATAGTGGTCTTATAGTTAGTAACGAATATATGGAAAAGGTGTATGGAAAACTCGCTTAATTTTCAGTGTTTCATAATTTTTAGTTAAGCCACATCAGATATATTGTTTCTTAATTTGTTTTGTGTGTATTTATTCTAATGTTTGGAATGACTAAAATATTTTTGAAAAAACATAATTAAAAGTAGTAAGGAAACAACTTCTTAAATGTGATAATAGAATTCAAAAGAATAGAAAAAAACTTTGAGGCTATAAATATTTTCAGGACAGTAAATAAGAAAGTGAACAATGAGGTAGTGTGTTCCAGTCAAACCATGTGTACGCGAGCTGTGTCGGAACAGCGCTGTTTATTGAGACAACCTTGAAAGCGCTCCCCATATTAGTCCGTCACCGACAAGAACACAGGATATGTCGGGACGCGCAGCATTATTACGACGTGCCCGACGTCCAGAGTCACACACACACACACAGCTTTGTTCCTCCGCCACACGCCGGGGCACAACCTGGGGTCGTAAACAGTTTGTCGTCCCAGCCCCACAGACAGGGTATGGAAGTTTCTCTGCGCTCCTTGGGCCAAGTTAATTCCAACAACACTGGGGTTCGCTACTGTCAATGCACACTGATAAAAAGCACTTCCAAATGTTCGTTGTTAAACGACTCACTTTTAATATTTTCATCATAAAGGGACCAGTGTAGTCGTAATGTTCAGTTTGAGTAAGCTCCTTGTGAGGTAGGATTATGTGAAGAGGGGACTGGGTTGCAACCTGAACATATCTTTGTGGAAGTCAGCTGAAGGATGTGTGTCTTATCTTTAAAATGAGTTTTTTTTAATTCCCCTCGATGGCGCCTAGCGTGTTGACGGTCTTAAGCTCTTCCAAGGAGCACAGCCACTTTTTTTAACACCGCATATTACTACCTGTTCGGGTTATACGTTTATGACTAAATACACTAATGTATTGGGAATTAGGAAGGATTAATTAAGAGAAAGTGCATCCCCATTTGCTTGGTGGCCGAGTTGAAAATAATTTAGGTAAAACCGCCCTCAGTGCACCCGACCGGGATAAAACCCAGACTCTCGTCTTCGGCAGGCCAGTCTAACACGAGAGTGACGTCTTAGACCATTCGGCCTCTGAAGAGGGTTATTTGGTATTGTTTACATGTGTTGGGCCCCAGATCGCAACAAGATAAAAGTGTCCATCAATTCAATTTGGGATTAATTAATTCAACCAACCATTGATCAAACAATCCTGAAAGATAAGACGGCAGCGGACCTGGCCCCCATGACAAAGGGAGCTCGGAGTTCTTTCCCGGTAATTTTTCGAAAACTGGATGCCCCTACAAGTTATTTGAAGGATAGTTTTAAGGTAATTTTAGCTCCAATGCAACCTCACTAAAATATTTTATTTTTTTCATTGTATGTCTATATTTCAGTATCAGAACTAACTATGAATGACACAATATCGAAAGGAATATGATGAGGGGCGCAAAGGAAATATTTAATGAATTTTAAAAGAATCGCTCTGGACATTTTTTAAATAAAGGCGGGGTTAACCTGATACGTGGTATGGATTAATCCTCAGGTTTCTATTAGCCAAGATTTAGGTGTGCTAACTGTGCGCCTAACCCCTCCAGTGAAATCTAGTCAACGAAAATACGGAAAAAATATGCATAACTATTCACGAATTTCTCAACGGAATAAATCACGACGCGAAGGCGAAGCAAATATTTGCCCGCGATGAGGCAGATCACGTAACGTAACGTGGAGCATGCCGGGAGGGAAAGTGTCTTAACCTAACTAGTCCCTGGGATAGTGAAGACGAGACTGACTGACAAAAACAAACCTGCTTCGCACGCTCCACAAACACAAACACGCCGCCAATGCACGCACAGGCGATACGTGCATTTAGTTGTTGATTTTAGTTGGAGGATTAAACAATAAACATCCTCTTTTTACAGACGTCAGTTAGAAACAGATCAGAAACTCTGCCAGAAAGCACACTTAACCTAAACATCAAAAACTAACACCAAAATGTACAAAATCGCTATAGCTAATTGATGAATGAGTTATTATGATTACTATACTACATTTGTGTTATACTGGAATGCCGATGACGGAATTATCGAGTTTCGAATACCGGTTGGGTGTACCCAGAGTATTTTTTCCTAAATAGTTTCTCGCCCTTAATGCAAATGCGGGCTCACTTGCTATAAAATGTTACCTTATTCCTATTTCATTAGCTTATTTATTCCTAGCACTGCGTCTTCCGTTTGGGTTATACACTTATGTACTAACTAAGCCAATAGTTTTAGGGATTTGGGAAGGTTATATTTAGAGGAAGTGTACACGCATTTGCATGGGAAGAGTGAAAAATCATTTTGGGAAAACTTTCCTAAGTACACCTGACCTAGATGCATCACTAAAGGCGCGACCAAACAGCTGTGGGGTCATGCCGAAGGAAATGATGAAAGATGACACAATGAGCCAATTATAATGCCCCTATCCCCCCACCATTATCACCAGTCAGGTTCATTCCGGCAGAACCCACCCATCGCGACAGTGACCTAGCACTTCCCATTATCAGCTGAGCTGTCCCACTTCCGACATCTCACTTCCTCAACCAGAGATTCGGTCACACATCCTTTTGTAAATGTTTTTTTTTAATTTTACTTCTTTATAAGCTATATGGAGTGATCCTTCCCCTATCCTTTTGAAATTTCGATACTTCGAGAAGATATTGTGAGTGGCATCTCTTGCAAAATTTTTGAAAATTAGATTTTTTCTAGAAGTACTCCTCTAAATTTTTATGTTCCTCTGAGCTGATTGTAGTGGTGTTAGTTAGCCTGGAATATTTTGGAAAATTAGATGTATTCAGAAGTTATTTAGAGTGTCCTCTTTCAACAAATATTTGAAAATTGAATGCCTGAAGCTATTTGTAATTATATCCAAACCCATTTTTCAGCTTAATATTTGATAATATCGTAGGGGAGTAAAATAAATCTAGAGAATTTATTGCAATCTAGAGGGGGTAGGAAGAAATTATTTCCAAAAGAGAAAGTCCCCACCCCCTGTTATGTCACCACTGCTTGACTTTGATTTGTACTTTTTTTTAATATTAGACCACTTTTACAAAACAAAAGCAATGCACACAAATTAATGTGTAAATGAGCATTGAAAAGTTAGGCACATGATAAAATACTTACAAATTTAAATTGAACTTGTATTTTATATTTTATTTTATATTCTAATATACTTTTTAAATTTATTACTCGGGACTCCAGACCGCTAGGAGTCCCGAGTCTGCTACTATAATACCAATAGTACCCTCGGAGTCCAAGAGATTACATTTCTTATTTCTGCACAAGAGTTTCTTAACTGTCCTAATCACACCAACTACCATTTACGTGTGACATTCTAGTAGCAGCTACATGATGTGGCGAGTTAGTCGCTGGGACTATTAGCGGCGAGTGACATCGGTTTAAGTCATTTTCCCGGGAAAATGAGATGCACCATTTTGTTTATAATGTTAAACAATTCTTGGATACAAATTTTAATCAAAACTGTTATAGCCTATTTCAAGAAAATCAATTTTTAAACGACCCTTAATTTTAGGATTAGATATCTATTTCCACAAACCCCTCTTGAGAACTTTATAAAAACCCTAGATACCAAAATTTAGCCCGATCGGTAAAATATTTCCTGCACTAGTGGGCGATGCAGACACATAGATGGCATTGCAAACAACACTTTTTCAGTTTCAGGGGTTCATAAAACATTGACGTAGCAAAATCTCGTATTTGATTTTTTCTATGATCACAATACTTCTCTCTCTGAGGGGTCAAAAGAAAATAAAAACAACTAAACTGATCTCAAATTCACTGTGAAGAATGATGAAAAATCTACTACTTCCGACCTACTTTCTCAGTAAATGGGCCGTGAGATGGGATCTTAGGAAACCTTTAGAAGACATATTTAAAATTAAAATACTCTTTTGTGGTTAAAAATTTACTGTATGAACTTTAAATTAGTATCAACCATATCATTAGTATAGTATTAGTGTAATTATATTGGTATTGATCATATCTATCAAAAACGATATCTGTTTATCACATGACTTGACACATGAATATATGAAACTTTATCAAGTAACTTTTATATGTCAGATAGTTTCTTCCTAAGAGGATTTGAACGGTATATTAATCTGTCGCTAATTGTGTGAGGAGCAACTTGAGCAAGTCTGATTACTTCTCATGAGTGTCTTTCATGGTGGTTGACAAGGTCAAGGAAGTAATCAAGCTCAGAGAGGAGAGAGACATGATGAGAAGATGTTCATTGCTCTTGATGAATAAACAACTCCTTGGTGAGAGTTAATCAGAAACAACTATAAGAGGGTTCTGGTAGGAAAGACCTTATATAAAATACAAACTTTGGTTTATTTTGTGGGTCAACATTGATAGCCTTTTACTATGTAATAAGTCTTATTTTACAATTATTGATAATATCTAACAAAAGTGTCAGCTAAAATGTACAATACTTGATGTATGAATGTAATAAAGTAGCGTATGTAACAATCAAATACAGTCCTTTCTACCAATATCATGCTATAACAAACCACTAACATTGCTAGAAACTGTGGTCGGAGGTCTCCTGACTCCCTTCTTTAGCAATTATTTCAACTACACGGTTCATTATTATTGGTTTTACGGATGGATAAAACAGAAGTGGGGTCATCAGCGTCAAGGACTTAACTTGGAGTGAACTTTTAATCATGCATACCTTGACTGCTTTCAAATCTTATGAAGACTAGATTATGTCCCCGCCAAGATTTGGGTCATCTCTCAAGGCTCATATTTATTTATAGCATACCTGTTCAGGTTATATGTGTATGTACTAATTATGATAATGTGTTAGGGATGAGGAAGTGCACCTGTATTTATGTGGAGGAAGAGTAGAAAACCATTTAGGATAAATCACCCTCAGTACACCTGACTGAAATTCAAACCTCGATCTCCATGTTATTGGCAGTCTAGTCTATTATGAGAGTGACGTTTAAGACCATGGCTTGAGATTTGCCTATGAACTTGTGGTTCTACTAAGAACCCTTGTCCAGAAATAGTTCCGTCTTTCCCCACCACATCTTACTACCCAGCACGACAATACACATGTTATTTAAGTTAGTGGATGGGGGGATGAGGAATGTGGAGCTTAGAATACATATAGCTGCATGGTGTGGGGAGGAGAGTGAGAAACCATTTATTAAAAACTAATCTCAGTACACCCAACTGAGATCTAAGCCAGAAACCATCTATCACTGGCAAACTTTACTAAGGCTGCCCTTTTGTCTGCATGCCCACCAATGTGGGTTGTCCAGAAATAAAATTAATAACCATTACATATACGAAGCAGACTATAATCAAATTTTGGAACAAAATATATCTTCTAGTGGTGAGTTTGTCCTCAAATTTGAAAATTTAGGATCAAAATAAAAAGAGTTGAACACAAAAACCCAGCCAAAGAAATAAGTATAGCCTTGGCAGTGAGTTGTATGAGTGGTAATATTTTTCTGGTTGACTGTCTGTGGTTGACACAAGTTCCACTTGACCTGTCAAGAAAAAAAAACCACAATTTTCCATTTGATTCTTATTTTCCCTCGCTGTTGTTTTACTCATCCGCCCTAAGATATTTTTATAAGAGCTATCCCGTAATGGTGCCAGGGACAAGATGACTACTTTAACACTGTGCTACTATTTTTCTGCACTCACCCCTTATCTCTTATACAAAGGCTGGATACAAACAATGTGACTGTAACTTTAAATAATAATAATAATAATAATATTTAGCACTACGTCTTACTACCCATTTGGGTTATACGCTTTAAGTACTAATTACTCTAATGGATTAGGAATTGGGAAGGTTGAATTAGAGGAAGTGAACCCGCATTTGCGTGGAGGGAGAGTGGAAAACCATTTAGGAAAAACCACCCCCAGTTCACCCGACCGAGATTCGAACCTCGATCTCCCAGTCCTCAGCAGTCGAGCTCAACACGACAAGCGCGGTAACTTTAAACTTTATCTACTAAGCTTGGGATGAAAAGTGATTTTTGAAAAAACCAAATATAGAATTACAATGTTTATGGGAAATTTTACACACACACATAAACACACAACATCATATCAGGGAATGGCCAAACCTTCTGTCAGCATTCAAACTTTGAGTCACTTTACCATTTACTTCAGAATATAAATTATGGTTGTGCCTGGACACAACTTTCATTGTTTCATTGTGTCATTAGCAGCCACAATACACATTGTATAAAAATGTGGTCCCCCCTCCCCCCCCACACAACCCCCCATTGGCACCCTTGAATTTGTAGTCTTGTGTGAATACACATGCTGTATCCAGTGATTTTTAAAAATGAATTTAAACCCGCATAATTCGGTTTCCTTTGAATGTATAGGGCCAGTACTTATACTTGCAAGTGGTCTGTCCCAAAATAATTCATTAGGGAATAATCTTGTATGATAAAATATAATTATTTAAGATAGTGTGAAGGAGGCATAAGTTTTTTATAGTGCCCTTCTTGTTACCTGTTCAGGTTATATGCAATAAATTACTCTAGTGAGTCAGTGATGAGGATTTTTTATTATTATTATTTAGCACCGCGTCTTACTACCCGTTCGGGTTATACACTTAAGTACTAATTACGCTAATGGATTAGGAATTGGGAAGGTTGAATTAAAGGATGTGAGCTCGCATTTGCGTGTAGGAAGAGTGGAAAACCATTTAGGAAAAACCACCCCCAGTTCACCCAACCGAGATTCGAACCTCGATCTCCCCGTCCTTAGCAGTCGGGCTCAATATGACTAGTAGCATGTTAGCCAACTACGCCACCGAGGAGGGGATCGGGGGGGGGATGAGGAAGGTTGAATTTAAGAGGGAGTATACCCACATGTGCATGGAGATAGTAAGGAAAAACATCTAGCAAAAATCACCCTCAGTACACCCAACTAGGATTTGAACCCTGCTCTCCCTGTCATCGACAGTAAAGTTTATTGTGAGAGTGACGCTTTAGACCATGCAGCCACTGAAGCAGTCGGTATAAGTTAAAGACATAAGCAAATTCTGCCCTTCGTGTTTAAATTATGTTCAACCACATTTCTAATGCTTTAGTCCTAATGTGGTCTAAGATATATTATTATTACACGCGTCTTACTACATGTTCAGGTTATACACACTATAATAGTCTTTTATCGATGAAAATCATGATTGGTTCAAGTGATTCATAGATCCCAATAAGAAAGTGAAGCATTATGTTTCGATTTCTTATGTCAAGTGACTAGAATAGATATTAAAAGGTTTACTTGGATTTTATTATCAGTAACATTAACATAACATAATTAACAGCAGTGATAAAAATTATTTTTACTGTCTTGCAACCCTACTATAAAGGAAGAATTGTGATCGTCAAAAAAAATTGAACTCTTAGATTTTCATGGATGTCAACGATTCATGACCCCTGTGCCCGAAAAAATATTTTTTTGCAATACTACCTGTCTGTCTGTTACTAGGACTAAAGCCGAAATAATTTTAGCGATCGTTTAAAACATTGGTATTATGGATTTCATAAGTCTCCCTAGGGTAATTTTTGGAATTATCTATTTCTAAAATTAAGGGTAGTTTAATTGAGGGTTAAAAGAGAAAAAAATTATTTTCTCAATATCTGCTAATACAATTTTGGTTAAATTGTGTGTCTATGTATTGTTTAACATTACAAACGAAAATGGCAATTCTCATTTTTAGGTGAAAATAGCTTTGAGGGTACTTAACATAAGCAGAGATTTCCAATTGTGATCACATCCCTGCAAATATTTGAGATACGAAATAGCTTTTCATTGCAAAGATGTAATATTATTAAAAAATAAAAACCTTTATTTGAAATGTATTTAAAAAAAAACAATAGTATGAGATATCGGCAAATATATTTCTTAGATTGATGTTTGGGAAATAGATTGTTATGCTTGTTGGTAAACAAAGATGTTATTTTTAATTTTTTCTCAATATGTTTTTGTAACAGTGTACATTATTTCATTTGTGCGCTTTGGTGGAATGTTTCTGCAACAATGTATATTGCTTTGTTTCACTTATTTTATAAGTTTTGAGTTAATATTTCCATTTTTAGGCATATGAGCAAGAAACACACCATTTAGTTTAACTTATGGCAAACATTTTAACGATTATATTTTTATTTAGAAAAGTATTGGTGTGGTTCTTATATAAAAGAAAATTTGACACCAAATGCCCCATCATGAGTTTAACATAAGTCTATAATTTGGGTGAGAATCCAGCAGATGATATTGTGTAATTGAAAGACCTTGGAAATGCCACTTATAAAAGGATAGTTCCAACCATGAAATCAAATTGAGTTAAAATAAAAGTAAAAATAAAAATAGAGAGGAAGACACTTTATATAAATGATATGACACAATCATTCATATATTCTCATATAGTCAGAGTTGGAACAAAATTTTCGTTGACCTTAGTTGTCTTGGAGTAAAGTGCCTGGCCGGTCGACAGATTTTTCTTGAACAATTAAACGGCCATAGTACAACTTCCTTCAAAGGGTAAGTGAAGCCACCAGTCCCATGTCTATTGTGGCATGTAAAAAAAAACCTAGATGGTATGTGAAAATACCTTTCTTGGCAAAATTGGTAGGCCCTTTCGCATTAAATACTTCAAATAAATAAACAATAATTTTAAAAAATTTCAAAGATCGGTATCAGTGATGGACATGTTAATACTCCTAAGTTGTGTTAAAAATCCCATGGTGCAAGCCCGCAATCGAGTTATACCGACCAAGCGGCCACCACTGTTTGCGATAGTGCTAACATTTGCAGATAGTGTGTGTCATGTAGTCAGAACACCAAACTCTTTGACCGCTAATCTTAGTTTTATAGACCAGAGCTGCTACTTCTTTATTCAAGTGGCATCTTATTTGTCCTTTCGAGGGTGAGTTTGACCTTGCTCCAGACCCACTGCTTTATATAAAGATTCTGGAAGCTCCGGGGATCAAACCCAGGACTTTTGGATAAGTAGCCAGGAAATCTGACCCTAGACCACAAAGGGGATCATAGTTTTATTAAGAACCTTAAAAACAATATCTTACTTAAACAGTATAATGGTGGATACTAGTTATTATATTTTATTCTAACTAAATGTTGATATTATTTAAGCTGTTAACTTGTCAGTATTAATTATTTCATCAAAAAATGGGCTGATCTAAACCCCTACATCGCTCTCCCCATCAGGGGAGTAATATTAAATGTCTGCACTACTATATTTTAGATGGATCAAAAACTTAAAGGGAAATGTTTTTGTCTTACAGATAATGATGTGTTGCTGCAGAATGGTTTTACTCGCCACATGGTGCCTTATAGTCCTCCTGGGTATGTCGAGGGCTGTGACACTCGCCCACTCTCCATCCTCCTCCGCCAGGCACCACGAGCACGAGACACAACTCGCCACTGCAGAGCCCGGCCACCGCCCTAGCGGCGTGACATCCAGTGAGCTACCCAAACAGATACCGGCGCCTCCACAACCTCCGCGACTCAGTTCCACCCCCCAGTATCGTGACCTTGATGAGGACCAGATCCCTTTGTTCAAACTGCTCTGGATCACAGGAGGCTACAAGGACAGTTACCCAGAGAGCGAGGCCAAGAGAAGGAGGAACTTGGCGCAGAGGAGCGATCTTCTGCCTAACATGGTGTAGCCGCTACTATTGAAGGAAGAGATTGGCACAAAGGACTGATATTCTGCCCAACATGCTGTAGCCGTCATTACTAGGGGAAAAAAAATATTCTGCCCAACATAGTGTAACCGTCAATACTAGGGGAAGAAAGTGACACAGAGGATTAACCTTCTGCCCAACATAATGTAACCTTCACTAATAGGAAAAGAAATCAACATAGAGGATCGACCTTCTGCCCAACATGGTGTAACCATAACTATTAGGAGATCTTCACAATGGATTGGTTCAGTCCAATCTTCATAAGAATAGCCTTTTAGAAAATAATTACTTTTTAGCGGCCAAAATTGATAGCATTTTACTATTTTATCGTTATTTTATGTCTATTGATAATATCTATGAAATGTGACCCCCAAGAAAAGGAAGAACTTGGTGCAGGTAATTTAGAAAAAATTGACCACTGATAAAATGTTTTAACTGGTGAGTAAGACTATAAAATAATCAAGTATCCTGAAATTTATTTTACTGCTTATAGCACTTCTATTTTTAAAAATTTGGTAGGCAAAATGTGTTTATTTACATAATTGATATACACAAATGCTATTTTTTTAAATCTACTATTATAAATGTAAATTTTAGTCAACACAATATGTTTAGGGATGGGGCCCCTCGAATATCTTTAATCCTTAAGGATATTCAAGATTCAAGAAAATATTGAATTATAAACTCAAATCTGATATTCGAAAGTTAAATAAGGATTTGAATTCAGATTCATAAAATACATACATTCCCAACTTTATTTATGAAATAACCCTCAAAAAGTCATGTTCCCCTTTAAACTTGATCCTAAATGATTGCTTGGTAGCCGTTAATAAAAATAATGAGCAAGCACATACATGCTCGAATATAACCAGTCTAACCCTGGAAGATATAACCAGTGATAGTGGTGTACAAGTTAAAGTTTAAATACTAATAATTTAAAAGTTGTTTAAATACTTAAAATTAGGTGAAATATATTTCTTGTGTACATATTATATTTTGAATAGCACTCAAAGTATTACTAGTGAAAAATGATGCACAAATGTGTGAATGCATAAACTATGCTTGTAAAAAAAAGTTATATTTGAATATTGGTTTGTTTTCATTTTTTAACATTTTCAAGACCCTAAGACTCACAAGTTTAAAATCTTTGAGAATAGTATGTTGAAGCACATTTTAAAATATACGATTTAGTTTGGTACAATATTTACAACACTAGAATATAAATTACAGAAAATGAAATCTTGTTAAATGCATGTTAGCAGTGAGCAAACTAAAAGTAAATTTTACCGATTTTTTTTGGAAAAGTCATTAATGGTACATTTAAAATATTATAACTATTTTGGTATCTTAGCTTAAACTAGGTATGTCCAAACTATGACCCACGAGTATGTTCTGTGGGGCCCGCCAGCTCAAATTGAACTATTGTAAATTGCAGAAATAAACAACAAATTAATCTCTTGGAGCTGATGTAAATGTTGCTAATTTACATGAAGTTTCCAGAATAATAAGTTTAATGTTATTGGGTAATGTATACATGGAAGGGTGTGTGTACTATATTTGGGCATTAGGTAAGTTATAATAATAATACTTAGCACCACGTCTTACTACTCGTTAGGGTTATATGCTTAAGTAATAATTACGCTAATGGTTAGGAATTCGAAGGCTGAATATAGAGGAAATGAACCTGCATTTGTGTGGAGGTAGAGTGGAAAACCATTTAGGAAACCCCCCGCCCACTCAGTTCACCCGAGCGAGATTCGAATCTCGATCTCCCTGTTCTCAGCAGTCTAGCTCAACAGAAAACAAGCATGTTAGCTAACTATGCCACTGAGGCGGGTCATTAGTAGGTACAATAAACTCATCTTATAGCCTCTGGCCAATTCCCCAAGAATCTATGCAACTTTCAGTTGAGGAACAGTAGGACATGCCTGGTTTAAATATTTACATTAAAATTGAAATAAACTCATTACTTTACTCTCTACAAGCAAAAAGTAACTATGCATCAGCGAAAAATGCCCCAAAGTATTTTTTAAAGTTATTTCATATTAAAACACGTAAAGCATTGTTTTTGTATCTTGCCCAGTCCAGGAATTATAAATAACAAGTGATTTGCCATTTCTGTTGGTTCTCCACTGGTGTTTGCATTGGTTTAATGGACGAAGGACCACTTAAAGGAATTGATATTATAGCCAAATGACATGACTATTAGATTATCTATTGTGATATTTTAACAAGTGTGCTTCAATATCATTTTAAAACATAAACTATAGCCTGTGGTTTACAGATGGAAATATTGTCATAAATTTATTTTAGTTATATTTATGTTAATTTTATTGTAGTAATAAAAATGTTGTATGCAAAATACATTTAAGTTGGTATGAAATTACCATAATATTTACGATTCAAAAAGTAACTGTGTAAGTACTTAAGTTTAGTAACTTAACCTAGTTAATATTGGAAATTCAAGCTTGTGACACTCAATTAACTAATGACAATTTGGTACAATTGAAAGTAGCTTTCCTAAAATTGACAATGTGTGCCTTAATCTATTTATTTTTAAAAAGGAAGTGTTTTACAGCTTAGTTAGTACTTTCAAAACACAAATTGATTCACAAAGTTAGAAGGAATTTGGTTAAAACAGGTCAGATTGAAAAAGTTTGATAATATAAAGTGATAAATATATGTTATTATAACAATGACTTAGCTTAAGAGATAATTTAAAATCAGTAGTGTGAACATGTTTAGAATTAAATAAAAGTGAACGGTGAGTGATGGAATGCAGGTGCAAAATGAAAACTAAGAAAAAGGCTTTAAAGAATGGACAACTAGAAATGAACTTGATTATTTTGTTGCATTGTGAACCAAAAAAGCGTTAATGAGTTATTTAAACAACACTCTGTGATAAATTACATGTTACCACTGTTAAATCTGTATAGAATATTAAAATAAACAAGTTATGAAAGTTATGTATAGTTTAGTATGTGTAAAATAAATTTTGTAGTGGAGTTCTAAGTTCTAGATATTTGGCACAAATATCTAGTATCAGTGGTGTAACCAGGATAGAAGTTTGGGAGCACTTGTAGAATCCAGTGTCAACTTTGATGTATAATTATTAAATGGCAATGTAACTTGTTTTTGTGTAGGAAATGGCAGTTAGCAAATAAATCTTTAATCCTTTTTTAGCAAGCGCATTTTCAGTATTATAAATGAAACCACTCTGACCATTTCTCACATATTTCCCTTTCAACGTTTTTAATTTTTCCATAAAATAAATATTGAACATATGGATGGAAAAAAAATCCATTTCTGCTAAAAAAAGATAAGATTTAGAAAAAAAGGCATCAACCATTAGAGTGCAGAAAAGTTGCAAACACAATTTATAATTCAGAATTGATTTGTTTTATCATTGCAGTTATCTATTTTTTCAGGTTATACAAATATAATATGTTTGTTATTCTAATGGGGTAGTAATAAGGAAGGTAGAATTTAGAGGAAGTGTAACTGCATTTTTGTAGAAGAAAAGTGGGAAACTGTTTGGGAAAAAAACAACCTCAATACACCTGACTGAGAATAGAACCTTAATATCCCCGTCATCGGCAGTCCAGTCTATTGGCAAAAATGATGCTTTAGACCATGCAGGCGCTGATACAGGTAAGATCTGTACCATTACACGTGTTAATTGAGGTGCATAAAGCCACTGGAGAAAGTGTGCAAGTGAGAGGAGAAAAATGGAAGCAATTAAATTACTTATTTGTCTCCAACCTAATGTGCCAAAGTTGTTAGGCTTAGAATTTAACCCCTCATCGTTTATATATCTAAAATTAAATTTCTATCAGTGAAGAAGCATTATTACAGTGGCTTTCAGGTAGAGATAGTATAACCAAGACTTGTATCCAAATATTGATTACCATTTCATTCTTATATGGCCATAAAACTAACCAATTCATAACCGACTCAAATCCAAGACCTTTGAAATATAAATAATAATATAATATATAATAATAATAATAATAATAATATATGAATGGGTGTGCCAGGCTTTAAAAACTTTTGGATTGAAATTTAAGTCTGGCATCGCACATCCCTAGTAAGTTATCATTTTACTTACTTGTTCTGCTTTCAAAGTCAGTTCTATGAATATTTGCTGCAACTTTTCATTCACAAAGTTGATACAGAACTGCTCAAATCCATTTTTTTCAAAAATCTCAAAGCCGTAAATGTCAAGGATACCAATATTTTGGCCTTGAACATTAGTCTCCATGGCAGCATTCACAATCTGAAAGAAATGTATCATGACATGAGTAATGATGGCTATATGAGCATTTTACATATGTGCTCATATGGATATATTAGGATTTTTGTAGAAATAAACTTTAATGAAATCAAAACTTTTTTTTAAATTCAACTTGATAAAAATAAAATTAGAGTCACTCACAATAGACTAGATTGCTGATGACAGGGAGATTGAGGTTCGATTCTTGGTCAAATGTATTAAGAGTATTTTTTCCTAAATGGAATAAATACCTTTTTTTGGGGGAAAGGGGGGGCATTGTGCATATAAAAGGGCATACTAAATAGTGAAATTAATAAATTAAATGAAAATAGTAAACCAATTCACACTTTATAGTTGACAGAATGGAGGTAATGGTTGCTTTGTAAAAGAAAAATCATGCATTATTGCTCAGCCTCTGGAACCATAAACTGTGATACTTTTCCTAACATAGAAAACAGGGAAAAAAAATGTAATCTTGTGCATTTGATTCTAAATGAATTTTACCCTCTTTTCCAACTCCCAACTTTATTAACTCAATTTTCACTTATGACTCCTAGATAAATATTAATCTGATTGATAAATATTTATATCTGGTCAATAAGTTAAAAGTGTGTCTTATGACTGCCAGATAAAATGAATTGATCCATCACATATTTATCGGGAGGTTTAAGTACCTGATAACTTTTATTTGAAATTTAAAATGGTCGTTGCTATAGCAACGCGGTTTTTCATGAGGTTTCACCTATCATGATCTGTTTTAGGTTAAAATTTTGGTCCACGTATTTACTAGGCACAGGTCCAGGCTCAAACTATATATAAAGTTAGAACATTTGATTCACACTTTTATAAAAACTAACAAGCTATTTGTAGTGTTATAGTTATATAAGAACAAATTATTTAAATGTGAGTACAATAAAAGAAATTTTATAAACGTTGTACCAAACTATTGAACACATTTTGGTAGACGCAGCAATTAGTATTTGCAAGACAAACTAGCTTCTGCGCCTACGTGATGCCATCTGTTTACTCACACTCGTTTAGCTGCCATCATTTAACAAATGTTGATCATTGTGGCCACTAGTCAGGTTGTAGCAATAGCAGCAATGTTTTATATAAACAGTACCAGCCTTGCGTTTTCTGCATAAAAGTATATTTATCCTGCAGATAAATTCAGTTCATAATATGGGTAAAATATTAAAGTGATTGAAAACCTTTATCTGGTTGCTAACTTTAACCTCCTGATAGCAGTATTTATCTGGTAGTCATAAGACTGGTCCAGCCCTTAGTAGTTTATTTTTATTTAGGCTGAGATGGTGTGGTAATGTAATGAGGATGGAAACTGAGAGAATACAAAAGACCACAAGGGAAACCTAGAAAGAGATGGGAGGAGCAGATAATAGCAAGTGTGCAAGTGAACGGAAGAGAAAGACGGGTGGAAGAAAACCTCTTACTAAGCTCACGCTGCTACAGTTTGTAAACAGTTGACATTTATTATTCCTTATTTTTATATTACATCATGTATTATAGTATTAATTTACAACAATAGGCTTCACCGTTCACATTTAATGAATAGTGATTAATTATAATATCATTAAATGAATTTGAGAGACTTGTAGAAGATTTTTACTACCCTCTAAGGGAAGTTCCATGTGGCTTCCATGTATTTAAGTACTATTTTATAAATGTGTCAGGGTCTTTTTAGGGGTGTGCGAAGGCCACTTTTTAAATGCAAAGCAAAGTCGAAGCGAAGCTTGAAACCTGCGAAGAAAAGTTGAAGTCAAAGTACTATATTAATAATTAATGCCCACAGGCTTACTGATAAGCTAAGTAAACCATCACTAAAGTTTTAATGTGTACTTACTTCATGGAGTTGTTAAAATTAATTTGCAAATTTTACACATGCAAGTCTTTTTATCTGCATTTCTATGATGAAAAATAATCATAAATTAAAATCGGTTTTTGTTTCCCACTTTCTTTATCATTTTGAATGGTAAAGAAAATGTGAAGAAGCTATGAAAAACTTCTGTAACAAAATTCACTTGTAAATTTGTCACAGATAAACCCATCGAGATATAATATTAAGCACTAAACATTAGACATGAGCTGGGATGATATCACAACTAAAACGATTTCTCTGCTTCATACCAGTGACCTTGGTGTTATTACTTTATATGTATTTTTATTATATACAAAACTATGTTGGTGATAGTGAATATAATATATTAACATTTATTTATCCGCTTTTGATCCATGCTAACGTTGTGGTAGTTAAATTACTAGTCAATGTTAAAATTCTGTTTAGTAACGGTTTTAAAATGATCAAATATTGAAATAAGTAATATTTATTAAGATAAAATTAAATCATTTGATTATTTATCAAAGTTTTATCCTTCCTTCGAAATTTTTCGAATATGCAAAGGTCATTGTAGATGTCGAAGCTGAAGGAGATTTGACCGTCAACTCCGACTTTGACTTTTCGAAGCTTCACACACCATTAGTGTTTTTAGTTTTTACTTTTGTTTATGCTTCATTTACTATAATTATATCATATTCATTTAATTAATTTTTTTATCACCGCATTTTAGTACCTGTTCAGGGTATACACATATAATATAATTATTCTAATGGGGTAGGGATGAGGAAGGAAACATTTTAGTACTAATATACCCCCATTTGTGTGGAAGTTGAGTGGTAAACCATTTAGGAAAAACCACTCTCAATATACCTGTTCGTGAATCAAACCCAAATTTCCCCCGTCTTCAGCAGGCGAGTCTAAGACAAGAGTGATGCCTTAGACCATTCGGACATTGAAGTGGGTTAGTGATATATTACACTATTACAACATGTTTAATTTTAATTCACTTTATTTCATATACATAATACTTGACTATGTATACTCTGTTTAAATTACCTTGACTGATTACAAAGGTGCAAACTTTCATTGTAAATACATGGATTAAAAAAACACTGGTAATCTACAAAAAATAAACCAACCTTCACAAGATAGTCAAACATACGGGCATATAGCCCTTTAGCAAGAGCATTTCTTGTATAAACGGCTTGTTCAACATTCAAGGTCACATCAATAGTGTCCGATTGTGCGCCCCATTTGCTGTCAAATCTTCTACTAACAAGTTTACTTTTCAGGTACTCTGGATCAATCTCAAGCACATAAGCAGGGAACTTCACAACTATAAGAAAGAACATATTTATTTATAAGCCTTTGTTTGTCTTAATTAAAAAAAATACTTAAATATAAAAGCTTTATTACTTGGCTTAGCCAGCTGGTTGAAAGAATATTGATATACCAAAAACATATGTTTATGCAAAAGGTTTTAAGGGCAGAGCCCCCTTCAAGAGATGAGAAACATATAAACCCGTGCAAAGTTTTGAAATTTTGAATCCAAATCTGAATTTGACTTAAGATTCATATTCATTTGGAAATTCTAAATTTTAACATTTTGTTACAATGTAATATAGATCAAAGTACAGGAAATAGGGATAGAAGAACATAAGATGTAATGAACACCAAATGTATTTTATGGAGCTGTGCGAGTATGTATTTTCACTTTTCATTCAAGTTTGAATGAAAACATCGAGTTTTTTCTGAGTTTAAGTAATAAAAAGCAATATTTTTACAATAATTATTCCAAGTGGAATTCCTGTTACATATGCATGCATAAGCCATTAATAAGTATAACCATAATTTTTTTTAAAGTTACATTTTTTTTAATTTTATAATCCCACAAATTCGAGTTTTCAACTAAATTTAATATAACTGCACATTATTTTTGTAAATTTGACAAAAGTAAACATTGAAGGACTCTTATTTGCTTTGAAATTACACCTTAAAAATTAACAAAATCAATTAAACCAAGAATTTTTGAGAAAAAGAACAATAATTTTGAGTACTCAAATTTTCCAATCTTTCTATAAATCTTTGAGTCGAGTTTAAAATACTAAAATGACTCGAACTTGAATTCTTGAGTACTCGCAAACCCCTAGTATTTGACAAAAAAAAAAAAACAGTTTATTTAGCAATGTAATGACAAGATAGTTCTCATATTTTGAGCTGTAAAGGTCTATTTTTCAATAGACCTCCCTAATTTGGTTGTATCTATAATGTAAGGGTGTGTGAAGCTTTGACTTTACTTTAAATATTTTTCTATTTCACTTAATTTTTTTCTTTTTTAGATGCAATAAAAACAATGACATCTAAAATACCCATAAATGTTAAGTTTTTTCATTTTCTGATGTTATGTACATTCCATTTAAGCTGAGGGATAGCAAACTGTAACAAGTCAACCATCGAAAAATCGGCCCCACTGTTGATTGACATTTCTAACATGTCGCTTGTTTCCATCTCCATCTTCTTCTCTCGAGTTGATCTATGGCAGTCATTTGGTTCAATAGTCTGTCTCAGATTCATCTCGGTATTTAATAATGGTGGGGGTGGGGAGACTTTTGATAGTAACAAGAGGTTATACTATGTAGAGGTTTAATTAAATGTTTGTTATATTGTTAGCGAGCAGACATTACAAATATAATGTTTCACTTTGCATTTATCACATGTTAAACTTTAAGCACTACATATTGTGTATAAGAAAATATATATTAATTTAAACTTTAAGACATATAATTCATTCACGACTTTAGTTTACTTGGATGACAGCTCAAATAGTTACTAGATATAGTCCCTAATATATCCCTAAGCCAACAGCTGACACCTATCACTTTGGATAACTGTAATGAAAACAGATGGTAATATATGAATGTGATAGTTAACCACAGTAATTTAGGCCAATATTATTTATATATTTATTTGAGGTCGGACACAAAGCTTATTTATGTTTTATTTCACTTTAAAAAAAGATATTATTAACAGTACTTTCACAAAAGGTCTAATGAAAATAACTTCAAAATGGCGACCGACGAATTTAAACCATGTCGCTGAACATGATGGAAACAAGTCTTTTATAATTATGCACCCACGCTGTGGATAAAAATATTTTATTCAGTTGAATATTTTGAAATACAATAAAATAATCATAAAATAATTTATTATAAATTAAAAAAATTACAAGTATTTTCTCTTTTCCAAGTAATACGATGTATGTATTAAAACTTAAAGGTATTAACGTATGCATTATATTACACATAGTCAATAACGTTTCCAAAACGAAGAATAAATACTTTTAATTGTGTTTAAAATATTGTTTTGAGATGGATAAAAAGAGATTATTTAAAAAAATGAAATAGTATGAGAAAACTTAAAAGTGTACATTATTTTAAATGTAAAATATAACAGGTAATTAAAAAATTCAAATTTATAACAAAATGATCTCTAAGCTACAATAATTCAGTCCCATTGGGAATCCATCCACCATAGTGGTCTTGCTTTCCTTCCTACCATCTCTAGCACCCTAAATGAAAGTACAGTCAACTCTCGATTCTATGACCTTTCACGGTTCCCTGGAAAAGGGTTGTTATTGGAATTTTAACAGATTTTGTTCCACCCCTGACCTTGTTCACAAAATCAAACCAAAATAGTAACCAAATCGAGAATCGAAATAACAATGGCAAAAGCAAGCCTGGTGCGTGATGTAGCGGCAGTCGAGCGTGGGGAAACATTGTCTCTTGCTTATGGGAGGGGGTGGACAGAGTCAAGTGCTATTGGCTGGCATTGATGAGGTGGTGTCTATTTTTATACCTGACCCACCCCAGTTACTAGTAATACAGCGCTCACAAAGATAATTGCAACGCAGCGACCTAAATAAATGCAACAAACACATTTTACAGCCGATTTCCTTAAACTTTTCTACCTTTTTTTCCCATATTTTTCACGGTTCCCCAAAAAAGGATCGTTACTTCGAGAGGGACGCTATTCCCGGGGTCGTAGAATCGAGAGTTGACTGTAACTGTGATTAGTGAGGTCCTTCCTAGCACATCTTTCTAGCTCTCGTGCCAACTGGGAAGTGTATCAATAGCAGAGTATATTGCCTAACCCCGCCCCCCAGTGGAGTCTCTCTCCTGAAAAACTACTGTTCAAAATTTTGCTATATGTTTCAATAAAAAATTCAATTCTCACATCCCTATTTATATTAATAAGTTATGATAATTTTTTGTATTACTATATTTTATAATGTCAAAGCTTTTATAAAAATTATCATAATAGTTCTAAAATAATATATATTTTCAATCTAAAATTATTTTAAGACGTCATTTTTATAATTTCTCGTTCCCGTCCTGATCTTAATATTTTGAACCATTTCCCGTCTCGTTCCCGTCCCGATTAAAAATGTCATTCCGTCCATCCCTACTTCCTGCTATAAATAAAATCAAACAGCACTTGGAAGTGAAAGGAAAAAATAATAAATTTAGATGATGCTATAATTCCAACCAAGACTTTCCAAGAATGAAAAATAGATTTAAAAGTTAAAGGCCTAAAAATGAAGTTAACGAATTGTAATTTTGAATATTTATTGTTTACAACTTTGACTACGATTTGGGCTACT
This sequence comes from Timema cristinae, assembly GCA_039000515.1. Classification (NCBI taxonomy): domain Eukaryota; kingdom Metazoa; phylum Arthropoda; class Insecta; order Phasmatodea; family Timematidae; genus Timema; species Timema cristinae. Next base: position 106,009,251 of record JBCFYV010011172.1, read on the forward strand.
TATTATTAACATAAAACCCCACATGTTCTTATAATCAAACCTTGTAACCAACTAATTTAGTAATATTAAATACAGATTAAATTAGGCCTATAAAAGAATAATATTTTGTAAATGCTAAGGCTATTAATCTTACAATATGCCTAAATGATTGGAAAACAATAATGTACAATAAGTGTGGTACTCCCAGTATCTTGATAATGTAACATAATTTCTAATAAACTTGAGGGGGCAGGGTGGAGAGGGGGATTTTATAACTATATCAATAATGAATGTAGGTGTATCAAGAATGGTATTACCTTAAAATAAACAATGGCAGGCTAATATATATAAATGAAATGGTTGAGAGCTAAGGGCCTAAAACCCTAACCAATTAACAAAACTTAAGTTTACTGATTGCAGTATGTATGGCCTTATCTTAAAAGATCTGCCATAGTGTAAACCTTCAAGGTAAGTTGCTCATCTTTCAGGATAAAATAGTGTCCATGACAAAATATTAAAGTAAATGAATACATTTCATTTTATAATTATTAGGTCTTGGCACACACCCCTAATATAAAATATTATTTCAAAGAGCTTCCCCTGAAAATGAAAATTTACAAGACAAGTATGGGTGTATCTTCTCTCATCTAAAGTGTAAGGGAGTGCAAAGTCTACTTTTTAAGTAGAAGCAAACTCGAATCAATTGTAACATCATATATGAAATATTGTTGAAGCCCAATCAAAGTTCAAATGTTTGTTATTAATTGTTTTATGCCTAGAGAATTATTATATTGGCACACTTATTATTATTATTTTATTACCTCACCTTACTACCTTTTCATACTAACATTCCTCTAATGGAGTATGTATGAGGAAGAAAGTAGTTTACAGGTAATCTACTCTCATTAATTTGTGTGGAAGTATAGAGAGAAATAATTTAGGTAAGACCACTTTCAGTAGACCTGACAGGGATTCAAATCCCGATCTTCCTGTCATCAGCAGGCCAGTTTAACAACACGAGAGTGAGCAGCTTAGACCATTCAACCACTGAACCAGGTTTGTGGTTATTTAAATATCTTAATGCACTAAAATCCTTTGGAAAACATTTCAGTGCAGATTTGTATTTTAATGGTAAAGATGTATAATTGTAAAAGCAAGTGTTTTTGTTTTTTCGAAGCTGTCAAAGATGATATTTTTTTTAAAAGAGTTGAAGTTTTTGAAGTTTTACACACCCCTATTACGTGTCTATAAAAGTGAGTTTAAGATATAAATGAAAAATGTAAGCAAAGATGCCAGCAATCCTTTTACTAATAAAAAAATCATTATTGTAATATAAGGAAAAAGTATGTGATTAAATCAATTAGTGACTATGCGAGTATTCTTGAGTGATAATTGATAAATACTAAATTTACACATTGATAGATATAATTTTAAATATTGTTTTTTGAGAATAAAGTTAAGAGAAGTCTAAATAGTGTTTGGGTATAAAATGTATATTTTAGTTTTGGCTACCCTTTTTAAATGATTGATTTCTTGTTCACATGCAAAAAAAAAAAAATTTCTGTAAGCATTTTGCAATACCATTTATATCACTGTTGTAGATGGTTGGCCAGAATGTTGATTAAGGAAATGAAAATAGGAAAATAGGTTTTTTTTAAATTACATGGTTTTCTTTGATACTTACAAGTGAAATTTTCTATCTCTGCATAGTTGCTTTTTTCAACAAACATGACATTTCCTAAATGCAACACTCCTGCCACAACTCGCAAAATGTTACTTTGTTCCACCTCCGACATATTCATCACACTCATAGCTGTCAACAAAACAGAAAAATCAAAGATTAAAAAAAGCTTTATTCAAACATGACACAAAAATTAAGCATGGTTTAAATTAGGAGGGATAGCCAGCACACTTACCTAGGTGATACTGGAGTAAAATTGTTTAGATATAACATTAAAAAACACACAAACACATTTTTAAGGACAAGCTTTCACTGTCACAGACGCTTCATCAGGTCAAGAGAGTAGACTGATGCTTTTGGTTGAACTGTAAGATTGACTGTCCACAGCTGACTCAACCTTACAGTTCAACCAAAAGCATCAGTCTACTCTCTTGACCTGATGAAGCTGTCTGTGACAGTGAAAGCTTGTCCTTAAAAATGTGTTTGTGTGTTTTTTAATGTTATATCTAAATAATTTCTACTCCAGTATCACCTAGGTAAGTGTGCTTGGCTATCCCTCCTAATTTAAACCATGATTTAGCCTAGTGCTCTATTCCACATAACAACAAAAATTAAGAAAAAATTACTTTAGCAGTGGCTCTCAAACTATTTTATCACATGGAAACCTTTAAATCTATGAAACCTATTAAACCTTTAATAGGTGTAGCAATTATTTTTCTGGTAGAACCAACTGTTCAAAATAACTGGGGCAAATCAAGGCAAGGATATTGTCAAGATAACACAGATTGTGCTAAGATGTGTCACAATAGGAATCTCCAAATGGTGGCTATATTTGCATTTCTGTACCTCTGAGTGTCTCCTGGAAGTCATGAGCATCGTTGGTGCCATCAACTTTATGGTTCCCTCCAAAGCTAAGATATGAGTAGTAGTCAAGCTGGTTAAGACCTAACTCACCTAAAATAAAAAAAAACACCACAATCCAGACTTAAGTAAATACAAGTGGAAAAATTACCACTATATTATATTTTTCAATGAATGAATTCCCCCCAACCCAGCATTAAAAATGTAGTGTTAATATTTAGAGGTGTACAAAGCTTTTAGATGTCAAATCTCCTTTGTTTCGACTTTGACATCCAAAATAGCTTTTGCATCTTTGAAACATTTGAGAGGAGAAGAAAACTCTTATGTATTATAAACATATTTGAAATTTCTCACTAAAATTTACTTATTTTAAACAAAAACTCATTTTTACAACAGTTACTGTATTAAATAGTATTTTTACACAGAGTATGATTAAATGACTATCTATAACATAAAAATAGATTGATTCAGATGTATTTATTATTAATATTATATTAATATTATATATTATTATTAGCACCGCGTCTTACTACCCGTTCGGGTTATACTCACTTACGCTAATGTGTAATGGTAGGGTGATTGTGAGATGAAATGAAGGACCTACAGTTTAACGTGGAATCCGAACCACGGTGGCGACCTGGCATTCCACACATTCACAAGATGTCTTGTCAGAGGTGTAGGAAGGGTTTGGAAATCAGATAAATCTGTGCCGGGACCGAGGATCGAACCCCGGCTGCCAGCACAGAAGTCTGACACCTTACCCCTAGACCACCAGGTCACCAATTCAGATGTAAACATAAAAGAATATAGTGTTCTTTGTAAATGGTTTTTCATATCTAAAGTTTTCTCTTTAAATAGATGCAATTAATATTTTATTTTTTTCATTAATTTGAGGTATTTAATATGCATTTTCCAACCAGACTGATTATATCAGCACATAAGAATTTCTATGAGCGAGAGTGAAAGGTCCTACCAATCCCGCCAGGAAAGATATTTTCTCATACCTTTCAGTGTTATTTTACATAACACAATCAATATGGAACAATGGCTTTACTTCCCTTCTAAAGGAGGTTGTGCTTGGGATTTTTATCACTAAAGAAAAATCTGTTGACCCCAGCTGGGTTTGAATCCACAGACATCAGGTCCTGAGGCGAGCACTTTACCCAAAGACTACTGAGGGTCGACTATATGCATGATTTAAAACCTAGTGTACTGTTATTTTACAACAATAAAAACTTTATGTTCAACTTCGACTTTCTTTCACAGGTTTCAAGTTTCATTTAAAATCTAGCGTACTGTTATTTGACAACAATAAAAACTTTATGTTCAACTTCGACTTTGTTTCACATGTTTCAAGTTTCATTTAAACTTTGCTTAGCATTTAAAAAATGACCTTCGCACACACTTATTAATGTTTTATTCACTGTCATTCTTCAAGGTAAAAATATATTTTTACCAACCCTTAAAGGAAATATAAATTAAGCTGCCCAATTCACATTCTTGCAGCTAACATTTCATTCTTTATAATCACTTCTCCTCCTCTCACCCTCCAAGTAGTAGAAAAAATGATTATGTGACTCACGTTTCATGTTGACAGATGCCCCAGTACACAGCTGATAAAATATATGAAAGTTTCGTTCGCCTGCATTCTGCATTACAACCCGGGACTTCTCCAGAAGGAAGTTGGAAATACGTCCACCTTCCGGCTGGCCACCATTGCCAAACAATATTTCCACATATTTACCCTGCATTAAACATTATTCCATAATTATTACAGGGTTTTAAGTACTGTATACTTAGAGTGTTACTTATACTAGGGCAATGACAAGGTATACACCAGACATTCAGCCTTACGAGAGTTTCGCTGTGCTCCCTGAGCCAGTTGAGTACTTTGGCACTGGGGAGTGCTAGTTACAGTTCTCAGTGATAACAACACTTCTAAGTGAAACCACTCACTTTCAAATTGTTTGTTGTAAAGGGGTTATGGTTTGAATTGAACACAATAGTTCAGTTACCAGCAATCCCTATCCCCCCCTAAATCAACTGCTTACCCCCTTTTACTGAATAAACCTTTTCAGACAAGTAACTAGATAAAGGTATTTGAAGGTTTACAACTAGACAATTTGAAAACATTTGCTTGAACAAAAAAAGATCATTGTAGTCTGAGTAAGCTCGTTTGAGGGGTTTGGCTTATGGGAAGGGGTGGGGACACTACCTGAACCTAACTTTGTGAAAGCTAAAATACAATTTTTGTTTCTTCTTTAGTAAAACCATCTTAAAAGTTAACTGTTTGGAAATGCCTGCTTGGGATTGAAAGTAACAATCCAGGTGTTGAAGGACTCAAGCGCTCCCGATGAGCAAAATCATTTTAACTTGGAGGCTGTGGATCTGGTATATACCTTGTTTGTGTATTAGGATCACAATCAACCAAATGTTCATGCAATTTAAATAAACATAACGTGTTATTAGGATTCACATAACGTGGCAACATGAAAAGAACATTGCCAATGAATATCAAGTGAAAAAAAAATTATTCACTAAAATGGAACTTTAGTAGTAAGAGAGATTAGGTTCAAGTACTTTCAACAGAAGCTTACTGACGCTATAAAATATAGTATAAGAAAAAGTCACACTGTTTTGGTGTTCATGAGAAGCGGACACACTATACCAAAGAAAACATCTATACAATATAAATAAACAAATGAACTATTAAATATTCATGTTGACATTGTTTACAACACACTTGGCTGACAGGTACCCTTCACTTAACATAACGGTTTTCGCCTAGACAACTCTTACGTTAAGTGAAAATCCCATCAACACCGTGCAACGTCATGGCTTCCATTTAAAAACCACAAGGATAAATGCAACATATATGAATGTTAATTCAATCATTAATCCAGCATTATAAAATAAACGTTTGAAGTATTTATGTGTAAGACGACAAAAAAAGAATCAGAGACACAAGTTAGTTTTACAGTGATGAATAGCACTGAGGCATTAGACTTAGGCATCTGTTTACACCCACTGAGAATATGCCGATTATTCATGGTTCAAATGTCAAGTAGAGGTTTATTGTAAAGGATATAAGCAGAGGTTGAGGTGGGAGGAGGGAGGACCAAAACCAAACTAAGAAAAAACTGCTTACCTGAGGGATGCATGTGGGTAGTGGGTAAAGGGGCTATTTGAATCACTAGAGAGAGGACTGTTATTATGTACAGTGAATTAACATTAGTTAGTTCCCACCTGCTTCGGTTGCTGCATGGTCTAACGTGCTACTCCCGCAGTAGACTAGACTAAGGTTCAAATCTCGACCGGGTGCACTGAGGATGGTTTTTCCAAAACTATTTTCCACTCTACCTTCATGTAAATGCGGGTACACTTTCTTGAAATATAACCTTCCTAATCTCTAAAACCATTACCATAATTAGTGCATAGGCTTATAACCCGAACAAGTGGCAAGACACGGTGTTAAAAGAAAAAAGTTAATTCACACTAATTTAATGATCAAACCAATCTGATTTTTTAATATAAACCTATTGCTGTTTAACATATTTAACTCAATTTACCATTGGTAGTAATTTTGACCATGTCCCCCTGTCCATCCCTGGTAGCAATGTCCATGTACACAAGTGGTGGGAATAAAAACAAAAGAAAGGAGCTCTATAAAATTAGTCACTAAGTGGTTGGAAAAAAAAATTAAAAATTATTAGTATAAATTACAACAATAATAACAATTCTTCATCAAATAATTAACATAATAAACCATTTGAATAAATAGCAATATAATTTCTTTATAATCAATAATACTTCATGGAAATAAAAAATATATGACACTTTACAAATGGATGTTGGCCTCCGTTGCAATAAAATTAAACTTTATAACACTAATAATGACCTTAATCGCGGTACTTACAAATCTGCTGGAGTTATTGTTGCGTACAGTCTTTGCGTTCCCAAATGCTTCCAACAGAGGGTTGGATTCTAGGATGACATCTTTGATACGCTGCACTCTAGTGCCACCACCAGAAACCCTCGCTATGTATGACATGATGTACTTGGCCAATACTGTCTTGCCCGCTCCTGATTCACCGCTACAACACAATGTCATTTAAATCACTTTTTTTTAAATCTACTTGAGGTATTTGATACGCACTTTCTGAATCGAATGATTATTACAGCACTTAAGAATGTATATGAGCGAGAGAAAAGAGCTTACCAATTTTTCTGGTAAAGGTATTTTCACATACCTTCCATGAGTCTTTTGCATGCCACAATCGGCATGGAGCCGACAGCTCTAATTACCCTCTGAAGGAAGTAGTGCTACACATTTTTATAGCCCAAGAAAAGCCAGGAGATCTCAACCTGGTTTGAAGCCACGAACATCGGGTCATGAGGCGAGCACTTTACCCCAAGACCTCTGAGGTCGACTTAAATGGAATAACTTCAATAAATTTACTAACAACAGGCTTGGCGAGCGAGCGAGTTTGACTGGAATGCCCAGCTCTAATCAAAGAGTGCTTAACTCTGAATCCTGAACAGGTAAGCTTGTGTTATTTCCCATAGTGTGATTTTCATGAGTTCTTCATCTCTCTTCCAGATGCCGATGCATTTCCTTGAAACTCATCTTCCAAAACCTGCATTCTTAAATTACTGTAAGTTACAGATTTCACAAATCAATGTGATGCATGGCACATATGTTATACTAACTAAAACTGGATAAAAATCAATTTTTTCTTAAATCTTAATCTTCATTTTACCTACAAATCACAAATCCAAATCTTAAAAAATGTTAAGTGTAAAAAATTAACTTTCCTAAATTATTTGAATATTTTTATTCAATTGGGATTCTATTTTGTCCAAGAATTTAGTTGCTGTAAAAAATAGAAATCATAACCAGAGATAAGATTTTTTGTTATTATTAGAATTGACATTTAGTTAAATTGGCCAATTTAAGGGTCCAGGGTCCAGTTATTGAGTTTTTCCTATAATTATGTTGGGATTAAGACAATATTAAGCATCACCATAGCTCTAAAAGAATAAGATTGAACAATCTTTTAAAAATTAATTTTTTCAAATCTTGAATCTGAAATTTGTTCAAATCTTCAATCTTGAATAAGGATTCAAAGAACCCTAATCCCTAATACTAACAAAATACAGTTTTGTATTAAATAATTTACCAAAATATAGGCTACCTTATTTTGATAAGTGAGATGGGGCACAGAAAAATAGTTTGTTTGTGCAATCAACTTTAAAATTTATTTTTAGTTATGTCTCCAAACAAACAAAAATCCAATGTAAAGCACTTTTGGAGGATCAAAGGCACAAATGATCGAAAAGATGGGCAATACTATAAAATAATGGAACAGCGGGTTATGTATGCTTACCTTATGATGACGCACTGACTTTCCACATCAATAAGCATATTTCTGTACATTTCATCAGACAAGCCATACACATGAGGAGGATTTTCATATGATGCCTGGAAAAAACATATACAATTTAATATTTACACCTGATATTTATTGTTTCTTTAGAAATACAAACATTTATAATATACATTTTTTTATTGTGTGCACTTAGGTAGCCTTTCACAGTAAGTGACCAAACATAAAAAGCAATTTTCTGTGGTAATCTTACAAATACAGGAAACTTTTTTTTAACACCGCGTGTCACTAATGGTTCGGGTTAAATGCTTACAGGAAAATAAATCATATATAAATATTTTTAAATTGGAGTTTATTAGACTTTATGCTTTAGAACATGCACGTCCAACCTTTCCTAGGCTGAGGGCCCCATACGTTCTTGGGGAATTGGCCAGGGACCATATATGAGTTTTATAATACCTAATGCCCAAATAGAGTATACACACACATACATACCCATACCCACATCCGTCTACCCAACCCTCCATCCATGTATTCACTACACAAGTAACATATTTATGATTCTGAAAACTACCTGAAAGTCACTGAGCATTTATGTCACCTCCAAGAGCTTAATTTATTGTAAATTTCTTTATTTTAAGAAATTCAATTTGAGCTGGCGAGCTGCAGGTGGCTTACAGATCGCAGGTTGGACATGCTTGATTTAGAACATACTGCTAAACAATACTTTATTTTCGCTGTGTCTTAGTATTTATTTGGGTTGTGTGCATACAATGTTTATGCTATTGAAATAGAGTCAAGGAAGGTAGAAATTCAGAAGAATTTTACCCACATTTGAATAGAGCAAGAGTGTGAAACCACTTAAGAAAAACCACACTCGACCGAGATTAAAACCTCAATCTCCTCATCATCAGCAATAATTCAGTTCAACACAAAAGCAATGAGTTAACCATGTGACTACTTCTAACAATACTTAAAATTGCCCTTGCTTTTTGGATTACTACACAGACAAAAAAAACTAAGTGATTTATTTTAGCACTGTGTCTTACTACCAATTTGGGTTGAATGCTTATGTACTAATTAAGCTAATAGGTTAGGGATGAGAAAGTTTCAATTTAGAGAAAGTGTATCTGCATTTGCATGGGAAACTATTTAGGGAAAACTTCCCTCAGTACATCTGGCCGGGATCGAACCCTGATCTTCCTGTCATCGGCAGTCTAGTCTAGTGGGAGGGTAGCACCTTAGATCATGCAGCCACCAAAGCAGGTATGTGAAATGTTGACTATCATTGGACATGATGATGAAATATTTACCAAACCCAATGTGGAATGTTATAAGCCAAGTTCAGCTGGCGTAACATTTCCTTTGTCTCACTTCAGTGCACTCAAATAAATAGGACATTGCATGACATCCTATCTGTAAGGTCCTTTGGCATATTTGTCTTTTTCTGCCGACTAATTGTATATCAGAATGAAGGCAATACTATGACTTTTAGATAGTTGCATAAATGAAGAAAAGATTTATTCAAACCCAACCATCAATCTTAGGATATTCATCAAACATATTTTTTAATTGAGGAGAAAGATTATTCATTTTATAACACAGTTTAGGATGAAGTTGAATTTTTTTAAATGACGCTGTGTAGTAAGAAAAGTTATTCAATAGATTTAAAAGAGCCTGGTTGGATCCCAGGTGGTTCCTAAAAGAGTTTAATACCTTTTAGTGGATAGGTTTAACCTCAAATACAGATATTTTTGAAAATATCGATATTAAACTTGCCCTTTCGAAATTATCTGACAAGGCATATATCAGCACATCACTTATGAACCAACTTAGCTATATAAAAGACACATCAGCTAGTCCCCCATCAGTCAATGTATCACCATGAAATCAGAAGCCCCTATTTCCCAATTATTAAATAATGTAATTGTGTTGAGAGTTAAACTTGGGACCCTTCACTATATAGGAAGACACACTAATAACTGAGCTAAGATGTTGGACTCATAAACAGAGCCCTGTCACTAATTTCTTACTTCCAAATTCCCTGTGTTTTTGAGGCAGCTCAGATTGAAGACAAGATTAAGAAAATTTCATTTTTTATCAAATCGACAAATGTGAAGTCATGTAACTTAAGTTTAAAACAGGAAGATTTAATATTTATGGGGAAATACATCTTCTGTCGCATCACAACCCTTGTTTAAGGCATCAACAAGACATGTTTGAATCAGCGTACTTAATTCTTCAGTTCGCTTTTTTATCCATCCAAAGACTTACTATTTTAGGCTATCAGTTAAATGTCCCAAATTAAATATACCAGTATTTTTTACTATATTTTGCAAAGTTCCTTGTGTTTTAAGGTTTTTTTCCATGAACAAAAAATCCCTGAATTTTTGCAGCTTTCTAAGTTCTTGGCAACTCTCACAGATGATCTTATTAATAGAACTGAGTGTGTTGTATTGTGTGTGCTACACTTGGTTAATCTAATTTGTAAAATTGTGTAAATCTAGTTATGTTTAGACGTTGGGTATTTTTTATCAACTAATTTTAATATTATTTTCCAACACTTGATTTTAACAGGATGTCCCGCCAAACAATATTTTAAATTCCCCGACTTTTACAGGTTTTCAGAGCCAATTTACAACTTTTTCCAGTCAGTATATACTAAAAACATGATTTAATGTAAAATTATCTTTAGGCATATATGCATTCTGAAATTGTGTCACTCTATAAAGGAGTTAAATAGTAATAGCCTAAAGAAATGGGCTATTGGGTAGGGCAATCTAAGTTAGATTTCAATGAGAACATATTGTAGTATATATTAAAAGATCGCCTTACAATGGCAGAGTTTAAAATAGTTGTGAAACAGATTCTTTTTTAGTTTCTTCTTCTATAACACAATATAATTCATGCCACAATTTTGGCTAAAGATGAGCAGTACAGGCGTGGAAAGACAACACGAAAATCCCGTGTTGACCTTAAGAATTGAGATTAGTATGCTCATAAAGGACAATTATGTAAAAAGGGATTAGCAATGAGTATTAACAGAAAAAAAGTTATTTAGACTATTGTAAATAAAAGTTGTGTATTTTTTAATGAATATGTGAAAATTCCAGATATTTTATAAAATTCCCTGACTTTTCCATGATTTTTCCCTGAACAAGCAAATTTCCCGACATTTCCCCTGTTTTCCAGGTTGCTGGAGACCCTGTTTCAAACATTAAAATATTATTATTATTATTAATATTAGCACCGCGTCTTACTACCCGTTCGGGTTATACGCACTTACGCTAATGTGTAATGGTAGGGTGATAGTGAGATGAAATAAAGGACCTACAGTTTAACAATGGAATCCGAACCACGGTGGCGGCCTGGAACATTAAAGTAGCTTCACTGTGTAGCATTTATAGATAACAAATGTAATCAGTCAAAGTACTAAGCCAATTAATATTTCACGTCACATTTCTCAACTTGTCTCATGATAGCCAACACTTTGTTTACTCTACCTAGTCTTGGTTGTATTTATATTGAGCTAGCAAAGCAATACGATGAGTAATAGGCCTGCTTTGTTTATAGTAAATAAAATATTTTTAGCACCAAATCTTACTACCTGTTCGGGTTATACACCGATGTACTAATTACTCTAGTATGTTAAGGATTAGGAAGGTTAAATTCAGAGGAAGTGTACCCGCATTTGCTTGGAGGGAGAGTGGAAAGCCATTTATGAAAAAACCTCTCAGTATACTAGACCAGGATCGAGCCTCAATCTCCCCGTCACCTGCAGTCTAGTATATTGTGAGAGTTACACCTTAGACCATGCAGCCACCAAAACAGGTTTAAATATTATAACATCACTTAACATAAAAGGGGTTATAAGAGACTGGAAGCAAAATATGTGACCATACAATCACACATACAAACCAATTTTTATGGGAAAATCTGTTGAGAAATACTATCTTTCTTTTTTCTGATCAAAAATGATAAGATTTTACTATATTATTAGTGTTATTCTATAGGTATTGTTAATATCTATTAAAGAGACTTTTGCGGATCACATGACCTGGTGTAGGAATTCATGAAAGTAGATCTAGTACTTTTTTATAGTTGTCAGATAAGGTTCTTCCTATGAAATTAATAGACCGGACCTGTATTTTTAACCCATCTAGATTTTATTTCCCTATCATTTATTTATCAAGGTCTTAGTGAGCCTGGAGTATTTACAAAAACCTTAAGGTCTAATGGTAGGTGTTAAAATGGGTGGTACAAGATAATTATATACTTTTGACAGAAGGGGTATAAAGAAATAGAGTGAAAAAAAATTGATACAACTTTAAAACATAAAATTAACCTAGACAGATTTGTATGTGTTAGGTATTTCTGAAAGAGAGGAATATAAAATCACTCATTTAAAGTAAACATTAAGTATCTTATATGTAAATGAGTTCAAAACACTCCTTGAATTGTAGTTATGTCTAGTGCCAAAATTGTAGTGGATAAGGTCAATAATATTATGTTTATAATAAAGGTCTGCTGAGTATTGAGATAACAATTGAACACACCAGCAAGTGTGATATCACAGATAACAAATAATAGAGAGAGGAGGAAGAATTAGAAATTGAATACAAATTCAAACAAAGATAAAAAAAGTGTGGGAATATTGATCGCTGTGTATTATGTGAGCCCATTTTTTTTAAATGCATTAAACATCCATTTCAGTACATGCTTGCTTCATCGATAAATAAATTGTACCTACTGTTAACAAAGAGAAATACACAAACCAGTGATCACATGGTCTAAGACGACATTCTCAAATAGATAGAAGAGATTGGGGTTCAAATCTTTGTCAGGTGTAATGAAGTTAAAGTCTTATAGGTTTTCCTACCCTCCTTCCAAATTAATGCAGGTGCATTTTCCCTAGATTTTATATTACTCATATTACTTAATGAGTTTAAATATGTGGATAAATCAAAAGGATAATAAGACACAGTGCACGAAAAAAAATAGAAAGATGGTTACTTAAAAATGACTTCCTTTATGTAAATAGTGATAGCACACTTTTTTTAGCATTGCATTTTATTATCTATTTTGAGTTATAGGCTTATGAGCTAGTGATGGGAAAGTTGAATTTAGAGGAAATGTATCCACATTTGCATGTAGAGAGGGGGGAAACCATTTAGGGGAAACCACCCTCAGTACATCTGACCAGGATTGAACCATGATCTCCCCATACTCACCACTCTAGTCTATTGCAAGAGAACACCTTAGATCATGCAGCCACAGAAGAAGGTCCATGTATATTTATTATATCATACAACACTCTGAAGCAGGTTTGCCTAAAGGGAGTGGTATCTGATGACAAAACCAATATCCTATGCCGACTAAGAATTTCAAGAGGAAGTTGAGACATCCCATTCATTCACAAAGCTTATTTCAAATGTAGGTAGTGTAGCAACCTTCATTACACCATGCATAACATTACTAAAGATAGGTACAGCTGTAAGCACACCATGAAATGGCATGACAAAAAAAAATTGTGTGATGATACTAGTGCAAATATGTTGTTTTTTAGCACCACATCTACTACCCATTCAATTAATGCACACATATAGTAATTATGCTAATGTATTGGGGATGAGAAAGGTTGAATTAAGAGTAAGTGTACCTGCATTTGTATGGAAGGAGAGGGAAAACCATTTAGGGAAAACACCCATTCAGTAGACCTGACAAGGATTCAATATTCCATCATCAGCAGTATAATCTATTGCGAGAGTGATGCCTTATACTATGCAGTCACAAAAGCGGGTTATTGATAATGGTATTAAAACATAAAGAAGTAATTCACTTGCAAACAACTTTAATATTTTAAATGGTTTAATTAATGTAATACAACATCAAATATGAATTGCTTATACAACAAATATATGACCTAAGTTAGTAAGAAATGACTATTAAAAACAATATATAGGGCATCTACAGCAGGAGAGGTGCTATCTGACAGCTATCAGAAGGTTATGTATTAAACATTGATTGAAAGTGACTAATGTCAACCAATTCGGAAATAATTATTAATTGACTACTAATACTATATTTTCGATAAAAAGTGTTATCAAAATTCTAATAATACTACCCTATTACTGTATAATTGAAGATTTCATAGCTCGATGAAATAACAAAATATATTAATAAAACATTTTGTAGTGCAATTGTGGCAACAAGATATATTATATTGCATGAAATATTAAATTAAAAAGTATTAGGGTGTATATTCACACTTGTATTTTGTTATAACTGGCCACCAAAATGAGTGTTTTTTATAATTTAGTTTCAAAATAAAACAGTTTTATTTTGTAAACAACACAAAAACAAATTGACAATATGGTTTGCATGATGTCCTCAACTGCCGCAGCAAATGGATATATGGTAAAACTTTTCCTAATTGTCAGATATCACCTCTCCTGCTGTGGCTGCCCTATAGTAATATATAATATGAACGAACAGGAAAGAGGAATAAAACCAATTAAAAGGAACTAACACAATATAGCTCTATGTTAATTGTAATTTACCGATTTCCATTTTCTCTCTTATGCTTGTTTTTGTTTCCTCTTATTGGAAGTTGCATTTTACTGCATGTATGTATAATACTCGAAAACCGAAGGTTGATTTGATCCTCAACAGTTACAATGTCAGCTGTAAAGTCTAGAAGCACAGCTATCTGGGAAATTATGAATGAGGTAGTGTCTCGTTGCTTTCGTCATTGAACCAGAAGTTACTATTGCACATCAGTCTGCCAAGCCCACCGAAATGCATACACCATCTGGCCCTACAAGCGACACCTTCATTCCATTCATCACAGAAATTGGCTGTGTATTGAATGTTATTACTAGTATACTTCATACCTTTGCCGCTTTAATATTTGTCAGAGCCATGAGCCCATAAGTGAGACTGAGACAGCTTAGTGAAAGTAAAATTTGCTCTAGGCCATACTAGAACATATCGCATTGTGAACACAAAAATCTGACCATAGGTGTATCTGGATGGACATTTTGCTGTAACGATTGATTTTCATCCAGAGGCAGCCATTTCCTCTTTGCCCAATGACAGCAATAGAAAGTGTGAATGGTGTTACTCTTTTAACTGTACAAAAAAATATTGTTTTTGTTCCCTTTTATATGTTCCTAGCCTCCTTCCCTGTACATTATTTTATGCATAAACAAAATGTAGGCTAGGCATACCACAAATAATACAAAAAAAATGCACTTACAGCTCCTTGATACAGTTCTATCTCCTTGTCACCAAAATATGGCATCTGTTTGAAAGGGTTGACGGAAACAAGAACGGGACCAATGCAAGTCTGTTAAACAGCTCAGGAAATACTTGTTCAAATAAATTAGTAATTGAAACAATTTTAAATTTATTACAAAAATTGCTATAGTAAATTGCATCGCTTTGTTAAACAAAGAATAATATACACATTTTTTTTTTAAATATATGAAAGAGATTTTTTAAATTATTAATATTAGAGTTACAAGTTTAATATATAAGTAAGTACCAGTGACTAATGTAAAAATTGAGCTCAAATAAATTTATGAAACTGTACATTCGGTTGGGGATAAACCTGGGTCCACTGGATGTAAGCCAGACATCTTGTCAATAAGCTAAGATTATAAATCAACCCATGATGAAGTCATGTAGTTAAAGAAAAGCTGCCATCCCCCTCCCCCCCCCCTCACTCTAGTTGGTAATAACATCCATTAAACTTGTCAGGTCTTCAACTGTAAATTACAGCTTCAGCACCAACTTAATAACTTAAAGGAAGTTAAAATATATGCTACAAGCAAACTGTCATTCCCACAGTAGACCTACTGTGCGAGAGTTTAATGACACCAGACTGAATGAAGCTATTTATCCACATTGTGGTTAACTTAAGAAATAAATAAAATAAAATAGGTCAAACGTTTTAGCTCTCACAGGCAATAAGGTTCAGTCAAGTTTTCATAAAAATAGCCTTATTTGTCAGCTAAAAAAACCTTCTAGATCTAATTTAATGTATTAAATATGAATGTCAGAACATGTGATTTATAGCTGTCACTTTTGATAGGTATCATAAAATTAAAATAACACTAATTAAATAGTAAATAGTCATCAATTTTGGTGTCAAAAAATATGTTTATATTTTCTAAGAAATCCTTTCTTTGAGAATTGGACTCAATTAGGCATGATATCTGGGATTATTTGTGTTCATCTCGAACAAGGTGAAGAATAAGCAAAATACAAAAATTGTTTTTGTAATCCTAGTCTTAATATAAACACATTATGATGTCAAGGTACACATATAAAATTTATAGATTTTTAAAAGGATACAAAAATGTAGTCATCCATGTATCGTTTCTTCAAGTTTTCCACAATTGAGTCTTCTGAAATTTTTGGGAGAAGGACCATATCGTCCACTCCTGATAGCTTGACATTGTGAGACTGCCAATGGTAAACCTACAAACATTTTACACAGCCCCCATAAGGAACAATTAATAGACATACATTATTATTATTATTAGCACCGCGTCTTACTACCGTTCGGGTTATACACACTTACGCTAATGTGTAATGGTAGGGTGATTGTGAGATGAAATGAAGGACCTACAGTTTAACGTGGAATCCGAACCACGGTGGAGGCCTGGCAAATAGACATACAAAAGGTATAAATTTAAATTAACTAAAGACAGGTAGCATTTATACCACCTTTGTGGTCTAGTGGTAAGAGTTCCTACTACAGATCTAGAAGTTCTGGGTTCAATCCCGGCTCTTCCAGAATTTTTCTGTGAAGCAGTGGGTCTGAAATGGAGTCAAACTCAGACTCATGAGGACAAATGAGGAGCTAGCCTACTTGAATAAATAGGTATATAATTAGTGAGATTTAACGGATGGAGAGTTAGTTGTGCCAACCACATGACACTCTCTACCTGCAAATGTTGGCACTATTTTTGCTAACGATGACTGCCACTCGGTCGGTATAGCCTAGTCCCAGGCTCACGCTATGAAGTTTAAGGTTGCGTCCATACCATGGTAGGTAGGCAATTTTATTTAAGTGCTATAAAGAATTTTCAAACTATATATGTGCTAAGATAGTTATGAATATTGATCGAAAAAAAGAGTCAAAAGCCTAAAAGTCTATTCTGATTGATTTATAAAATCCCATATGTTATTTTTCTACTTTGTTTCCAAAAAAACTTCATTGATATCTAAACTATATTTCTGTTTATTATTAATGACCCTCCTTCAAAAAATGTGATATTTGATAGCCAACTAAAAATTTATTTCACTTGGCATCGTTATGTCATCGTTTCAAATAGGTCTTAGTTCATTAGGCCAAAGTTATATTAATTCACAATTATATTTTTTATAAATAAATATGGGATTTAAAAGGCAATGCACATTAAAGTATAAACATTTTGGAGTCAAGACAGTATTTATGGACATCAACATGAATTTGTAACTATTGAAAACTATTCACAGTATTTGGACATCAACATGAATTTAACTAATTGAAACTATTTGTATCATATACCATAGGAATGCTAAAGGTCCATAGTTTCAAGAATTGTTCATGATTAGTCCATAATATTAATATAAATTATTTATTATTTAGTAAACATTAAATAATTTGGATTTTTTATGTTATGCAAGGAAAATAGTATTTTTTTTTAATTTCTTCCAATAACTTAGGTTAAAAATTTGTATTACCTGTATTTTTATAACTTATTACACAACAGTTATTACTCATATTTTGGACTGTAACCTTTTATATAACTTTTAGGAATTAACCCCCCCCCCCCCCCCCATTTGAATTTTCTTTCTGTGGCAATTAGTAATTTTTTATTTTTTTTTTTTTTTTTCATTTTTGGTATTTTTGCCACACATTACCAGTGTAGATTTCTTATCTCCTTCTTTACTTTAAGGTACATTAGCTCCTTGAATTTTAGGGTCATATCTCTATTACTTAGAAAATAATTAGGCTACTAAAATTTTTGCTAAGGAAGGAAATCACAAAAAATGTTTAGGTTAGTAAACATTGTTTGTAGGCCTACCTAAGCTACAAACACTTTGTTTTTGGCAGGGCCTGAAAATTAAAAACTTCTTAATTATATATAGACATTTAAAAGATAATGAAGCCTAATTTTGAGGGATTTTTAATACTGCATTAAAAGAGATGGCTAAACTGCATTCACCTTATCTTTAGTTTCCCTCCATTTTTTGTTTTAATGTGTTCACTGGGTGCTTAGCAAGTGGTATTGAAGTTTAGTGGAGATTAATCAAATAAAGAAAATGTTTTTGTAGTGTTTAGTTAAAAACACACAGTAAATATTGAGTTTAAGAGTCACTTTTATTGACAGTCCTGAAAGTTAGTTGAACCCACTTTATAACTTGTCAGTTAGAATAGTAAAGTGAAAAGGCTCCTATGGCTAAAACAGATGCACAAAGGATTAAGGAATACAGAGAAGAAGGAAAATAAATTCTGATTTAATAGAAGAATATAAAAAAATACAGAGCCTTAAAAAAATGAAAAACAGGGAACATTTGAAAAACACTGGAGGAATAAGCAAACTCAGGCAATATGAAAAGATCAGAAAAGAAACCAAAAGTTGAAAAGATATAGTGAAAGTACAGCTGAAAAGTCCTTTAAAAAATATCACATGCAGCTTTGGGAAAGGCAATTAGTAGAGTAAAAAAGTCTTACCTCAATCTCCAACTAAAAAAAGTTGGCGTTATAGGAAATAACAAAATCTTTGACACCAAGGAAGAGAGACCTTGTTATAGAAATTGCTGGTCTTAAAGTGCCACAAAGTCAAAAGACATTTTCAGAAAGAAAAACAAGAAGTGATGCTATATATATATCAAATAAAATAGTTAATGCATTCAAGGATTTCGTTGTTCAGGATGATTTTAGCTGGCAATGTCCTGAAGAAAAGTCTGTTAAAGTCAAGTCTGTTAAAACAGAACAAGGACGTAAACAGATAGAGAAGGATTACTTTTAGTAAAATCTTGAAGAAGCATAGAGTATGTTTATCAAATATTATAATCCTGCTCCTCTTCCATTTTCAATCAGCTTCGACCTGAGCAAGTAATGCCAATGATGCTGAGAGACCAAGAAGTATGTGTGTGTACCTATCACGGAAATGCTGAGCTATTGCTAACCTCATTTAGTAAATTTTGCCTGATTTACCAAATTCTTTGAATGAGGTGGTTGATATTAACACTCTGTTCTATTGAAAATCAAATTTGTGTTGACATAATGTGATCTAAATAGGGGTGTTACAAATTTGGAGCCATTTTTTTGAAGAGATTTCTGATACTAAGGAAGTTTAGTACTATAGATGGGGAATGGCTGAAAGAAAAGTAGTAAAAGGAGGAGCTAATATACTTGAAGCAAAACCAGATTTTTTCACAACAATTACAAGGCCTCTTAAGACATATATACAATGCCAAATGACAAATAGTGAGCTATGAAGGTGAAACGATCTCTTCCATTAAATGAAATTGTATTTCTACAAAATTTTGCAGAGAATTATACAATTCGATACCGGGAAGAAATAATGCTCACTGGAGTTCTCCAATTTTAATACTTTTTACAAGTATCATTTATTATAAAAAAACAATGAGAATGTGTTAAAACATCTGAACTACTGCATTATATCTGACACAATGCAACACAATAAAGATTCAGTTCATGTGTTAATGCTGAGATTTTGAACGATTTAACAATAAAACTCCAGTTTAAAAGCACATCTGTTCATTATTTCAAAGGTGGGGCTGCAAGTCAGTTCTAAACCAGATTTCCACTCGGAGATTTACTTTTTCATGAGAAGGATTATGAAGTACCGCAGATAGAAGTTATTTTTCAAACTCTCATGGTAAAGGGCCATGATGGATTTGGTGGAGAAGTCAAAGAGAGTTGTGTTAAGGGCAGAGCTACAGAAGAAAATAGTTGAGAGCACTGCTAGAGAATTTGCAAATGCTGCTAGTCAATTTGCACCATCTGTAAATATTATTTAGGTATCAGAGGAGAATATTAATATGATTATCAGGCTAAACTACTTTCAAGGTGGGAACAATGTGGCCCTGGATAGGTCTTCATAATTTTCACTTTGTTGCACCAAGGGACAGCTTGTCGGTGATTCTTATGACTAAGTCAAGTTTTTCGAAAAAAGATAGTGAAGGAAATATTGTTCAAATTCTAACAAACAGTCATTTTTCTGGAGATTTTGATCAGAATCTTGAACAGCAAGTGGAATTTGTTTAACCTTTGTGTGTTACTGACAAACCATAAGTGAAGATACATATGTGCTAGTCAAGTTTTCTTCTAAAAGATGTGATTCATATTTTAGGTATCTTTGCATTGTACAAAAAGTCCTTGAAGACAGTGAATACAAAGTAATGGGTATGAAATTCATGGATACAAATCATACTGTATTTAAGTGCAATGAATCTGATATTTCAGTGGTCTCAAAAAGTGATATAATATGCACCATTCCAAGGCCCCGAATTGAAGGGACAAAAAGAGTCCGATACTATTTTGATGCTCCTGTTGATGTCAATGAAGTATAAACTTAGCTCATATAAGATAAACATATTTAAGCATGTATAACATATATTTAAATGTGACATTTTAAATTAATTTTTTGGTGTATTTGCATTTTTAAATATTTTTGTTTACAGTGTCATAATAAACCTAATATACGTGCAGTTTAATAAAAAAAATATTATATATGTTTGCTTTCAAACAGAGCTGAATTTTTCATTTGATAACATGCATTTGTTATAATGATCACTTTTCTTTCCTTCCATAACACTAAGAATTATTATTCTTTACTAGGGAATGCCAGGCCTCCACCGTGGTTCGGATTTCACGTTAAACTGTAGGTCCTTTATTTCATCTCGCAATCACCCTACCATTACACATTAGCGTAAGTGCGTATAACCCGAACGGGTAGTAAGACGCGGTGCTAATAATAATAATATTCTTTACTAAAATACTATAAACTTTGGATCACTGTAATTATGATACAAATTGATATTTTATATATTCAATTGAAGCAATAATATCAACATTGTGCCATTTTTTTATTTGGTTAAAATTGACTACTTTCTAAAAAATATCTTCCTTCCGTAACAAAATGAATACTGTGGCTTGACCCACTAAAGTATGCCCAACATTAGCATGTCCTCTCAGCCATGGTAAAGCGTCCCATACTTTTTTTTTGCCCCGCATTTACCTGATTGTCTCGCCTTGTTATACACATTTAACCACATTATTGGAAGAGGGATGAGAAAGGTGTAATTTATAAGAAATTACCCAAATTTATGTGGAAGGGGAATGGGAAATAATTTAGGAAAAACCACCATCAATACACCCAGCTTTTAACCAAACCCTGAACTCCCCATCCTGGCAACTCAGACTATATTAACTTGATATTTAGTAGCCTACACTTGACCCACGATGCAGGTATTTTTAATTCAAAAAGGGGGCGATTGGGAAGACCTAGACACAATGGAAACATAATATTAGAATGAACCTGAAAGAGATAGGGTGTAATAAGGTGGACTGGATAAAACTATCTCAAGATAGGGATAGGGTGTAATGAGGGTGACTGGATAGAACTAGCTCAAGATAAAATGAGGTGAGGTGGACTGGATAGAACTCAGGCTAGGGATAGGTGGCATACTTTTGTAAGTGTGGCGATGAACTTTCAAGTTCCTAATGCCATAGAGTAAGTAAGGGATGTTATTGGAGTACTAATATTGCATTGAGTTTTGAGAGTTTTTTTATGAAGAGTGTTTACAATTTTAGCCTAACTATTTTAGTGTAATAAAAAAAGAAATACCACTTGTTTTAACAGATTTTTTTGTGAATTAAGAAAACTTACATGAATATTATGTGAAAGATTAAAAAAAAAGTTGGGCTAGTGAAATTTAGTATAGCTAAATCATGTGAAGATTCCAAAAACAAATTAATGAGTCTGAGAAGATATCAAATAAAAAAACTTATATTTTTATTTAAAGTCAGACTAGGCCTACTTTATTTACTGTATCGTCAACAAGGGCTACTACAGACAAGGGGGTAACTACATTTAAAACAAAGGAAAATGATTTAGCTCTTTCTCTTTTTTGTCACAATGTTTCATTATGTACTTGTTCAGTTCATAAACATATGTTATAAAACGAACGTGTATGGGGTGAGGACGGATGAATTTATAGGAAGTTTAGCCTATCCACATTTGCGTGTAGAAATAGTGAAAAATCATTTAGTAAAAACCTCTCTCTGTACAAACAATCCAACTGGGATTCAAACCCTGATCTACCTGTCATCTGTAATCCAGTCAATTGTGAGAGTGACGCCTTATACCATTCAATCACTAAAATGTCTCAGCTTTAGGTTTGAAGTAACAATTTAGTCTTTTTTTTTTCTTTGGACATCAAACTGGACATTTCTATTTTGATAATTTAAGACAAGATAGCCTAAATATTATTTCCTTTGCTTTGACCATACTTAAGCGTCCACTTGGCATTAATATTCCCAGTTGATTGTACTCTAAATGTGAATACAATATAAACATGGAAGAATTACGATTTATACAAATGCATAATATAGACCCCTAAACAAGATACCGTTTTTTTTCAGTTATAAATGGTTTGTTAACATTTTTTATAGACCTACACAAATGTCAAGTAGGCCTACAGACCACATGGGCATATTAATACATAACCTATTAATCAGTGCAAAAAAAAAGCCAAAAAGCTCACTATTGTTATATAGGCCTACTTCTGGGGCTTATCATGATTTGATTATAAAAATTTTATGGACCCTTATTTGATGCAGGTATTTAAAACATAGGGGAAAGGAAGAACCAAAATTGTATGGTAGCCGTCCAAGTCTGCACAGTATTACTGTAGTAGATTAACACCAGAAAATGATAACTGTCAAAATGAACCAGAAATTATAAAATATTTAAGCACCAGTTGATTTTGAACTAAGGGCTTGTAAATTAGTGGCTAGGCAATGGGATGGGAAATACAATGTAGGCCTATTACAAATATAGCCTACTTTTGTACAATGTTAAAATAAAATGTAAAAAACCAGGAAAACATGAAAAGTGGAAATTAAATTTGCTCTAAAAATGTATCATACAATTTAATAGAGATTTAAAAAGGTTGGCATATCAAAATACGAGAGAATAGGTTAGGTATAGGCTTTAATTAAAAACAAATATTGCACCTGTCAGTTTTTGTAGGTGATAGGAGTACTCATTCAAAATTAAAGAGTGAGTATAAGTATAATAGTAGGCTATTTTTTATTTGTGAAGATCAAATAATAGGCCTATATAAGTGAATCTTACCATGTTGTTGTTTTGAAAAAACTTCGGCTTGAAATGCAAACACAGTTGATTCCAAACTATATAAAATATTTACAAGTATTAGTCATTGTATTACTCATAGAAGAACCCGTTCTTAAGGCTTCTCCCTTTAAAAAAAACAAAAAAACAAAGCGCACCACTCATTTATTGAGATAAGTAAAAAAAACACAATGTAGACTTTGTCTATGGATTATAGTATTAACTAAACCAGAGACAGACTGACAGAGTAAGATATACGGGTCTGGTTACTCTTTAGTTCCAGTTAGCAGACATTGAAGCCAAATTACGTTAGTGTCGTTGCGCGCGCGCAATTTAAATTTTGAAGAGGAGTTTGAACATCTAATTTTACATTTTATATTGTTAGACAGTAATTATTTTATCCAGAATGTGATAACTAGTGAATAAAAAAAATAACTCACAACAAATGATAACATACAAATTACAATTAATCATTTGCTCATCGATTTAAGATCATTTAAATCTGAAATACTGTATTATAAATCACATGGTAATAAATATTTATCATATAAACATGGCTATAAATGATTACTTTAAAAAGGTATTGATGTATGAAGGGACTAAGACATTAATCAGTCTTACTATATAGCTCATAGCATCTGAGGGGATTTTTGATTTAATCCTGATAGGTACCATTTAGAGTAATTTGTCTGAATACGAAAATTAGATTCTTTTCCTCAATAAAAGGATAAGGCAGAATGCAAGAATGAAATAAGCAAACGTGAAGAGTAAATGAGAAGTGTGATTTTTGGGTGGATTTAAAAATATTAATTTGCATTCTTAAGTGTAAGTGGTGTTAATTAGCTATCTTAGAGGGTATGTTCTTGCAGAAGTCTCAATACCGAGGCAAATCAATACCACTCACCTTTCACTACTTTTACTAATTTCGTTCTTGCATACAGTCTATAAAGTTTCAATATCATTTATTATTTAAAAAATTAGATTTAAACAGAGTATTATGATACTACCGTCTTTATAATAGTCCCAGGTCTGTTTCCCGCCTTCAAGTAGACATTTTTCAAATACTATATTTGACTTAAGCGCCAAGACATTATTGATAGTACCTATCATACCTAAATATTATTATAATGAAATTACTGTAATAATATTACTTGCAGCAACAAATCGATTGTTACTACCAAACTGTAGTACAATTACATTAAGAAAGTTTAACACGTCATGGGAGCAGTTTCAGTCCTCTATGAATAATTTAATACTTTTGTGTTAAGTGTCGTTAAAACGAACTAAACAAATAGTTTACTTTTTTAATGTGATTTTGTCAAATACTTTCGAATGCTAAATAATAAAATTTTAGTTTCCATCGATTCTCTATATCTTTGTAAGTGTATTGTTACAGAAAACTAAAAATTTTTTAATAATTTAAAAAAAAGTTAACTATTTATGGATAAGGTTTTTGAGCATCGTCCCCCTCTTACTTAACCTTTCCAACCTTTCATGTTCAAATAAATGTCCTTCGTCTGGATTTTGATTCTAGTGAATGTTTGAATATTACAAAATCAAATTATATTATATAGGCCCCGATATGATTATAGTAAAATTTGATTTGCCGTTTACTTGAAAGTATAATTGGTAATAGAAATTTCTTAATGATTTGCTGTTTTGAGGAAAAAAAAAGTATTTTATTTTATAATTTATAAACAAACATACAAGTACCCAACGACATAGGAGTGGTGGTAACTGATATCTAGCAGAAGCTTTTTTTTAAATTGCAAACATTGATCAACCCATGTGGAAATAATTAATAGAAAACTAATCTTAAATTATAAAAAGCGTTTGCACACTTTCCTTTTCCAAAATTCTTTCATCACTATCTGCTACAATCCACTCTCTTAGACATATCTTTAGGCCAAAAATGTTTTTCACAAAATCTATAATTATCTTTTTTTCCAAAGTTCTTTTGACCAGAAATCTTTCTTGTATTTTTTTCTCACAATAATATCTTTTGAAATTTGAGGATGTATAAATGTTGACTCGTCAGTTTTAAAACCATCTCGAAATTTATATTTATTTTTGACATGTGAAGCCATTGTTCAGAAATAAAATCTTATAAATCTAAACAGCTGTTGTTATAAAACGAACACAACTATCCGCAACAATCACAACGCTTTCTCATTTAGTGGCAAATCGTGCAATTAAAAAGCTTCAAAGTCTGATCAACTTTTATCATAATAAGGGAGTGACTTTTATATAGGGTCTTGAGTATAGTGTCATCAGGGTTGACCAGAGACAACTAAAGATTGCCAACGACAAAACTATAAGGCCTCCACGATACACAGCGCTTTCTATTTTCTGGGATTGGTACTATGTGGTAGCCAGTGAACTAGGTAGATTTCTAGTGGCGATATTTATAACTACATCATTGAGACTACTATGGCTCATAAAATATAGTTTAGTATAGAGTGATTTTTTTTCCCCACCAATTTTAAGAAGCTAAATAAATTTTAATAGCATTTATTAAATATACAAACTATAAACATTTCCAAGAACAAAATTTAGTTAAATACATTTCACAAAGATACATTATCATCATCATGAACAGCTTCCAGCAACTGGCTGGGTCTGTTTGGAACACACATGACACACCTCTCAACTGCCACCTTTCCTACCCTCTAACTTGAACTGGTCCCCTTCCTCCACATTACTCCTTACTCCCTTCAGCCATGTGTCCCTTGGTCATCCTCTTGGCTTCCTACCCCCACCTCCCAGGCCCAGCTTCATGGGGGTGCACAGGGTCCCCACCTCTGAAGGGGTCCCATTTAAGCTTGGTAAAGGTTTAAGATTAAATCAAGTGAAAAATTAATATAAAAAAAACCATTTATTATTTTTTTCTCCTGTAAATAGGTTTCATTGTATTTTTGACAGGACTGTATTGATCTCATCTTGACCCTTCAAACACTTGTCACCAACCCCTTGCACACATGCAACAACCCCTTGTATTACTAATTACTATACTCGGACTCGGGAAGAAATTGTTCCAATGCCATTTCAGTGTTGCCTATTGTTATGCCCCACGATGTTATCTCGACTCTCTGTTTCTCTAACTCCAAGCTGACAACGTTGTGCTATGAATGTAGGCATGAGGGGAGAGGGGTTTCCATCCCAAGTTTAACCTTGAAACACAAACAAATGACGACTAGTGTAACATCAGTCTTTAACCTTAACCAAACCATACACTGACAACATGGTAACTACTCTAATACTTTGTACATTAGCTGAATTTGTGTCATTTTTAATAAGCAAAGATACACGTTTTTATTTCAGTCCCATCTTCATAGCTCCCATAATGATTTCAACTATAACTAACAATTATGTATATTGTAAAAGGGGGGTATTTTCTCAATAGATGGTCGGTTTTAACCCACTCACATAAATACTTTTGCCATCAAGTAAAGGGGGAGGGAGAGAAAGGGCTGGCCCTATTTCTTATTTTGTTGGGCGAAGGGGTTGGAAATGCAAACATTCCTGAGTTTTCACAACAATCCAATTTTGTTATTAGTATTTATTATGTTTTATTATCTAGACTAGAGCATAAATGCTCTACTATTCACAAATTAGCTTTTGACAAAACTGGGACTGAAGAATAAATAATATGTATAGAATTTATAAGGCTTGCAAATGTAAAAATAATAAATTACAACATTAAAAATAACTACAATAATATATATACACACATACATTTTTACTCTTCACCCTTAGTAAAAATAAAAAAACACATCAAAATCACTTCAAACAGTGGAGTAGGTTTATGCATTTGACATATTTATCTGTTTTCACAAATTTATAATTGTACTTCATATGGTTCTAGATTTTATTCACATCCATATCTTTTGGTAAATAAAAAGAGACAATAAATGCCATATCTTTCTGGGGTAGACATTCCATGCATCCACTTAAGAAAATAAAACTTCTATGTTAGTCTTTGGAAAAGGGGCAGCCTTAGGTGGAGGGAGAGCAATGTTACAATGTGAAAGATATTCCTTAAGTGAATACAGTTGACCTCTATTAAAGGCATAGTTTTTCATATTTACGTTTTTACTCAAATTTGGTTGACTCAGTTCTAGACTTATTGGTTTTTAGTCAATGCTCAGGTCACATAAAAGGTGACAATGCCTTACTCACATGACAGCAACTGCTACCACGCTCTAATACAAGTGGAGTTTTGTTAGGTTTATGGAGTTGTTTAAGTTTGTTTGGAATCGTGGGCATAGTCATAATATAAATGCACCTCAAGCTTAATTGAGTATGTAGGTCCTACAATTCATCTTGATTCTTAAATTAAGATTATTAAACCAGCTTTAATAATTCACTGTTTCATAACATATGTAATTGTTGCGGGAACATATTGGTGCCTTATGACTTTTCATAAAATAAGGTTTTACATGTTATACAAAATTACCTCTCTCATATATAAATATAACGGGTTGTACGAAACATTATACCTATAAGACCCAAGCGTGGTCAATTTTATTGCTGTAGGGGCAGGATTACATATTTAAAAAAATCCTGCATAGTGCTAAACAGTGAATAGCATACTATTAAGAATGTAAAGTCATATTTTCACAAATCTATGTCTATACTGCTTCTGACGGTTTATTGTGAAGCAGCTTAGTAGGAATAGCAACAGAATTCTCAGAAGCACAGTGATCAGTGAATTATTCTATTATCATCTCAGGAAAGACAAGATTTATCCTGCAAACAAATTCTTGCCAGAAAATTTTATTTTGAAGCTCATACAACCATACCTCAAGAAAGGGCAAAATATCATTATAATCCTTTTCTTTCATTATTGAGCTGGCACGAAGACTGAAGCAGAGGAAACAAGCATTGTAGAGGCAGTAAACTACACAAAGAGAGAAATCTCAAGGTTTGTGAAGACATCTAAAACTCCGATTTACAAGGTTACTAATCTCAAGTCTCAGAAGGACATTACATTGATTGTGTACCAGGGAGAGAGATAGAAGAATATCTTGCTATTGAGCACGCTACACCCAAGTGTTGAGTATGTGCAAATGAAAAGAAGCTCCAGAAAGTGTAGCGTTATATAACTACACAAAGTATGGCATTGATATAGTCAGCTTATGAGTAATCTGTAAGGGCTGCTTCCCGGAGATGGCCAGTGCATGTTTTCTACTTTATCCTTGACCTAGAAACACTCAATGTGTGGGTAATTTACAAGGAGGTCATAAGTCAGGGAATCTTTTAGCACAAATGTATACCTCAACTGGTGAACGAGCTAAAACAAAATTGTTAACAGCTAACCCATCTGAAACAAAGCTGTTTGTGGCAATTGTTCAGCCAGTCATAAAAAAAAGTAACTTGCCTCAAGTATCTGGAGAGCCTGTGAGGCTTGGCCATTTTTCAAGTATCCCCTATTTTGGAAATTATTTTTTTACAAATATATTATTTCTTGTACATGCCTGATATATAAATAATGCATATTATAACTCTTCATCTTGTAAATTTATAGCACAATGTTTTGTATAGTTCATATCACCTATCATTGTCAGAAGTAGTCCTACTGATGTTAAATATTTATTGTAAAATAAATTAACAGACAAAAATTATTACTATTATCATATTATTATTATTATCATCATAATCTTCATAATCAGGTATAATAAACTATGTACAATCTTGGTGGCTGAACCCTTTTATTCTTACAAATTGTATTCCAACTGCTAACTCCTGAGAATTTCAAGTCCTCTAATTATATTCATCCCTATATGATATAGTAATATAGTTTATTTTTTATGATAAATATTTTAGGGATGCCAGTATAGCATATGCAGGTGTCCCATAATTTACTGTTCTGTAACATATCATGTTCGTTACCTCGTTGCAATTCAACCTATAACAGGTGTTGGAAAGGTCCTCCAAGGGGCTGAAAACATGTACCTACACGCCTCATTGATATGAATAACTTGTCCGGATATGTCTTCAGCCCCTTGGGGACATTTCCAACATCTGTTATAGGAAGAACTGCAATGAGGTACATGGTAATTAATGCAAAGAGATCATTCCATGTCAAGTGATCCAATATTTTAACAATTTTAAACCTTACACTCTTGGATATTTTTTTTTTTTAACTTTGGTTCACCTAATGTACACACAAAGGTAGTTAAAAATGCAAATTTTCGGATTTTTATCTGCAGCAGATGAGATAGAAGGTTAAGTAAAAAAATGTTGTGGTTTATTTTATAAGCTTTCATATGATATATAACATCACTAGTTTTGAGCATTTTATCAGTTCAAAGTCATATCATACAAATTTTGACCTTGAATTTCTCAAAAACCTAATTTTTTTTCAACTTTGAATAAAAATCACACTTAACTTTTGTATTTTAACATCATGGGATCACAGTGGGATCATGTGTTTGTCACTCTTCTAAAAAAATAATGCCAAAGATAAACCATTAGTGAGGTGTATAACCTGAATGGGTAGTAAATGTGCTAAATAAATTAAAAATACAGTGTATGATTAAGATTGCAATTTAAATTCAAAATTGTCAATTCCTTGCGATCAAGATCAGTATTTTTTTAGTTCAGAACATTGATACTGTACTGGCATGCTAAGAGGTTAAACAAGCTAACAGGGAAAGGGGATGGGGTGTAGGCTGGCAGTGAGGTAGGTAAACATAAAAATGATTCTTAAAATTAAGACAAATTTATTGAAATTTATAAATAATTGTACCTTTTGTCAAGTTAGCATTGTCACAATCCCTTCTTGCATATTAACAACTTCTACAATCCCTTGTAACCTAATTTTGAAGAGCTGTGGTTGCTGCATCCATCTCTTCCTTGTAAAGGTGGTAAGTGTGGCCGGTGGGACATCTGGGTTCCACCAAGGCCAGGATTTGGCTGACAAGTACTTCTATTTGGTCACAAATGTC
Organism: Timema cristinae; assembly: GCA_039000515.1. NCBI lineage: Eukaryota > Metazoa > Arthropoda > Insecta > Phasmatodea > Timematidae > Timema > Timema cristinae. The sequence continues at coordinate 106,039,492 of JBCFYV010011172.1, forward strand.
CTGTGAGTATGTAAAGGTTGGAGCAGGACCTTCAGGGCATAGGAACTTCACTTCCACCATATCATTTGTCTCATTATTGATTAAAACTACACCAAGCCACCATTGATTGTATTAACACGTTACATATCCTTTCAAGTTCTCTAGTGTTTGTGACTGTTTCAAAACTTCGCCTGACAAAGAAAACTTGAAAGATTGCTCACTCTTTAAAATACCTTTGTCAGTATCTCTTTATCTGACACAGGGAGGAAACTGTGGTACTTTTGGGTTCCTGGTATTGGTTTTACGATCAGAAATTGCTCATCAAGCAGTTTATATTCTTCTTTGTGTTGTTTGCTGTTTAAAAAAATAGCTCCATGAGGTCAATATTGGCCTGACTCCATGTAAACAGCTGTGATGGTGTCATAATTTGTTCTTCATAAGGTCGTTGGAGACTTGCCCTTGCTGTAAGTTCACGGCTACCCCAAGATCACAACATACTTCTTTATCATAGGCTGTTGCATGGAAATGCCATTGAGTCTTGATCCCAAACTTACTTTTATGGTGGCTTATGTTTGCAAAGTTTTTTCTGTTTTTAAACTGTGTAGAAAAACCCTCAGAGAAGTAGAAGAATTTTTTTCAAATCACTTTAAGAGAGTCAAGGCACAATGGATGCTAGCAGTTGAATCCTCACTCTACAAGCAGCTTATGCAGGTTTAAACATGAAATGCCCAGGACTGTTGCTTGGTGCTGTCTCAGTGTCTTGCTTGTACATGACTGCAGTCTGCTTAGTCATACAGGAACAATACTAACATGCCCTTAATCTGTCATATTTTGTTGTTTTCTAAGAGACCAATTTCACACCCAACAACCCCTCCCTCCCTCGTGAGCTTGCTTATTTAATGTATTTTAGTATGGTTGTATAATATCACTGTTCTGAAATAAAAAAATAGTGATCTTTATCCAAAGGAAATGACAATTATGAATGTAAATTAAATTGCAATCTTACTTATACACGGTCATGATTTATCCTTTTCATTATTTTTTTAGAAAATTGACAAACACATGATCCCACTGTGATCCAATGGCTAAACTTTCCACAAATGATGTTAAAATACACAAGTTCATGTGTAATTTTTTTCAAAATTTTAAAAAATTTATATTTTTGAGAATTTCAAGATCAAAATTTGTATGATATGACTATGAACTGAAAAAATGTCCAAAACTAGTGATACATATCATATGAAAGCTTATGAAATAAGCTACAAAAAATTTTACTCAGCCCTCCATCTCATTTCTAGCCTTCGTAATAATTTATTTTGTGTTTGTATATCAGCAGAAAATTGCGATTTTTTTTAGATTTAAGAGGGCTGTAACTTAAATACCACTGCAGAAAAATCCTAAAATTTGAATTTTTTACTACCTCTAAGGGTAAATTAAGTGAGCCAAATTTGAAAAAAATCTAAGGTAAGGTTTTTTCATTGGTTCACTTGACACGGAATGACCCAAAGTAACTCTGGCACACCCTGTATAAAGCCATGTTGGTGAAAATAAATCACCAGCCATCATCCAAAAGTATGCTACAATGTTCTAAGACATATATCTAAGGAATTGGTGCATATTGAATATTGTTTATGAGAAGTGGTCAACATGACCGCCAATGGGCTTTCTAAGTATAGCCTACACTACACTACGCATGTGCTTGGGCCACCTAATGTTAAATAGGTCATCCATATTTTGTGTAACCATTGCTGCAGATTTAACACTATTTTTCAAATGTTTTGTATTAGATCTGCAAATATAGGACCTAGGCTACATTTAACAAAATTTGAGGTGAAAAAAACATTATAATAAAGTAGTTAGGTACCTATCTTAAAAGGTTTTAAAACATATTTTAGTATTTCACTTTCTTATTTACAATGAACTGAGGTTATGTGAAATAGAGCACTAGGCTAAATCATGGTTTAAATTAGGAGGGATATCCAGCACACTTACCTAGGTGATACTGGAATAGAAATGGTTTAGATATAACATTAAAAAACACACAAACACATTTTTAATGTTATATATAAACAATTTCTACTCCAGTATCACCTAGGTAAGTGTGCTGGCTATCCCTCCTAATCTAAACCATTATTTACAATGAACAAAAATTGTTTGTATTAGATCTGCAAATATATGACCTGGGCTACATTTAACAAAATTTGAGGAGAAAAAAAACCAATAATAAAGTAGTTACAAATTGTAATAAGTTAAAAAAACAAGTTTTTATATTTCAGTCTCTTATTTACAATGAACAATAATTATATTCTTACAAATAACAAAAATACACTTATAATTTTAGAGGAGGTTGATTTGTTCCACTAGCAGAACTTCAATTAAATGAGTTAAACAATTTGGCTGGAATTCTTCTCATGTTTCACATGTATGACATTCCTTCTGTAATAAAAGGAAAACAAAACATTTTGTGTAAGACAATATTGGCTCACTCTTCTTTTAATAAAAAAAAACAGGATTATTTGGTAGACCTGTATACTTGTCAATTTAAAACTAGCCAAGCTAGAAATGATGCAAAAGGAACGTTAGGAAAAGCCAAGTTAAGTAGGCCTACTGTAATCTGATTGTGGTAGGCCTAGGTCATTATTCAATTCACACAAAACATATATTGACCTTGTAATGGGTTCAATAAACACAAGACATATCCTGACCACTGTAATCAGTTCAATAAACCTAAGATATATATTGACCTTGGAATGGGTTCAATAAATACAAGACATATATTGAACCTGTAACATGTTCAATAAACACATGACATATATTGACTTTATAATGGGTTCAATAAACACAAGACTATATCGACCTTGTAATGGGTTAAATAAATACAAGTCCTATATTGACCCTGTAACCGGTTCAATAAACACAAGGCATATAATGACCACTGTAATAGGTTCAATAAACACAAGACATATATTGACCACTGTAGGCCTAATTGGTTCAATAAACAAAATACATATATTGCCCTTATAATGGCTTCAATAAACACAAGACATATAATGACCTTGTAATTGGTTCAATAAACATAAGACATATATTGACCTTGTAATGGGTATGTATCCCTATCCAGATGCAAGGCTGGATTTAGGGGCGCTGTGAACTCATTAGTCCCAGGTTCACAGTGATCTCCATCCTCCTCGTCATCGTCCTGGCTTCTGGAAGATTGACTAAACATGTCAAGTGAGTACAGGGAGCTGGGAATGATTTGGGTCGGGTCGCTGTGCATTTCATCATCATCATCTTCTAGGCTTGGCACATCCATCACTGATGAAGGAGGCATGAATGCTGAAAATTTATATCACTCATAATTAGTAGCACACAATAAAAATTCAAACCACATATTTTGCAAGCTGTTTCTTTTGATGCATAAATGTATAATTATGTGAACAAATTAATCTTAGTTTGGCCAACTGATTGTTTATTTGTGTTGGTTCCAATTTTCAACGTTTTCTGGAATAGCAGGTATATTACCCTTACTAAAACTTATATTCCTTTGAAGTTCTCACTTCCCTAAGATATATTCTAATGACACGTTTATGAAGGCAATTATTATTCAAGAGTTATTACATAAAATAAATCAAATGAAAATATGTGTTATGTTGTAAACATACAATGAAAATAATTTGATTGAGTCATTGAGTTAATTTCTATACTCCTATTACATTGTTACCATGCATTAAGATGCAGCCATTTGAAGGAAATTTGATATTTTCAATATTTCCTAGCAAACATTTTATTTTTTAAACAACTTGTCCTAGTTAAAATATGACTTTTGAGAACATAGGAAATAGGTTTGTACTAAATTCAATAAAAGGAATAAATTTTAAAAGATTATATTTTACCTAAGTTTGAACAATAAATTAAAGTTATAGATACACACAGTTCAATTTTGACCATTAATATATAATTTTAGTTTCTAAATCCGAGAGCTAGAAAAGTTTAAATATTAATTTCAAGCCATGTAATCTGCAGCTGTCATGTTTAATTGTTATCTATATACAGTCAACTCTGGTTATAATGAATCTCTACAGACTCGGATATTTTTTTCACTATGTCCGGAGTTCACTAAAACCGACTTTTTTTTATCTGAAAATAGTGGGTTAGTGACAAACAAAATAAGAGTCCAAATGCAACCATTCTTTATTGAAATCTATTAATTAGTCTTTAAAAAAATCAATTATATGCTGCTGTTTATTGTATACTGTTTTAATTAATATTTTCCCCAGATCCTTCTCTAGAGTTTTTGCTTTTTCCACACTTGATTCTACACTAACAATAAAATGATATGGTAGATTGCTATCAATATTGACAGCCATAAAAGTTTGTATTTTCTAAAACGTCTTTCAAATCAAAATTGGACCATACCTTGAAGTCCCTTGATAGTGGGTGGCTGGAAGTGTGAGATGTCGTAGATGGTGGGTAGCGTGGACTGAACCGAGGCTTGCGACGACTGTAACCGTCTGTGCATGCACATCTTGGGCAGGTAGAGACACAGCAGTAACGCCATGGCGGCCAACAGGTGAGCTAGAGCAGTGGCGAGGTCAGCCTGTGTCGGAGGCAGAATTACCGCAGTAGCGATTCCCCAGAAGGTGAAAACTGTTCCTACTAGGAGGGATGCCAACAAGATCCACCGAGTCTCGTGGCACAGATAGCTCTCACTCTCCATGCGTTGTTGTTTCTTGAAACTGGAAAAGTTAATCACCAATGGTTGGTGGAAGCATAATACAATAGAGCTACCAGCCACTTTGCACAGGAGATGTAATGAAGGAGTGGTATAAGTGCAGAATTCAAGCCTGTTAAATAAAATCTTATAAGTACTATGAGAGTGAAAATAATTGATAGGATGAGAAATAAGAGGGTGAGAGGAATAGTTGAGAAGGAGCCAGTGTAGGACAGGCTAAAAAAGGCAGTCATGTGAGGAGAATGGGGGATGATTAGATACCAAAGAAAAGATTGAATATTGAGATGTGCGGCAGGAGGCCAAGAAGAAGATCAAGGGAAATGTAGCTGAAGGGAATACAGATAAGTGTGGAGGAGAGAGGAGAATACTGGGTCATTGTGGAGAAGGAGAAGGGGTGAGGAAAAAGGATACGCTAGAGAAGCTTATGTTCCAAAAAGAGCTGGCTAGTGGCTAAAAACTGTTCATGATGATGACGGTGATGTAATTGAAGATTTGATTATTTTTAGTATATTATACATAGTTCTTTTAAGCACCATGTCCTATTACCAGTTTGGGCTATATGCATATATACTAAGTACCCTGTGTGTTAGGGATGAGGAAGGTTGAATTTAGAGGAAGTGTAACTGCATTTGTGTGGGAAAAGATTGGAAAACCATTTAAGAGAAAACCACCCTCATTGCACCCGAATGGGATTCAAACACCAATCTCCTTGTCATCAGCAGTCTAGTCTATTGCAAGAGTAACACCTTAGACCATTTGGTCACCAAAGCAGGTGTGTAGATTAAAAATGGCTGTGGACGTATATGTCTAACTATAATTGAAAACAAGAAAAAGTTGATTTTTAAATGCAAGTGAATACTATCCAGGTGCAAATAGTAACGTGTGTGTTTATACTCATCAGTGGAAGCAGGGGAGTGTTATTATCAAATAAACTAGAGTCCTAACAGGATATAATGTTCAATTTTATTTTCCTTATATTTATGATTCATACATTGGTGCCAAGAGTGTAATAGTGCTTAGATTGCCTCATTTTCTTGAAGGGAGAGTGTAAAACCATTTAGCAAAAACCACCGTTGGTACACCCGACTGGGAATAAAGCCTTGATCTCCTCATCATTAGCAGGACATTCTTTTGTGAAATTGATGCCTTAGACCATTCAACCACCGAAGTGTGTAAATATGTATAGTTGATATGAAGATTATTGGACTAAGGGTATGGTCATAAAGAAAGCAGGTTGCTTGCTTTGTGATTACTAATGACAATTGGCGCTGACTTGTGTCAACAATGAAGATGTGTTAACAGATGGGACTATTTATAGTGAAAGTAAGTACTTCATGTGTATCCTGTACCAATAGGCTTATTGGAATGAACATTTAATTATTTCCTAGCTGTCCGCACAGACAATTAATGTGCTTTTCAAGTACCAAAATCGCTTTACTCAACATTCCCACCAATGTATATTATTACAATTTTGTATTGTGCATTCACAACACCATTCAGGACGACAGAAAATGTCTTATGATTCAAAAACATATCTCGTAAATTTTTGGTGTATAAAACACAAACATATTCACCCCATTTGTATTAGGAAAGCTTTAAATGCTGTAAAAATATTTGGCTATTGATTTATAGGTGTCCTTTGTTGGTACAGGCTTGTGCCAGAAGTGTCAAGAACAAAGTGTAAAACTTGCTTTGGTAGCCGCATACTCTAAAGCGTCACTCCTGCAATATATTAGACTGCCGACGATTAGGAGATCGGGGTTCGAATATCAGTCAGGTGTAATGAAGGTGGTTTTATCAAAATGGTTTTCCACTTTCCTGCTATGTAAATGTGGTCACACTTCATTTATATTAAACCTTCATCTCTCACTCACTGGTGCAATTAGTAGATACGAAAATAGCTTGACCAGGTAGTAAGACGTTGTGCTACAAAAAAGTTTAAGGAGAAGATAACAAGCGAATGGCTGAAATAACACCGTTTATAACCTAGCATAGTCTAGTAATATTACCTTGAAGAGCAGAACAGTGCCACCACAGCAGTGCTGGCAAGGAGCAGAATGACATACAACAAGGATAATAAGAGATGCGACTCGAAGTTTCCTCCTGGGTAGCACCTCCATATGGGAGGATGGGCAACCGTAACTAAAAATATCTGAGGGGGTATAAGGACCAGCCATCCCCCAGATATCAGTGCTTGTATCAAGGCCAGTGCCACAACCAAGGTGACTAGACTCGCAGGCCGGCTGATGGTGTCTTTGTTGAGGTCACCTCTGGCATTCAGCCGCCATGTGGTGAAAACCTACATCACAAGGGAATATGTTTATGTGTATGTATTTAAGGTGGGGTGGAAGAGTGACTTTGAAACAAATGTCAGCTTCGGCTTTGCTTCGAAAAAAATAGCGGCTTTGACAACTATGAACCCTCGCCAGTCAAAATATTGTGAGCTAAAATACTCAATTTTTGATCAATTAATTTTATTCTGAGTTGTTGTATGCATTACAAATTAATATTCATATGGAAAAAACTGATATAATGATTGACTTGTGAGTTGTGATAGTAACTTAATTTATCATACTATAACGAAATATTACAAACAATTGTGCAATAAAAAAATTTCAACTTATTTTTGTGTATTAAGCTATGTATAAATAATCACAGTATAATATTTTTAAATCATAAAACAACTAACAAAAAATATTCAAACTTCAATTCAGCTTGGAGAATATTTCATATTATTCGATTCGAGTTTGCTTCGAAATGAAAAATGGACTTCACACACCCCTACTTAAAGCAAATATTCAAGTAATACTGAGATAATAATATGTAGAAAATTAATCGAAACCTTTCTACTGAAGCAATATTTCATTCATTTTGACTAAAAATGTGTTATGGTATGAAAACTGCAAACATTCTTAACCTACTTGATTTCCCTCCCATCTCACCTTAAGATATCAAAACTTGAATTGTTTATATGCTTATCATTTGAAAAATGTTTATTTATTATTATGTTATTTTAAATTATCTATAAATTTCAAGATAAGACAATACTTTCCTTAGCCTTGGTCCTGATTATTGAGGAATTAAGCTTTAAACAATTATGATAACCATCTTGGGTTAAATTACAAGATTAAAACTTAAGTGTTTATTTATAAAACCACACCTAAGTCACCAGTGGCTCTAATATCGATGATAGCTCTTAGAAGCCGATGATATCCACACATCAATCACAAATACTGCCTTAAAATATGAGTGAATAATGACAGTGAGCATATAACAATCCCTGAATAGCTCAATTGGTGCACTAATTAAAAGGTCCCGGGTTCAATCCCTGTGTCAAGGTGCCATTTTTTAATTTATTTGAATCAAGTGTTTATGTTGTATAAACACAAGAGTACACATGATTCTTAGTTCACTATTAGTTTGATTCTAAGCTCTAATAACTCCGCTACTTTATTAAGAGTTTTTTAAACAGTAAATAATAATTTTATTAATACCTACCTTTCATATATAATATTTTACTATCGACTTAAGTAAAATAAGTATATACCTCTTGTTGTTTTAAATTAAAAAAAATTTGGTACCATATTACCAAACCAGACTGGGATATTCACATTTTTATAAGGATGATGTAAGAATCAAGAAAGGTATAATTTAGAGAAAGTGTATATGCATTTATGTGGAAGGAAAGTAAAAAATTAAAAGATCAGTACACCTGACAAGGCTTCCAAATCCAACCTCCTAGTTACCAGAAAAACAAACCAGAAAAAATTAACGCCTTAGCCCGCGTGTCAACAAACGCAGGTGACAAATTATAAACTAAGTAATCACCTTGAGTAACATTCCTGCAAAAATGACACTGTAGGCAAGTCCGGGTAAGAATCTCCGTGCACCACATGTAGATTCTGTCGGTGCAAGTACAAAGCTGAGATTGGCCGTAAACAGCAGGAGGAGTCCAAGTAAAATGATATAGCCCAGAACAGACGTTCCACCTAGCACATTGCTGTTAGGAATAGCTGCCATAACAAGGAAGTAGAGTGCTGTCAACACCGTCAGGAACGCCCCTAGCAAGGTCAACCCGCCCAAGGTAACTGCCCAGGAAGACTGGAGAGTCTGTAGAACAACAGAATCTTCACTCTGCTGGTACAACTCATTCTGTTGATTACATATCGTGCAATCAAAATTGGTACACACAGTCTGGTAGTTTGATATGCGAGCTGGGTTATAAATCAATAAGCCTGTTTCTTTATCCCACGTGCCAATGTGCTCTGATCCGATCCATAGCTTGAAATTGTTGATAGTTTTCTCATTTGACGGCATCAAGCTTGAGTTTTCTTCCTTCAGTATATTTTTTAATTCTCTCGTAACGTTACTATGATTCAGGCTGTTGTAACATTCCAGCAAAGAAACTGATGTATTTTGAGCACAACGATTTTCCAAATAAGTTTGTATCTTTTCTGCAACTTTCCTTGTTATCATTTTTGTGTTGTGAATAAAATTTTCAAAGTTGTTAGGGATCACTGTGAGCAAGTTCTTAAGTATATTTTCATTATTTTTAAAAAGTATTTCTTTATCTGAAATTGCTTTCAATTCCCGAAGCCAAGACATTGGTAATGGGAATGATGAGTCGTTCCTATCTTTAGAAAATAACCACCCTTCTAATTCAGTTAATGTTTCTGGAATCTTATTATCAAAATTCTGAACAGGGCTAAGTGTAAAGACAGTTTGTCCTAAAAAAAAAAAGAAACAATAATAATTATTTTTAAATATATTTCAATGATATAAGTAGTATATCATCAATAACCAATCTAACTTAAGCATTGAGTATATATCTTAAGCAATATATATTAAATTATATTATGTATATCACCAAGAATCCTGGAAAAATAAATTTATGGTTATGAAAGCCAAATATATAAACAACCTTTTAGTTGGTCATGAGGTCAATAAGATTGTGTGTAACCCAAATGTGTAGTGAAACACAGTGACAAAATAAATAAATAATTAATTAATGTAGTAGCTTATAAAGTATTATATTATAATGTACATGCACACATGTGACATTCGCTTACCTTGATTTGTTCCACTATGGTGTTGCTTATAATAAAGAGCCATAGTATAGGTCATCAAGGTAAACCCGTTAACACTCAGGATAAAAGGAGTGTTCATGTATGCTATGAAGTATGCATGTCATGTATGTAGTGAAGTATATGCATGTTCATGTATGTGCAAGAGATATGCATATTTGTGTGATGTCTGTGCTTACCTGCATAAAAATGAATGTCCAGCTTGGGAAGCACCATTAAAAAGAGTAGCCCTTTCATTTTTCGAGCAACCTCAAGGAATGCTTGTATTTCCCCTATATTTTCCAGAAGGATGACGACTAATGTTCCCGGGGTGAGTCTAGTGACTATTTCCTTGGTGTCAGTCATCTTACTAGAGCTTATAGCGCCTGTCATTCCAACCACCTCACTGTCGTGAAGTGAATAAACCCCAGCCAAACACACTGTGTCCTTGCGCCGGTTTGTTTCTGTCAGCAGGTCGAGCGCTACTAACTCTTCCCATGTCATAGTTCCATGAACCACTACGAGGAGTGTGAACGCATAACATGAGCCACTGACATGATAGCCTTTACTAAATTAGCTCTACTCGTTGGTCCCTGCAAAATAAATTTCGAATTTTGTATATGTATTAGTTTAAATAGCAAAGAGAATATGCATATCTTAAAATGTAATGTTATTAAACTAAAAATGTATAAATGATTTGAGGAAAAAAAATGTACAAAAACCAAAATCAAAACCTTGAAATTAAAATTATAATAAGTGTTTGATTGGTTTTATTTTTCTTAAATTTGCTTCGAAAAGAATTTATTTTTGACGATTGGATTCAAATTGGTTTAACAAATAAAAATGCTTAGGTATTTATTTAATGTGTTTAAAAAGTTTGACTATTAAATGTATTTTTAAAGAATATCATTTCTGATCAAATATTTATTTAATTACCAAAACAGAAGTTTCTGGCACCTCTATCGAAGTATTCAAACCAAGTACAACCTGTGAAATATTTTGAGCCTCAAGTAAAGGTATAACTATTTCAGTTGATTGGCTCTCCACTATCATGGCAGAAATGATGTCCTCTAATCTGGTTTCTGGCACCCTACCTGGAACCATTTTTAAAATTCAAGAGGTCTTTTTTTCACTTTTTCAAATGGTTAGGGTAGCTACAGACAATGCAGACTTTTACCTTCCCTGTGGGTGGTCACAGGTCAAATCTAAGGGGATTGAGCCTATTTGGCCCTCGAAATTATTTATGGGGCCCGGCCCCTCCAGAAGTGAGATATAAACAGTACAAAAAATACATAGGCCTACTTAACTTAAGAGTAAAGAAACCAATAAAATAGATTGTTTTGAGAAAACCACACCAAAATAGAATAAGGATGAAAAGACCATTTCATTTTAAAATAACCCGCCAAAGAGGAGTAGAAAAAAATCACCACCAGGAGTGCTAGTAGTAGAGTATGGTGCACACAATAACTCTAGGGTTCAATCTAGAAAAATCAACATTTTTGTGATTAGCTTTTGGCTATCTTTATGTACCAGAGTAGTCTGCTAACGCTAGTTCAGTTCATTTGAACATCAATGCACAAATATTTCTTTGTTCATAATGTCTCGATATTCTCGTTAACTGTATTTTGAGTGACCTAGTGGATAATATTGGGATTTATTTAAAAGAAGAATATGAAGATGTTGCGTGTAATAGTAAGTTATTCAAAAACAATATCTAGATATTGTACATAAAAAGACTAAAATTGATAAGTTTATAGTAAAAATGAAAGAGAATATGCGTCATAAGTGAGTCCAAAAACAAATTTACAGGCGCAGGGCAAAACTTATGACTGAAATCAAAAGCAAAAGTTGGTAGGCCTACTTCTCAAACATAAACTACTGAAGGACTAAGACACAGCATTCATAAAAGAAACTTACCCATAGTTGGAATTTGAAAAATTGAATGATTTGGTTTTCTGTAAAATTGGCAAATCAGCACTTAATCAAAAATTCATTTCTTTTCCATCAAAATTAGAATTGACTCTTATAGAATAAGGTTTGCAAAACTGGAAAAAATCACTTTCAAAATTTAAAAAAACATGAAAGAACAGAATGCCATTGAGAATGTCTTAAAGTTGGGGCCCATGAAGTCTGGCGTGAATTTTTCATGCCAATTTTCCAATTCTGTAAAAATAATAGATGGAATAAAACAAGATAGCTTTGATGAAGATACTGTCATCCCTCAAGTTTCTGGCCATCCAAGGACTCATAGTTTGCAAGCACATCCATGAGTCAAGCAACTTTGTTAACCTTTGTAACACTATTATTATTATTATTATTATTATTATTAGCACCGCGTCTTACTACCCGTTCGGGTTATATGCACTTACGCTAATGTGTAATGGTAGGGTGATTGTGAGATGAAATGAAGGACCTACAGTTTAACGTGGAATCCGAACCACGGTGGTGTAACACTATTGATTTAATCGCCCCACGTTGGGCGCCAATTGAAACCATTCGGATTAATTCCCTGATATAATAATGCTGTGATGATATTTAGGTTGTCTATATCTCCGTGATCGAGCGCCTATCATCCCTGTATGAAATAGATACCGTTTAGCCAGCTGTTAATTGCTCTGTGTTTGAGCACTAATTAAATCGGTATAATTAATAAATGTAAGAAAGAGAACTATTGATGGCTGTTGATTCACACACGGCTTATTCAAATAACATCTGTTAATTACTTATACATACTCCAATTAAATGCTTTATATCAATGCACACTTGTGATATTAATGTAAATTATTGTATTCTGTGTTAGACTGTGACTGCGAGAGCCAGTGCTAGTGCCAGTGAGTCCCTAACTGCGTTGATGGTGTGAGTGTGGGTGCTAGAGTGACTTTTGTGTGTGCGGATGCGCGGCTGCCTGTGGCTGTGTGTGGCTGCTTGGGGCTGTCTGTGGCTCCCTTAAACATACGCACACTGGCTTATATATGACATACCCCTTTCCTCTTACTCCCTTCGTCAACAGTGTAAAAACTAACTAATAGAAAGAGTCCTGGTGACAGGTGTTGTGAAATCTAGCTTCTTATTGGTATAGGGAATTGGCGTCTTTGCCAAATACTGCGGAGTTGTTCCTTTAACAGGAAAATTGTATAAAAAATATATTTTAATGGTGTAATCCTTTTCCCATTATTTCTGAAAAGCGCGTGTTTCTTCATCGATGAATCATAAAAGGATATTCTACATATGTTACTTTAAAGAAAAATTACCTTCATCCATGACTTTTTATATATTTTAGAGTGATCTAAATCAATATCATTACACCTTTTGAGGCTGTGGTGGAAATAGTACCCAAGTATTATTGACTTAATGTTAAAGGCTAACACTTTCCCATTGGCATGATAAATGAGTTTCAAGAGTTCAATGAACATTTTAAAGCTGGTAGTGACGAAGAAAGAGTGGTTTTACAGAGATAAATGTTAATCGAAATTTTGAAAACTGGGAAGAAAAATGTTATCAGCATGACATCTGTTGTTGACTTCCTTAAAAAACACACAAATGAAGGACAGAGGTGATGAGGTTTGTCTGACTCCCCCTCACGATCCTTGTTTCTAGTTCTACAGAAGAACGACCATTTTTAGGCCTGAGAAGATTGAAAACCTTGCCAAGATCAACAATGATCCAGAAATGCCTGAACCATCTTGCTATTTTCAATGTTCAGTAAGATGATCTCTATAGCTAATCAATTCATATTTCGAGCAAAGATTTGTAAGTCAACCTTCACTGTAAAGAATTGGTTTGAAGTTTGTAGACGATGTTTTGTCACATTTAGCAAAGAGTTAAAATAAATACACACATTTTTATTGTTTACTGACTATTTATTTACAAAATTTAATTCCAGTCTCAGTATATTCAGAATTTGTGCATTATGATCACCATTCATCAACCTCGATTAAAGCAATTTCTAATTAAATTTGTATCGTCAAAGGTTTTTTTTCATAATTCGTAAAATAAAGTAACAAAAACAAAATCTTAAATTTGAAATCATATTTTTTATTCACTCCTTATTGAAGATTTATTTAGAATGTTTTAAAAAATGTTGAAAAACAAAGGTGTTTGAGAAAAAACTCAGCTCTTTCAAAAGGAATCAGATATTTGAACTAATAGAGGCAAATAAATAATAATAGGTGGAGTTAGAAAATGTTATACTTAGAGGCCCCATGAAGTTAAGTGGAGATTTTCTTGCACCCCTTGCCCCCCCATTTTCTCTCTCTCTCTTGATAATTGTTATTGGGTGAGATAGAAAGAGCTTTGAGAATAATGATCAAAATTTGAACCTTTGCATTCAATGGCTCAAATACAAAATATATATGCTGAATGGCAATAAGACCAGGAACACTAATACATGACCCAACCGAGGTTATAAAGGGGATTGGATCAGGTCTAGGTGGGCACTTTGGTTCATTTTTCTTGTACATTATTTCAAAATCATGTGTCAGCTCAGATTTTAGGTAATAGAATCAAACAAACCTTTTTCATCTTGTAGGTTATGACGCTGATGGGTAGAAGCCATGAAGTTATAGACAGCATTATAAGCCCAAATAGATTGTGAACAAGTGTCCAGTACAGTCAGTCCCAAGTGAATTCCAGGTAGTAAGGTTGTATTGGTGTTGACATGGTGCAAAGCATACGACAGAGCGGCCAGACTGTACAGTGCTGCCGGATTGAGTGGGCCACACTCAAAGGGACTGGCTCCTGGTTCATGGACAGGTAAGAGTCCTAGCAAAGTTAGTTTGCTGGATGACGGAATCTGCTCGAAAGGAAGAAAACACTTTTATTTGGTTTCATATGAACACTATTTAAAGGTCTGTAATTATAGCCTAGTACTTCAAATCAATTGTATGTGCAAATTGTGCATACTGGGTAATAAACTTCTTTTGGGGAAGGAGGGAGCATTTAATTCATCTAAGCTTTTTTTTTTAACACTGAGTTTCACTACCCGCTTGGGTTGTGTGTGTGTGTGTGTGTGTGTGTGTGTGTGTGTTGTGTGTGTGTTGTGTGTGTGTGTTTGATAGTGTGTGTGATTGTATATATATATATATATATATCTCCCTACTAAATTAAGCTGATGTTTTAGGAATGAGGAAGGTCGAATTAAAAGTGTATCGGAATTTGCTTGGAGGGAGAGGTAAAAACTATTTAGGAAAAACTAACCTCAATACATCCGACAGGGATTCAAACCTTGATCTCCCTGTCATCAGTAGTCCAGTCTATTGCGAGGGTTGTAATTTAGACAAGTTGACCATCGAAGAGGGTCAGCTATGCTATTACTTCTGTACTTTTTAACAACTGTCCACTTTCAATGCATGCCTTTAGAATATCATAATCTTGGTCTTAATATGTAGCCTAAACATCTTTAGTGCACTCTTTTAAAGTGGAATTAGGTTTGTTTTATTCTTTTATTAAAATTATTGGTGATCTTAGTGTGGTAGTGGTGGTGAGGTGGGTAGGTGGGACTCCCCATTTGCTCACAGCCCCCTATGGTGGGCCACAGACAACCCCTACACAAAACATTATCTTAGTAGGAGTTCACAAATAATTCACAAGCTGCTATTGCTAAATGTGCCCAATATCATCCTTTCTCCCACATCCATTACTGTTCCCAGTCTGTGGTCTGGGTCAGTTTTTTTATTAAAGTCAAATATTTTCCACTACCAGCTGGCTAGGCCTGTTGTAGCTTCATATGTCTTATAATCTATCTTAAGACTAGAACAGACACAGCATCCAGTCCCCGACCATTAATTTATCATTGTGAAAGGGTAAACCCACATTTCTGCCATTCCAAGAATCAAACCTAGAACCCTTTAGCTCAGTAGACAGATATGCTACCAACTGATCTAAGGTGTCGGATTCTCAATATCAACCAAGGCCTTTATATCAATAAAGATTAAAGGTTCATATTCTCCACATTCAACATGCAAATTACTAACCTCCATAGTATAAATTCCAAATGTAGAGTTGTCAGTAGTTGCATTATCAACCTCGCATTCATATGTGACATGTTGTAAGCTGGTCTCATTCCTATGCTCGGTAAGGTATGCCCTCATGAGAGAGAGATTTAGCTGGACAGGACCCGAAACTGTGATGTTCCCTACAGACACCCACTTGATACCACCATTGGGCACTTTTTGAAGGTTCAGCACCTGTTTCACAAGGTCATACAAACTTATGTCAAGTGATTTACTTCATTTTTAAAAGAAAACTGAACTTACTTTCTTACACAAGTGTGTTTTTTAACTTCATTTATTTAGCATCTTTTTACACAGTTAGGTTGGATACTTATGTACTAATTATGCTAATGTATTAATGTATTATGAAAGGTTGGATTTGGAGAAAGTGTACCCACATTTGTGTAGAGGGAGGGTGGAAAACCAGTTAGGAAAAACCACCCTCAGTACACCTGACCGGAATTCAAACCTCGATCTCCCCATTATCGTACGTCTTGTCTACTGGGAAAGTGATGCTTTAGACCATGCAGCCACCAAAGTGGGTTACTCAAGTGTTGTCCAGTGGCTTGTAGCACAAAAAATAAAGCACATACCAACACATTAAAACATCAGCTTTGAACAGTTACAACCAGATTAATGAGGTTATCAGAGCATAATGAAAGCCTGAAGGGTTTTTGATGTATTTAATTCAGCTCAATGGAACACATTTTCTACAAGAGGAGGAATAGCAGACAGGAAAAAGATGGTACATGGGGGAAAAAAATAGATAAAGCAAAAAAAAAAAAAAAAGACGGGGAAATTATTTGGCTTAAAGTAATGATTTTCAAACTGTGATAAACATACCCCAGGAAGGATTACAGGGGGTAAGAGACATACCATAGAGTTTTATTAGTCATGAAAAAAATTGTGGTCAAAAGTCTAGTACACAAATTAAAGCAAATTTGTACATGATGACATGGACTTTTCTAAAAGGCTTTCATTTTCTTTTGTAAAGGATATTTTATCTTTCCACTAAGTTTTTTAAAAATAATATTTGGAACAACATTTTGCAGGCATATGTGTCTTTTTTTTATGATAAATGGAAGGGATTTGTAGGTTAGGCCATGGCTCCAAAAAGGGGTAGGCCTACACAACTAGTGAAAGTTACCTTAAGGTAATTATACTGTTCTTTGTTATAAAGATATTGACATTTATTAGGTTATTTAACAAACATATTAACTTATGTAGAGGAAATTAACTTAAGTAAAATGTCAACTTTACATATCAAAGAACTGTCCTGAATTACACCAGTTTATTTCTAATTGAATAAACCTGGAGTGCTAAATTATTATTTTAAATGTCACAGTACCATTTATTGTAATTTCACACCACTACTAAAAATTTTAAAACCTATTTCATGAAAGATTTTACCTCCACATCAGAGTGTGAATTCTCCCCAGAGTTGGAGAACGCTACAGCATTGAGTCCTTCTCCAACAAATGCCATGTTGGGAGTCACCTCAAACAGACGGCGTCGAATTCTGCTGATGTCTTTCATGTTGGAGCACAGACCAAACTTCAATTCGGATTCTATACAGAATAACAACCATTTTATTTTCACCTTATCTTAATACCCATTCAGGCTGTGTGGATACATAAATTACGCTAATGGAATAGGAAGAAGAACTGTATCTTTTAAGATGAAATTGCCTGCAATGACATGGAGGGAGAGTGGGAAACCATTTAGAAAAAAAATACCTTCCGTAAACCCAACCAGGATTTGTATCTCGACTTCCCTGTCACAAGCAATCCAATCCAACACAAGACTGACACCTTATTGTGGATTCACACGTTTGCCAAAAAACTAGCACAGAAGAGAAACATATTCACGTGACGAGCTCTAAGCCAACCACAAGATTTCCACCTTATCTGCGCAAGCTGTTCCGTTAAAGTTCAACTCATCTCTACTTCATCTGCTCTGTCTGAGATGTTCAGCACTGGAGAATCAATCAAATCTCAGAACCAACTAGCTCAAATCAGTGCTCATGTGTAGTTGGCCATTGTGAGAAGATTTGAAATAACCTGTTAATGTAAGGCATGTTTATCGATGCATTGAATTGTGCCACAACTCAGCGATATAATTTGAAAACATCCATCGGGAGAGGGATTTAAAACATGTTTATCCACTAGAAAATAAAATATATAGATAATCAACTGTTTTAAATTAGCGTTGAAATGCATCATGGGTCAACATACAGCATGTTAGTTGTTGCGCCACTCAAGCAGATTCTGCTCTCTATTTTCGGTGAGCTTGTGAATGAAGCTTAAGACCCATGTTGTTGCCAATGCAAGTAACAACCAAAATTAAAATAACTCATATTCAATAATGTTCCTCCCTAATGAGCTAAGGGTGCCAATCTAAGAGGGTGAAAATGTCAAACAAAAAACTGTTGATCTAGACTTTGGTTGTGTTTGTACTAGAAATATATAGGAAAAGTTACTAAAAGCAAGCATAAACTGACATTTAAAAAAAGAACATTAACTTGTAATAAAATGTAAAAATACAATAAAAAGTTAAAGCTAGATATGCCTTTATTTATTTAAAATGTTTATTAGTTGTTTCTATTATGATGTTTGTTATCACCCCGTCTTACTACATGTTCAAGTTACACGCATGCATATATGATACTTACTATAATTGGGTAGGAGTGAGGAAGGAAGCATTTTATAGATAGGGGATTACTCTACGGGCATCTGTGTGAAAGGAAAGTGGGAAACCATTTAGGAAAAACCACCCTCAGTAGGCCTGGCCAGGAATCAAACTCTGATCTCCCCGTCATCAGCAGGACAGTCTAAGACAAGAGGCCTTACACTATTCAGCCACTAATGTGTGTCTCATCATCATTGATCATTACTATGTATTTAAGAATTTAAGATTATTTATTTTATAATTATATTATACTTAATATAATCTTTTCAAAATTGTAAACAAAAATTAGGGAAGAAATAACTCCTAATTAACTATATATATATATATATATATATATATATATATATATATAATTTTATTTTCAAATTACTTGTAGGCTTAGCTTTCAATTCTTTTTAAATCATCATAGAAAAAAAACAATTATTTAAGAAAAATATATTTTACCTCTTTGAGGAACATACTATTAAATATTTTGCATGAAAGAAAATAGGGATAGGAACAAACACAATATGTTTTTTGCAATTAACAAAGGAATGTAATTCACAATCTACACTGCTTCTCTTGGACAAAGAGATGATGGCTGCCTCTCAAGTGTAATCGGTTGTTACCACTTATCATACTTTGTTATGGACTTTACTCTATTATAACTCTATTATACTTCTTAAATGCGCAAAGAATGATAGGACACACAAATCTTTACCTGTGCATATTTCTCGTTTGACAGTTTCCAGGGCATGAGATATAGCCAAAACAGAGTTGATGGTATTGACCACAACAGGGTTCTGTGAAAACAAAATTAAAATTAAATAAATGAAAATCTACTATTCAAGTAAAAGATCCCTAAGAATATATTTAAAATCCCGTGTCTTATTCTCAAAAACCTATATAAAATATCATAATTTTTATGACAAAACTGGATCTACTAAGTGTATATCAGTGTAGTTCAAATCATTATTACCAATCAATGATCCTATTTTTTTTATAGAAATTAAGTTTTAAAATCATGAGTAAGTAATATATGAAAATCTCACATGTTCAAAAGAGTAACTGTGTAAATCTTGATATAACTTGTTCTTGCATGCTGCTCCTCGGCAATGAAATACACTGGACCAAAATTCACCAAACCAAGGATTGCGCATATTTAACTCTGTCTTAAGATTACGGAAGTAGTTCTCAAATCCAGTCACTCCACCTGCTTTTGGTCGCAAAATTAATGCTCCAAGTGTGCTTTCACTGGAACAGTTAGAGAGAAATATGAATCACGAAAATATGTATATTTTTAATAAATAAACTAAATGAACTAATTCTAGCTACATTTTCAATACCATTTAAAAATGATTTGTTTAGTATGTAAATATAAGTAATTATTTATTAGCAAAGTATACATTTTTAGCCATACAATTTCAGTAGGATACCTTGATGTGGTAGACCCTATATGATACTTACTACGATGAAAAATTATTATTTTTAAATATCATTAAACAGGAGTATTTTAAACAATGGGGATACTTGGAACAGATCTTAGCTTTGTAAGTGTGTTTATTTGTGACTCTAAAAGTTTTAAATTCAGCAAATGTTCATTAGAAGAAGGCAATAATATGCAATGAAGTAACTTATATATGAAAGGGGATGCTTGGGGAATGAATGATTATCACTACATAAATGAGTCATACCTTGATTATACTTTGATAAATTGAAAAATTACAGCTGAGCACAAGAATTGAACACGGGACCTTTGGTTTAGAACACTAATCTTTTAAGCCAGAGTTTGTGATAGGCGTGTGAATATCATCGGTTACTAAGAGCTATCATTGCTATCATTGATATCACAGGAAATGGTGACTTGGTTGTTAAATATAAGTAAAAAATGACCCCAAGCAAAGGATTATACCCAGAAAGCTCAGTGGTATACCGTTGGTGTGCTAAGCCAAAGGTCACAGGTTTGATTCCCATGTCTAGGTGTAATTTTTCAATTTACTTGAAATGCTAGTTAGCGGAATAAATTTGTTAGATGGTAGAAAGTGAAGATAACAAGAGAGTGAAGCATATAACCACAACAAGAAAGTTTCTATTAATCCCTAGAATATCCATGATCCAAATATCTTTGTTCTAAAAGGGAGTAAACAAATCACGAAATTAAAAATGATATGCACACTTTACCTGTAAGCTTCTAATATTTTCTCGGATCCCGACAGCACCACCCAAGTTAAATCATGTGGCGTCAAAAGCCCTTCATCTTCCAGGGCGTGAGTAGTCCTGAAGAGAAGGTCAGTCCTTTCAGGAGGCAGCAGCAGAATAACAACTTTGCTACTACTTTTGTGAAGATTCGCAAGAGCTCTTCTAACATGTACAGTCACATTAGCTGACCCAACAGGTATTCCAATACCAGAGGACATTGTAAGATTGAACCGTGAGGACATTTTTTCTAAAATTTGAAAAATATTTTCATATTCTATGCCATCTTGTTGGTAGATGACCGAGTAACACATCCAACGTAAATTTTCAAGTATGGAAATTATGGCCTGTGCTTGAGCTCTGTTGGACGGGGAAAGTTGAAGTGGGTAAGGGGCAAATTTCTTCCTGTGGGCAGGCGGGCCCCTAGCTTGAGGGGCTAGAAGAGGTACATTTAGGTACCCTACAGATTCCATGATGGATTCTACATGGTGTGTAGTGCCCCCTGCAATAAAGGCAATCGTGTGACCACCACTTTGAGAGTTCTGTCCGCTGTATTGGTGTTCCAGGAAGCGGGATACATCACGTGCAGCCTTTACGGCACTACCACACGTGTCCAGGACCACGGCAGTCAGGTTTATATTAGAGTTGTTATGGTTCATCTAAAACATGGAGGATGAAAGCATTCACAAATTGCTTTGAGCTGGCAATTAATGTCTAACATTTTATATGTGCTTTTTTTTTTACTATTCTAACATTTTATTTATTTTATATTATATTTTGATTAGTGTAATTTATTTCATACAAACTAACATTTAAAAGGTTTATGGGAGTTGATACATGAAAGAAGGAAAGGAAAAAACGCAATACTGGTATGGCTTTTATAAAATATGCCTTGAAAGTAAAAGTCATATTGTGTTTGCTCCTTTTATCTTAAAGAGCTATTTGAAATTTATAGAAATTGTTTATCCTCTTTTGTTTTTTTTGTTTGTATCTTATTTCGTCCATCTTAGTGTAAAGAACACAATTAAAGTACCGATACCACGCTTGGTAGCTTGTTAAAGGTAAAAAAAAAGTATGATCTACTGATGTTATACTCATTTTTATTATCTCCTTTATATTGTCTCTATAGTGTTAGAAGAAAGAAAATATCACCAGTTTGTGTTGAATTATAAGACATACTTTTTACCCTATTTCCAGTCAAGTCTTCAATTCTTATTACCGGTACCTACCTATACAGTATGTCATTATTTTGTATTTAGCCAAATTGTATTCACTTTGGATAATTTTAAATATATTTCATACCAAAAAAAGTATACAAGTATGTAAATATACAAAGACACACTGAAACTGTAAAATATAGATATTACAAGATTTTTAAAAAAAGTACCATTTGGTCTACATTAGAAATAATAGGTAGGCCCTCCCTATATAACACATTATTGTCCTTAATGTTATTAGTTCCATTTAGAGGTTCCTATCTAAGTATTCTATCATTCTTTACCAATTTCCCTTTTCTTTATTTTGGGTTCATCTAAGCAAACTCGAATCAAATATATTTAATATTCTCGAAGCGAAACTAAAGTTTGAATGTTTGTTGTTAATTTATTTATGCTTGGCAAAAAAAAAAAAGTTTTTTTATATACACTAAAAACAGTCGGGAAATGTATTATGCACAAGGGTTTGTGTTATCTATTACTGAAAAGAATGCACAATAATAATTAGACTATGTGGACATAGCATTGAAATAAGTATCACTCTCACACAACACCCACATAAGTGCCTTCAGCAAGGAAAAAGATCAAAGCTACATAGTTGCACATTCATAAGATTACATTGTATTGGTCTGGAGGCTAGGCCTAAGCAAGCAGGATATTTGAAATGATTCAACTAGAGATGTCATGATACTCGTTTTTCTCAACTCTGATTCTTAAATTCAACTTTGATTTTTTGACTCTGTTTCGATTCTTTAACATTTCCTAATTAATTATATTTCCAAGTATCCAACCTCATATAAAACATATTTATTCTACTTCATAGCATATCAAAAAACTAAAAAATGTAAATAGTACTAACATAAAAACAATTTCTAATTTTGACAAAGAAAAATATCCATTTTACCAAGTATTAACTAATAAAATAATTAGGAATTACAATAGTAATATTGTATTTTTACCTACAAATAAAGCTTCACAATGTCAAACATTTATAAGTAATTTTAAAGCGGTATAATAGAAAAGATAACTTTTGAAAACACAAGTCTTTCAAATTCACCCAATATGGTCATTAATTGACCAAAACAATAAAAATAACAGAAAATAGACTAATATAAAGATAATAAATTACTACCCATTTTAAATTTTATTGATTTGCTTAATTTACAGTATTATCATTGACAGCTAAGAATCCAAATATCGAGAATTATAGTATTAAGATTGATTCTCGATTCTTCTGATACCAGTAAAAGTTTATGGTATTAGTTATTGAAGTATCTAGTTTGAAATCCCTAGATTCAACAGTTTATAATGTTTCATTCTGATCTGATATATCTAGTTATAATCACATCATTAGGTACTTCAAATTTTTTGAATAAATATTAATTTATAATGTATACTTTTTTACCCAGAAAGGTAGAAATATTACCTTTACAGATTACACTATGCCCTTAGTTGAACAGGGAAAAGCTTACTTACATTTTAGAGTAAATGAAATGTATCTATTGCAGCGGCTTGGAATGGAAATAATCAAAGGTAAAATGAGTAGTTTAGCTATCAATATTTTTATTGTAAAAACAAAATTGAATCTGATATTTTTTTCGAAACTAAGACAAAATTTTCAAATCTTCACACACCCTTACTTTTTTCAATACATTTCTTGAAAACCTTAAGATAAATGTTTTAATACAAAAATTTACATTTTCAATTTTTAACAAATTGTTAACAAGTTCATAAAATGAAGATGATTGAAAGATTACCTGGTCAATTGCCCAGAGGAAAGCTTCCATTTGCTCCAAGCCTTCTTTGTTAACTTCAGCTCCACACTCCAAAGGATTCCGAGATCCCTCATGGACCCCCAGGGCTGCCACTATATACAAAAGTACATCTTGTTTACCCTTATTTGGTGCAGCCACCATTACAGAATCTCTCAGTCCTGATACGTGATCCTTGCACTGGGGTAAACTCTTGCATGAACCACACTGGGAAGTCAGGGTCGCCACCAGAATCTCATCACCAATGTCTCGATATGATACTATGGTGTCAATGGATTTACTGTTGTATTCTTTGTTGAAACTCACCTGAAAACAAAACAAATTATTAATTATATATGTTTGTTTTGATTTTCCCACAGAAGAAAGAAAGGGGGTTATGGGGTTAAAATTCCCCCCTACCCCCTACCCCCCCCCCCCAAAAAAAAATTACGATGTTTTAGTAAATAGTTTAGAGATGGCCTTGTATCAAACTTAAAATAACTTATGAAGGCATTCACTTTTCAAAATTTGCCAGGGAGAGACCCCTCCAAATATCTTCTAATGTGAGCCATTTAATTTCCAAAAAACCTCAAAGCGAATATCACTCAAATGGCTTCTAGAGACATTATAGCTGGGGGAAAAAAATAATACTGGCAGGGGGTCACTCCAAATAGCTTATAAATGTACATACAATTTTTAAAAATTTGAGCGATTATCACTCTGATTAACTTCTAAAAGTAATTTTTTTCAAAAATGTGTCAGGGGGAAGATACTTTCAATAGTATCTAAAGGAGTACATGAAAGGATAATTTCAAAATAGACATCCAATTTAAAAAAATTGCTGTTGGAAAACCACTTCAAATAGATCATTTTCGGGGAAAAAATCAGGCGAGGAATACTATTAATCGATTCTAGAGGCATACAATTTTTTTTTTTTTAATTCTGGGTGTGGATTACTTCAAATATAGATACCTAATAGGAGTATCCAAATTTCCAAAAATTTTGGGGGAGAGAACTATTTTCATAAATTCTACACACGAGATCCACTTCAAATATTTTCAAGGAGCATCCAATTTTCAAACATTAACTGGGTGATAGCAGGGTACAAAGTCCCTAAGAAAACTTTTTTTTGTTACTTACCCTTCCCCCTACACTCCTTCGACAAAAAAAGTCTCACTACTGTATAAAATAACAATGTTCTTATTTCTTAGGGTTTAATAGTCAGTTTTGACATTGAGTCATTAACTTACAATTTTGAACTCCCCAGTTAAACTTTCCCGGCATCCATGGATTTTGCTGATATAAATTCAGATTTAAAGTTTTTTTATAACTTTAAAATTTTCTAACTATTTCTCAGTTTTAAGCAGTATGATACATTATCTAAGAATTAATACACATAACAGTAAAAATGATAAAATCACAATTATTATATTGAAAATTAACCATTACAGTTAGAACATGTTATAATAATATTGGTTTTATTTACGAGTATGGTTAAAATATTTTGACTAAAGATGATAAAGTTTTGGTGAACTTATTTACAACCAATAACTTTATACTCAAATCCTGTATGGTAACTTAAAGTGAAGAACATTGCACTGCGTCATTCTATTTGTTCGGGCTATCCACATATTTACTGATGGGCTAGGAATGAAGAAGGTAGGATTTTGAGGAAATGTACCAGAATTTGCATATAGGGAGAGTAGGAAATCATTAATTAAAAAACCTCCGCACAACCGACCATGATTCAAACCTCGATCTCCCCGTCATCGACAGTGCGGATGACACCTTTAACCATGTGATAACTGAAGTGGTTAAAATGAAGATTTGCCCAATCAAATATGAGTGGCTTGGAACCTAGAGCATTAATAGCCTAGGTATGCTTCAAATACAAACAATGAATAAAATTCACAAGCTTGATTTATTGTAATAATGAACTGATGGGTTATAGTAAAAATCATGCAATACATACTTTTTCGAAGTAAATTTCTCCTAATGAATGCTCATGTCATGTAGCTTGCGCCGGAAGTTGTAAATCTCCACTGGGATGTTCCCCATACCGGTGTGTGTGAATCGAAAACTTTCCCCAACAATCCCATCTGCTTTTTCAGCGACAGACTGGCGAATATTCCAGTTCAACGCTTTTTGTATTTCTGATCTTAAAAAAATATATATATATAAATAAGATAGAAATGATCCATTATTATAAATACTTTTGTGCAGTTTATTAGAAAATTGTTTTAACAGCAAGAGAAAACTATTTTGCAGATAATACAATAAAAAAAACACAACCTTCATGCAAGCTATACCAATTGATTTAAAGAAAGATCATAATATCAACAATAAGTTATTATAAATTTATAAAACCATCATTTATAGCTAAAAATTAAATTCAGCTCTTAAATATCATGAACTGTGAAGCATTAAATCAAAAATATTTATATTAAAAAAAAATCCATTTATTGTTGCTTAGAATTAGGAGTACATCTAAAGTAAATTCCTAATCCCTTTATTTTATTACTATAAGAATTATAATCTATCTTATCTCTTAAACAGACAAAGACTGCAAACAATGAATTACTGTGAACTAATAAAATGTTCGGCCAAATCAACAATCAAACTCATGAGCTCATTAGGCACCAAATGAATTAAGTTGTAGGACTTCATAAATTGTGTTTAAACAGAGGCTTAATATATGGGACTGTTCCAATATTTTCTAATGTTATAACCCTTTCCCATCACATGAAAACTAGATTTTGACTATCATCAGGAGTTGCTGAGCCATCATCTCTCGGAGGTTAATTTTCCATGTCTGAAGAGTAACAAGCAGCTCAACAATCATAACCCCATTTGGCTCCGAGAGTTAATCAAAGTTTTAGGGGGGCATACCTTGAATGCTGGTCTAAGCACAGGCCTTCCTGTTGGGTTTTAGATTTATGACAAAGCTCATCTGCTGTGGAATCAACTGCCGCAGCAATGGAGTTGACGGCTTGAACCATATTGAAGTCATTGTGGTTGCTGGTTTCTTCCTTAATCTTGCATTCTGAACTTGTGCATTGTTCAAGCTAAGCAACAATCAACCAAATTCTATTGAGAGTACCCTGTTAATTAAATTATTTAGTTTAAAGTTGTTTTAATATTTTTGATTTTTACTCTCTTTTTTTCAACACACTTATCATTTAATTTTCCCCGACTTTTATCAAATTATTCTCTGTTAGATGTACCTTTTTGAAACTAATTTAATAATTTATTTCATTTTATATTTCTGATTTGACCACAAATTGTTTGTAGTTTGGGTTTTTTTCCTATTTAAAACCTGATGATGATGCCGGGTAGGTGTCAAAACTAGAAGTCGGCTGTTTTTGGCTCCCACTCACTGGTCACAGGACTCAATAATGGAAAACAAGAATTCAAGCAAGATGAATTCAGTTTATTCCAACATCTTTTATATATAAATGGGTTTTCTCTACATAATAGTTTTCTCCTTACTAAAATTGGTCAAATACACATTTAATTGATTTTTAATAATCAACAAAATTATCAGAACATTTATTAGAGAATTTTTTTCTAAAAAAAAAAAAAAAAAGCACACAAAGATTGGCATTGTTTATAGATTTTGTATTTTATATTTAATGTAAATATATATAATTTATCTACTTAAGGAAAACTTCTTTTCACTTTATAAAAGTAATTGAGTAATTGTATCCTCCTTTCATGTACATTCTTCCAAATATAATACAATTACCTCATAAAATGAAAAGAGGTTTACCTTATAGAGCTATATTTAGTAATCAATAGGAACATATTCACTATATTTATAGATCACCCAGAAGTTATTTTTCTAAGACATACCGTACTAGACAAGCGGCAATCACATTATATTAGAGTCTTGATAGTTTAAGTTGAATGGACTGAGTCCATCTCAAAGAGTATATTCTTAAATTGCAGAATAAAAAATAGTGTGTTTTCTATTTTTTTTTTACTGGTGATTTTTATTTTTTTGCATATCTTCTCACTGTTCCTCCTATGTAAAAGGGTGTGCACCAGGCACTACCTTGAAATAAACTATTGAGACAACAACAAAAAACTCCATGGGGTCAACCTGCAATTGAGCCATAGCGACCGAGCGGCTGCTTTCTGTTGAAAAAGATAGTGTCAACTTATGTGGATAGAGGCTGTCATGCACAACAAGCCCTCCAGCTATTACTATCACTTTTCTAGACCATAGCTGCTACTTTTTCATTCAAGGAGCTCCTCGTTTGTCCTCACGAGGCTGATTTTACTCCATTATAGACCCACTGTCCCACAAAAAAACCTGGGAGAGCTGGGGATCAAACTTGGAACCTCTAGATTTGTAGCCTGGAACTCTGGCCACTAGACCACAGAGGTGGCCATTGATACTTTTCTGCAGTGTTATTTAAAATCTTTTGTTCATGTATCCTCAGATTATTGGTGCATAAAGCAAGTTCTATCATCTACCTTTGAAATAATGTTTTAAATAAGAAATATATTATATAGCCTACTATAGTTTATGTGTATGTGTGTGTGTGTGTGTGTGTGTGTGTGTCCAAGATGTATTCACGCACCCTAGGTTGAATACCACTGCTCTGCAGTAGTAATTTTCATAATATTATATGAAAAGGCTAAAAATCGATTGTTCAACTGTCATGGCATTTGAATATTAATTAGTTTAGTATTATATTTACTTACTTATCCATCCTCTCATGGTTACATTAAATTATTTGACAGAATTATGAAAACCAAAACTTTTATTTTTATGGGACGCATGCCTTTGAAACTTATGTATAGTGTAAACCATTAACAAATAAAAAGTAATCACCTGTTGGTAGTATTTGAAGAGCCAAGGATTCCTATTTGTTTCGTGTGAAGTGCGGTGTTGTTGAAGTTTCTTTAAATGATGTAAAAACTCTGGAATGAACTTTTGTTGAGGGCTGAAACAAGCAATATTATCAACAATAACCGTCAAGTTTTGGAGAAATTAAATGTATTAATATCAGTGGCGTACTTATATTGTGAAGAAGAGGCAACTGTAATGTAAGGTTTCTTAAAACCGTGTCTTACCAACTGTTCAGGCTATAAACATATATGATAATTATTATGGGATAGGGCTGAGGAAAAAGGGTGGGTAAACAATGTGGAAAAACACCCTGAGTAGACCCAACCGAATTCGAACCCCGATCTTTCAATTTTCAGCAGATATGGTGGTTTAAATCGTCTTCTATATAACCTTGTATTAGTGCTAACCGACAGTTTAGTAATATTATATTAATCACTCATTTTTGTTCACACGACACATTTATAATGATATACTAAACAATACATATCCATCCATTCTTCTCATTCCATTACAAGACTTGGATTGAAACTAAGTATATTTTAAATAACTTGAGTGCACATGTTTCACAAAACATTGTCTTTAGAGTCAAAGTCAAAAGTAAATAAAAATAATTTTTAGAAAGATCAAGTGCCCAAATGGGAAACCACAAAATTTTTCAAGAAATACTATCAGTTAAAAAAATATTAGCTCTTTGGTTTAATTCACGTGTAATAAATTGCGTTCTTTGTACATGAAATAGTTCTAACAGAAAGTTTATGTGGGTGAACAATTCAGGTAGTAGGGCAAGTTACATGTCTAATTAATTATCTTTCATATAAATCTTTTCTTGGGTGCTAACACCCCAACTCCAACCGCCCTCACCTTTTTTCACCAAAACTTTCTAAAGTCCTCTTTGTGCCATATCCATTGACTAAAGTTAAAATCGAAGTATTGAGAAAAATAAAAAAATAATCAAAACTGTTCGCAAAATATTACATATAAATTTAGTAAACTAGCATTTAGAAGTTGAAGATGTTTAATTTGGTGTTGCTTAAAATATAATTTTTGCTTGCCTAATATTACAAGTAATAGCGATTTATTAATATTTTAGCCCAGCACCTAAAAACCAAACAATTTGACAACTCTGTCGAGTCTAGCTTCTTCTTGAGGTGAGAAGAAGTACTGCTGGAGTAGGGATGTATGGGTGGAAATCTGAAAGGAGTGATTACAAATAGAAAAAAATATATTTGCTACAAAGTGAGGCAAGTCTCAATAGAGGAAGGGAAATAAATAAATAAAATTGTCTCCGTGCAAGAAGCATTTATGGAAGTTTTATCACGTTTGGTTTGTTTTTAAACTTACAAAAGTATATGAACCTTTGGTATTTATTTTTCTTAAGATTCAGATGGACACCTACTATATAAGAACAATAAAGTTGTATACCCTATTTCTCAGAAACTATGCAGAGTAACAACATGTGGTTTTTTGTATTAAATTTAACTTGTAAATTTAATATGAACTATATTAATAAAAATGTTAACCTTTACTTTGTTACAGTAAAATATAATTTATATCAAATTAAAATTTAATAAAACATGAAATACAAGAATATAGTTTTGAAGTTATCATATTGTTTAAGATAATAAGATAATGTTCTATCATACAAGACAAATATTTAAAATACAATAATGTAAATAAAATTTGGTATTCTCAAATTAAATAATGTCTAAACTGTTTAAAAAGTTCAGTCGTTTCCTGCTAGATGGGTCTGTCATCGGAAGTACCTCTCCATTTCCTCCCTAACCGCTTTTTGGCATCATCTATCATTCCATCTTTATTGTAAGCCCTGCTACTCCCCCTTCCCTCACCCCATTTATATCATTTTAAGGTAAAGCCCTTGACTTTACATTAATTGTCTATCACTTTGTTACTATTACCTTCAAACGTGAGTGACCGGGTATTAAAAATGTTCCCAATGATATATTGCAAGATCTATGTCAAAATTTTTAATAGAGTAGGCTTGATTTGTTTACTGATAGATAATTTTACATAAACAGTGTTTCCTTGATTAATATAACTATTTGTATAAACATTGGTTTTATAAGACGAGGTGAAAATGATTTCTCCAAATAGTTTTATTCATGTTTAAAGAGTATAGACAAACAACACATTTTCGTACTTATAGCAGGATTAATTTGGAAGATATTAAGATTCAGTGGTGCATCCAAGAATTTACTTTAGGGAAGACGGTCATGTGTGTCAAAGCTATTATTTCTATCCCTGAAAATATTCATCACATTATTTTTGTTAAGACTTCATTTTTTTTCAAAGAAATTACACACACATAATATGTGTGTGTAATTTCTTTGAATACATATAATGTATATACAGGTTGTTAAAAAATGTTCAGAAATTATGAATCTTGTTGTACACATTAACATGAGTAAAATAAATGTAATGATGTTACATTACCTTTAGTTGTATCATTGGTAAATTCCAATGATAATAATAAAAGTATTTTAGGAATTATAGGCCCACAAACCAACTCACATAGAGGGAGGCCTATTTGTATTTTTTTAAATAAAAGATAGATGATATACTGTACTGCACAAACATTCTCTCGTTTTTATCTTAAAATATATATTACTAAAAACTATTAAGATTTGTGAAATTAGATAATAGGCATATAAATTGTTGAAGAAGCACTACATCAAAAATCATAAATGAAATAATATACACTGTTACTTTACTCTATGGCAGTGGTTCCTAAAAGGTGACCCACGGACCCCTGGGGGTCCGCAACAACCGCCTAAATTTAACAAAATAAAAAGTTAAAATAATAATTAACTAACACTGTGCTATATGAAAAACACATATATAAATTGACTTGACATGCATTTGAGTTTTCGAGTCAAAGTGTCCGGCCTTCAACCTGATCTTCAAGAAGTGATGGAAAAAAAGAAGAGGTTTCACTTATCTTACTAATACTAGACTCGGTAGGAGCTGGGCAAGCAGCCTTGATTATTATTTTGCATTAAATTCTTGGAGTATAATTTAAATAAGATTAAACTATACATCATGAACTGATTTTAAGATGATATTTTGGGATTAGAGCAAAAAAAAAAATTCATAAAAATAAATTATCTTAAATCTACGGATTAAGACTTATCATAAAAATTACTGAAAGTAAGTTGTGGAAGATCTGGTGTTGTTCTATCATTTTTTAACAGTTTCACTTTTAAAAGTAAGTCTTGAAAACTTTAAAAATATTTCACTAATAATTTACTAACTACACGCTCTAATGACCTCATTGTGTCGACAGGCCTCTAAATACCAACTAACTACATTTTCCTTGTTATCCAACCACATATTGAAAATATAAATTTATATCAATTTGTTAAATTAAATTAAATATAAAAAACTAACACTTTAATAAAATAAATTATGACCCATACAAGACCCGCCTGTAAACAAAACTAACGTATAACTGACAATGTGCATGCTCCAACATTGACAATGAGCACTATGTGGATATTTGCAGCTATTCTTTCATTCCACGATAGCAAGAGGCAGTTTAAACTTACTTTTATTCTACCTCCACTGATCATACAAGGGACCTATAGGATGTGCATGCACCTTGGCCTCTTTCCCTCCCTTTCAACCCTCATGCTATTTGAAGGCCATAAAAGCACGGTTGAGATTGCTTTTAGTAAGCTTACAAGCTTTTGTGGGCTTCGTGTAGATGACAACCCCACAGACACACTTGAAAAATAAAAAAGCCTAAATAAAATGCTGCCAAAATATATTTTGTTTGGAATTTTAAAAATACTTAAGCTATTTTAATTTATTTAATAGAATAAGAATTATTTCGCTGAAAGTAGACAAGCAGTGCTTTCAATGCTTACATAGACCGAATGCCATTGACTAGACCCAAATTAATAAATTTGAGTTTTTTCATAACTAATAAATTTTCATGTAGGCCTAACTAACCTTTTTTGTGTTAACTATTACTATTATAATATTCATTATTATTACAACTAGAGTTAGAGTAAAAATAAAAGTATTTAAAAATACATTTGACTTGGATTTACTGTGCCAAATTCCCACTTTTTTAGGGATTCAAACATGAATTATTAATATTGGAGAGGGGGTACTATTTTCTATACATAGAATAGATTGTATTCTAATGATGAGAAAAAATAAGGGGGGGGGGGGGGTTCACCGATCTCAAAGAGCCTTTTGGGTGTCCTTGACTGGTAGGTAATTGGGAACCACTGCTCTATGGCATTAGAAACTAGAAACACTGTTCCCAAAAATTGAGAAAAGAGAAACATCTATGTCAACCAAAGAGCATAAGAATAAAATTAATTTTCAAAGACCTATATTAAAAAGTATATGTATAGCTCAGAACTTGTTGGTTTTATATATTTCAAATAAAAGATTTTTACTTTTAATAGTACTATAACTTTACAATGATAAGTTAATATGTATATCAAATAATTGCAGAAAAATTTTGAAAATTTGAAAATCTCCCCTAAGTTAAAGTGCACTCATAGTCATGTTTATTAGAAAATGAAAATTTCCTTGTTGTTTATAATGATAAACAATGTTTGATATAAAATTAAATCAAAATCGTTAGAGCGAATTTTGAGAAAATAGATTTATTCTCTTTTTGCCTTTCAATAAACTAAACTACCCTTAAATTTAGGGTTGGATATCTAACTCTAAGAACCCCTCAGGGGTACCTTATGAAAACCCCAGATACAAAGTCTTAGCCCAATCAGTAAAATGGTAAATATATATATATAAACACACACACACACACACATTTAAAAATTTTCCACAAGTGATTTTTCACTCTGGTTTTTCCATCTTCACTCCACACAAAAGCAGGTTCACTTACTCTTAGCTACCTTTCTCATCTTTACCCAATCAAATTAAGCTGTTAATAACTTGTGTGCTGAATGAAACAATTAAAAAGACTTTGTTCTAGATTATTTATAAGCATATTATAATAATAAATTAATGATTTTATATGGAAATGTGGTTTAGCAAGTTTTATTTAATTTACATTTTGTTTTTATATCTTAGAATACAATGTTCTTGTTATAATGGTGTTCAAAAAAAAGTTTAAAGTAGGGTCAATTTTAAAACTGAAGTAGAAAATAAAATTTTAAAAATAACAATTTTTCGTAAATTTTGGCCATCTTTTTCTGACTCATTAATTTTTTTAACATATTTTCATTTTTTTAACAGCCTATTACATAGAACAAAGTATGGTTTTCACTTTGGTCTTTCTATCTTCTGTCTAAACAAATTGTGGTGCACTCATTTTAATTCTAACCTCATTATACCATGTATTTAAACAATTAGCATAAGTAGTGACCGTAAAAACTATGTCACTGAAAAAAAGGTTTATTTTTTTAAATATAGGGAATAAAATATATTTTTATATATTCCTACAGTAATAGATAAACTAAATATAAAGTCACAATTGACTTTAAATTATGATTTTTCTAGGGTAACTTAAAAAAATGATACTTTGACAGGGGTTCAAGCCCTTGTCCTTTGACTTTGGACATCATTCTATAAAAACCCGAGATTGTGGCTCAAAACTCTGCATCACTCCTTAGAGAGTACATCAGTGATAGCTTGACTTTTGTTGAATAGCAAACAACAAAGTTGAAAATATTGGGGGTGGGGGGTTTGGTGGCTGCCTGGATTAACTGTGGAATGTAAGGACACTCTGAAAGGGGGAGAAGCATATGAGGGGTAGATGGATTGGTGTGGTGTCTGCCATAGCTACAGTAGCGCACCTCTAGTGAGGTGATAATAAATAGTACTACTTGAAAATCCTTGAAATGTCCATCCGAATCTTAACTGTCCAATAGAAGGTTTTATTGGGAATGGGGGGGGAATGGGGGGGAGGAGGATTAGTCTCATAATCTATCCTGATGCTAATTCCTAAAAAGAAATGTAAACTCTTTTGAGAAAGCTAGTGTTATATTTTGTTGTAATTGTTTCTGTATGAAATATAATTTTCTTACTATATCACACTATGGGATTATGTAAACATTACCAAACACAAGATATTATCACTCACTTGAAAGTAAGTGCTCCACCGAGGACCTTGCCATATTGGCTAAAAACGCTAACAGCATCCCCATCGGGACTGACTAGCAGCCAGAAGAGATCCTCTCTCCGCAGCGAACCTTGGGCCAGAGCGACCCCAATAGCCGTCATGAGCGTGTGAGTGTCATCCTCGTTGGTCCAAAGCACCACTGCCCGGGCCCCCTCGGCGCGGGCGCCCATCAGACGAGTCACCAGTTGGCTTGCCGAGTCATCATTCTGGGATAAGGTAAGTATTCATATATAACAATATAGTAATGGTGTGAAGAACATTGGGGAGGGGGGGATTACAAATAAAAATTTAAAGCGGTATATAAGCTTATGCATTTCTAAGGGCATCTTGTGGGTTATTGCCAGGGCAAGCAAATTTTGGTAGGACTGTACCAGTAAAACTGTTCCCTCACCCTTATCATCATTTGACCAACAGAACACAAAAAAAAAAATTAACATATGTGCGTGTAGAGAGAGAGCACTGTGTCTTACTACCCGTTCGGTTTATACGCCTATGTACTAATTACGCTGTGCTAGGAATGAAGAAGGTTGAATTTAGAAGAATTGTACCTACATTTATATGGAGGGAGAGTATAAAACTAGATAGGGAAAACCACCCTCAGTATACCAGACTGATATAAAACTACACTCTCCCTGTCTTTGGTAGTTTGGTCTATTGCAAGAGTATCGCCTTAGACCCTGCGAGCACCAAAGTGGGTAATTATGTTTATTGACTTTAAAAAGTCAAGTTTGACACAGATTAGGTGGGAAAAACTTACTAATACAGCCCCAACGAGTATTTCTTGCCTTGGTAACAGCTCACAAGCCACCCCTGTGCATTTTTCAAGCTTACACATAAACATGTAAACAACTATTATAGTAAGTTGGTTTATATAGACTGAATAATCTAATTATAAACTAATTAACAATGATTGTTTTAGTTGAATATTTTAAAATTAATATACTAAATGCACTTATTCCAAGGGGATGGATAAGAGTGAATAGTTTAGAGGAAGTGCACTTGTATAAGTTGGATAGAGGATGGGAAAACCACAGCTATAGGCCCCCTTCAGTACACATGACGAGGATTGAAAATTTGACCCCCTCATAGACAGCAACCAAATAAAATCAAAATCTAATAACTTAGATCACTTGGCCACATGTGTTGGTGGGTATAATACTGTATAAACTACTAAATGGTATTAATTGCAGAACAAGTACAGAAACCATACCATTGCCCCTTAATCTCACCACTTAGCAAAAGGGAACAAGCCCAGTTTCCCAATAATAAATGTTTGATCTTCGCCTGGAATTATACCTGGACCTTTAGATCAGTGGACAGATACTGTACCAGCTAAGATTTAAAAATAATGAAGCCATACTTTTTTAATTTTTCACTATCCATTAGTTATATTTGACTAACAACAAATGTTCTAAAAAAGCAATTAATTCATGGTGTGAGCAAGCTATACTGCAAGCGAGCTATACTGATCAAGTGGCTGCTACGGATAGCGGTGATAGTTCTAACGTTTGCATATAAAGGGTGTCATTTGGTCAGCACAATGTGCCCTCAGGCTGTTAAATCTCAGTTTTATAGACCAGATATGCTACTTCTTTATTCAAGTAGCACCTCGTTTGTCCTCACGAGGCTGAGTTGACACCGTTCCTGACCTACTGCTTCACAGCTAAATTTTTGAAGCACCAAAGATCGAACCCAGGACCTCTAGATCGGTACCAGGAACTCTGACCTCTAGACCACAGAGGCGGTCAAAAGCAATTACCCACACATTAATGGAAGACTAGCGACTTTTTGCAAATCATAGTATCATTTGTGGTGTGAAGACATATGATA
Source organism: Timema cristinae (assembly GCA_039000515.1). Classification (NCBI taxonomy): domain Eukaryota; kingdom Metazoa; phylum Arthropoda; class Insecta; order Phasmatodea; family Timematidae; genus Timema; species Timema cristinae. Next base: position 106,075,893 of record JBCFYV010011172.1, read on the forward strand.
TTGGTATCATATGAGTAGTTTGAAAAGTACAATAACATCAATTTGTAGCCTCCCCGACTTTCCTTGAGCTTCAACAAAACATAGGACAGCCATCTTCTATAACTTACTTACCCCATCAGTTGCCATTGACTTGTTCCTAGTGACAATGGTCTCCTGTAATGCGAGGCATATGCCCGCTCTGGCCGCACCCTCTTTGAAAAGGTGGTAACCCGCGGAAAAGTGTTGGCTGGCTGAGGAGTGAACTGCACTAACATACGTCCATCCCAGGTGTCTTAAAACGCTGACCACTGAGTCCACCAACGCCGAAGAGGCATCTCCACCTGTTGGTAAGGAACATTTAGGCTCGCATGACATTTCCACAAACATGTATCATATATAAGTTTATATTTGTTCACGCTATTTCTGGTATTGACTTTCAATGGCTTTTTAAAAGAACCACATGAGAATTTGCTTGGAGAGAGGAGGTACAAATTTCCATAGTGAGGCCAATCGAGATTCCAAGTTTAGAATAGGGCACGTAAGCTCCTTCAATTTTTAGTAATACTGTCATGAAACTCGTGGAATGGAATAGCCATACAAGAATGCTATATATCAAGATTGTAATTTTAATAGATCACAAACTTATGAAATTAAAATTTATTTCTGTAAATAAGTGTGACTATTAGGGTTAAAACATTGTGGTTTTTGTTTAATGCAAATTTAATATATTTTATTTTGTACTGAGCTAACTGTAAAATCTATTAACTATCTAACCAAAAACCAGAGAGTGGATAAGGTAAAATCCAACATATGGTTCAACATCTTAAGAGGGGTCAAAAACACATTTATATATACATAATATAATATATCAACCTGCAAAATAAATGGATTTCCACCACTGGAAAGCTCTGCTATCGCTGCAGCTTGGCTAGTTGCTACCGAAGTTATATTCATGGCAGATAAAATGTCATTTGCCATCATGGCATCGGCCAAAGACAAGCCATTAACTGCAGCAAGCACTTGGTAGCCATTTAATCCTTGAGCATGTTGATGTAGCCCTGAGACAAGGGACATTGTGTGTACATGTGAGTTGCACGTGTCCACCAGCAGGGCACCTAGTTGCACTCCTGACAATCGGGTGTTGGCTCTCTCCAACGCCCACAGGAAAGCCTCGAGCTGTCTCACAGAGTTTAAGTTCAGTTCCTTATCACCTCCACATTGGATTATGTTCTCCTTGTCTAGTGTCTTGTGAACAGGGAGAAGCACAGCAACGTACAAGTTCTGTGGGGAATGTAGCAGCACGTGATATAATGATTGTTGGTGTTGGTGCGATATCTGTGTCGAGGTTGAAGCACTTGATACTTGTCGGCGTGACTGAAATGTCTACTAGAGTCGGTTCTGCTTTGTTTGTTGATGTTACATTGGCTACATTGATCTGTATCAATTCCACAAACTGGTACTGGATTTGCTGTGAAGTTCTTCTCTAAAAGCTCATGTTTGTTGTGTTGGTTGAACATCATTATCTGAAAAGATTGTTAAAACTCATTATTTAATGTTGACATTATAAAATATTATTTTACTCTTATTTTTTGGATATATTAATACCAATATACAATGCTTGAAGTGCTCTGAGGCAGTACAGGATAATTTGAGGCTTCAAATGCCAACAATTCAAGTAACCTTCTCGGGTTGATTAGCTGAATTTATTTTATAACTCATTTGGCACAAACACTGGGAGAAAAACAGCACAGGACTATTCTTACTTTAAGCAGGGATTTTATGATCAATTATGCTGCTAACCTCTGTATCTGCTCTTGCAATAATTTATTAATTCACTCCTTCTGAAATATGTATAGATCAAACTCATATGAGATAAGCTAAGCTCAATATTCCTAAAAAAGAGTATTGTATAAGACCAGAAATTCTTGAAGTACAAAACAAACACTGCTAGTATTACCCATGATCTTTTCCAAGCACTAATGTGGAGATAAAAACGTATAAAACAGTACAAAATTAATCTTAATATTAACTAACATACATACCTTGGATATATAATTGCTGATATTTACTGGGCTCATAATGTATTTAATAAGCTTGAATATGGGTGAATCATTTGAGTCTGACATGTTTGAACTATCAGTAGAGGATTTAAAGTAAGAATATACAAATTCTCTATGAGTCATATTCATAATTCTGGGCAAAAATCATCTGTAGTGTTGGTACACATACTGTCCCAGGCCTGTTTGAGAGACTCGGCTAGAGACAATATAGCTTCACTGGCAGAAATTACTCCTTCGGTACGTATTGCAGTTTCAAGGTCATCTTGTAGTTTTAAAGATCTCTCATTGTCAGTGCACGTGAAATCTTTTGTGTTACTCGAATTAAGTGTGTTATATTTTTTACATGGTTGTTTATTTTTCAAAAATTCGTGTAGCCATTTATCTTCATCTTCTAAATACTGCTTTGACTGTTGAAAAAGATAACAAACATATTCTTATTAAATCAAGGCCTCGTTAGAAACTTAATCTTAGATATCTTTGACATTTAGAAAGATTATTAATAAACTGCTTCATTCATCAAGTCCAAAACATATTATAATATGAGTCAAGACTTTGCTATTATCTTTTATAATTTATGAAAGTATGATTCAAATTAGATAATTGATAAATGAACTATTGCGTATAGTTGACATTATGATTAACCCTTACAGGACGTTAGCGTACTTTATTATTAACTATTTACATTTACAATGAGTGCTTTAATATGAGTCAAATAGGTACAAACTGATAGCATGAAATAATACACTATCAATTTGTACCTATTAGACTCATATTACAGCGCTTGTTGTAAATGTAAATAGTTAATAATAAAGTACGCTAACGTCCTGTAAGAGTTAATCATAATGTCAATTATAAGCAATAGTTAATTTATCAATTATCTAATTTGAACCATATTTTCATAAATTATAAAAGATAATATTGAAGTCTTGACTATTATTATATTCATTCACTCCTTATAAAAGATCAATTAGAATGTTTTCTAAAATGTTCAAAACATATTAGTTGATGGACTGACATAAAACCAGCAGCTAGTTCAGCGCTAATGTGCTTCATTCTGACAGAACAGGTATCAAATCCTGGTCACAAACAATTGGGGATAATTTTTTTATTGGTGTTTTATCATTCTCTCTCTGAAAAAATAAGGGTGTATTTCCTTGATATTCACCCTGTCTGATCTAGGTCTTCAAATTAACCAAAATAAAAATGAAGGTAGGTAGACCCCAAACTAGCAGTAACATGATAACAATCTAAAACTGACCTAGTTACAACTGTTCTAATATATGGTTATTTGTGAATAAGGTTTTATCATGGCTGAAGGTAATAAGGCGTAGGTCTTAAGCATTGGAGTATTCCTATTGTTGATCTACACATGGTTTGTTCTTGAGCTTTGATCTAGAACTCTAGGTGGAGACTAAATACAATATGAGTGTTTTGGAACACCTTTTAATTAGGGATTATAAGGGATTATTTGACTCTTCCCATTATTGTGCTTGAAAAATAAACAAGTAAAGCAAGAGAAAACATTATATGCAGTTCAATTTTCATAGTAAAGGCCTTATTTGACAGCTAGAAAAGTTACTATAATATATCTACATTCACATACTCATATGTCTTTCCATGTGATTTGCAGCTGTCACCTACGAATAATTATAAAATAACACAAATAATCTATTAAAATGTTATAAATTTTGGCCTCCGAAAAAATTACGTTTCTATTTTATTAATGTTCCTTCCTATGAAAATTGGACTGTAGTAAAACATTAAACTTATTAAAAATAATCTTACTTTGACTACATCAATGCGCTCATTCCAATATTCTTCAAATGCAGGGATTCTATCGGGAGAGAACGACAGGGAATATATTGTTGTCAAGTTTCTTGATGAAAGTAATTTGATATCATCATGATTTAAAAAGTCAGAAAATAGAAACTGGGACAAAACGGTATAGTTATATTGTGGCAATGAGTTCAACAAAAAATTAAATTTTGATCGCCTCATTATTACAAGAATTGGTGTCTCCGCTCTTATTGCAGTGTGTATCGATTTGAGTGTGTCATTGTTGAAGTTTAGTGAAGGTTGATCAACCCTTTAATTTTAGTCGGTGATGTTGGAATAAATATTTTATTAGCAGTAATGCAGAGTTTATTGGTATTGTTTGTAAGCTTAGTAAATATATCAGCCACTTCAGATATGTAGTAGTCATCTCCGTGTACTATATGCACACGGCTCCATTCCAGTTTCTCAACTAGTGTTGCCAAAGCCTGAAATGAAATTCAAAAGAGAACATAGCATGTTTAATTCAAATATATTTCTAGAAATAATGTATGGTAACACTTTATCATAAAAAGATATAATATTAATAAAAAATATATTAACAACAGGGTATGATCTAATTGGGAATTGTCGCTAATCATGCAACCATGGGCAAAGCTATCAGGAATGGCTTTAGTGGCTTGGGTTAGGTAACGTCACAAAACTCTGTGGGTTCTGTTTTAGTTGTTTATTTTTAGTAGTTTACACTAAAATATGACTACAGAAGATGAGAAGTAGTTCCTAACGCTAACTAAAGATATTGAAATGTAAGACCGTGTGGACCGTTTTTCCAGTAACCCCGCCATGATCTTGACTTCAATGACCGCTTAGTATAAAACTGTTGTGTTCTGATATGACCCGGGTTCACGCGAGTGACATGGCCCATCAAACCCTTTGTCTATTTGGATGTTCACTCACTTAGAGTTTACAAATGAATTGTATAACATTGTGGAACAGAATGGAGTGCTCTGCCCAAAACCTCAATAGTTATCAACATGAAGGGGGCCACCTTTTGCTTGTTTGTTTAGTCATGTCTATCCAGTCAGCACACATTGGATATTTATGGTAAACATAATTTGCAACAATTTACTGAACAAAGTAACATTTTTCATTATGTAACATACATCATGGTGTCTACCTAACAATGTATGAATCAGCGGTTTGGTAATACCATCCACGTGTTGTCAATATGTACTCTTGCTTAACAAAACTAGAATAATGAAAGAATCCAAACAATTACATTAAGGACCGTCATAGAGTTATATTTTCAAATTATTGTATCAAATGAAGGTAGAATTGAAATCTCAGAAATAACTTACTAGGCACTTCTTGATGTATCTTAAAATTTGTTATGCAGCATGTTCTTTGCAAAAAACTAATAAAAACCAAGTAAAAACTAATTTACTTAAAACTTCTCACCATTCAAATAAAAGAAACATAAAAGGGGGTATTCCCCCCAAGTTAACTCATATAATGATGCAATAAAATTATTGTTAAATATCATCATGAACACATGATTTTTTTTTTAAATTGACATTTTTGATATATTAAAAAGTGGAATGATTTAAAATTAATACAGGTCTTAGAAGCTCTTGTGATAAAAGCCATCTAAAACTACTTCAATAATGATTTTTTTATAACTAGTCCTTGCATTAATACACTTCTCTATAATATATATAGGAATTACGTTTACATAACACTAAATAATTTGCATCCCATCCCAGATACCACGTGGTATAAGTTCACACTTGCAATATACTTAAATGCCAGTGATGAGGAGATCCAGGTTCAATTCTCGCTCAGGTGCAGTGGGATGTTATTTATTACTGTGGTGCTATCCTCCCACCCCCTCCTTGTGCTATTATGGGTGCATTTCTTCAAAATTACCTTTGAATTAAGTCATAAATAACCCTGGTGCCTAAGGTACTATTAAAAGAAATGTCTAAAACATACATTTACTTCAACAATTATTCATTAATTTCTCAAAATATTATACTTAAAAGTAAAAGTAAATTCAAGGTAGGAAAATTACCTTAGCTCTATCCTCAGCAGATATTAAAAGTACTTCTGAATCCATTATTGAAATAGGCATATTGTGGTTTGCTAAAGAAATTTGTACTTCTTCATCTCTCATTAGGCCAACGCCATCTATCAGACCAAACTGTTGAGACAATGCAACATGTGGTAGCACTGCTTCTTCTCGTAGAGAGGGTAAGAAGTTCTCCAGTTGATCTACTGCTGAGCGAAACCTGCCACAGGTGTCAAATAGCCTCAAACCTACAATTCAAGAACATATTAATTGTATTATTATGATATAATATAAAAATACAGAAAAATATCCATGGATCTTAAGCATACATAATGATAGTACATTCCATGTATGGTTACTTACTAAACGTTTTCAGATTAAAATTAAATTGGTTGTGAAAGAGTGAGAACATTCTAGGAAATAATAAATATCCTCAAAGTTGTATTTACAAACTTATTTTAGTATTTTATTGAATGGTAAATATTAAAAGAGCAACTAATTGGATATTAGAAATTTTAGTCAATGTAATTAAAGATAGAAATAAAAAAAAGAGCTAATATCCCTAGGAGGTAAATTGTCAAATTTTATTTAGGATATGTTCATTAAGAATATTAGGTAATCTGATACCAAACTTAGTTTGTAATTAAGTTAAAGGAATTAAATTCAGTTAACATAATTATTATGGTTGTTGTTTATAATGTAATAGGAATAGTCAATGTTGTTATGAATTAAATTCAGTTATTATAATTATTATGTTTATGAAGTAATTTAGGAATAAACAGTGTGGATAGTGAAAATATTTAGTTGGATGCTACGTTTTTGACAGAAATAAATAAAACAACTCATAGGATAGAGAAAAGTCAAAAAGTTTAAGTGGATATTCCCATTGATAAACAAATTAATATTGTTTGAAATGTGATCAAAAGAGCATTATTGCTAAAGGAATACGAAGAGGATATATAATGGTTGATGATATAATAGATATATAAAGTAGTTTGCTTAGTTAAAATATTAATTTTGGGTATTTTAATGTGTTTACAAATTTAATTTATCAATTTATTATTCTTCTTAAGTCAACAACCCGAAGGTTGGTTTGATGTGATTTCTATCCACCCAGAACTGGGCATACATTCAGCCTTTCGGGTGGTTAGTGTTGCTTGCACTATCTGGTAGAAATTTCATTTATTAGGGGAGATGAGGAAGTGTGGTATTTCCCCGTTGCCTTCCACATTGAATTTCTTCTAAAGGGCTAAAGGGCCTATGGTACCTCTTTTGCCAGTAAAGGTATTTTCCCATACCTCCCAGAGCTCCTTTACATACCACAAATGACATGGAACTGATGGTTTTACTTCTCCTCTGAAGGAAGTTGTGCTAACAAATTTTAATACTCACAAAAAATTTGTTGGCCTTAACTGGGTTTGAACCCATGAGCTTTGGATCCTGAGGGTAGTGATTCATCCCAAGATCACAGAGGTTGACTTTAGCATTTTAATAAATGATAAATAATGAGTCATCCAAGAGCTTGTTAGGCAACTTTATCAGCAAAGTTGATAGCCTGACAAGAGTAAGCATTCAGTTCAGAATTTTAAATAGAGTATAATTTATAATTTATTTCAAACTCAGTTTTATAAAATATATGCATTAGATAAAAACTGCTCCAATAATATGAAAATTCTTTCATTAGATAAAAACCAAAACAAATATATTTTTAAAAGTTCTGGATAAATTAAAGAAAAACATTCACCAGCTAATAATCACTTTGGTTGTATACTGAATTTGTGTTAAATGCACAATTAATAAAATAGTTTTGGTTAGGTATATTTTGTATCTTAACTCTATATCATTAGGCCACTGAAGTAATTAGTTTAAGACGTCACTCTCGTATTAGACTGGCCTGCTAAAGATGGGAAGATCAGGGTTCGAATCCCGGTTAGGACTACTGAAAGTGATTTTCCTAAAAGGTGTCCCATTCTCCTTCCACGTAAATGCGGAAAGATTACCTCGAAAATGCTTCCTTCCATTACCCTACCCCATTATCAACTTGCGTATAGCCTAAACCGTTTGTAAGATGGGATTTTAAAAACTCTTAAATTAAAAACTACTCTTCTCTGGTAATTTTTTTTTTCCAACCACTAATATTAAAAATAAAATGATAATATATGAGCTGTAAAAATTAGGTCCTAAAGTCATGGATGAGCCTCTACCCAGTCTTATGAGGGTATCAATAGGACATACCTATGGTAATGTTTGGGAGAAAGCTGGTGACTCTCTCCTGGTTCAATATGGAGGTGATCCAACGGAGAGCCTCCACCATGACCACGCCATCTCTGGTCACAGGGCCACAGTCGAAAAGCCCTTCCCCTCGCTCGCGCACCTGCAGAATACCACCTGCGACACACAACAACACTTTCTGTTATAAAATAATAACAATCACCCAGCATCTTCTCGGCAGTGAGATGACGATAATGCCACATGCTTTTAAGAATCTATTTAAATTTCCACTGAAAACATCAAATGAGAACAAATAGGGGATGTTTGTAACTTAGATTTTATTATAAACGAACGTCTGGGAAACCTTTTAGAAAATACAAACATATTTTTTGCAGTCAACATTTTTACAATCTTGTGTTATTTTATTGACACTGATAATATCCATCAAAAGTGATAGATGCAGGTCCCAGGACTTTATGCATGAATACTTGAAAGTTGATCTACTAGTGTTTTCTAGCTGTAAGATATTTCCATTCATAAGAAAATTAGGGTATATAGTCGGTAGACTGTAGAAGATTATTTTGACAAAATATTACAAATAGACGTAGAGGAGTCCACATTGACAAAAGTTCAATAAATTTATCTTAGAGCCACCAAAGTTCTGTCAACAGTCACCCCTTCAAAATAGCTGGTTTGACATTATAAATACATTAAGGTAGATTTATTCATATTTATATAAACTGTCTGGTCCTTTAGAATCTGACTAATGTTCAAAGTCCATTATAGTCGAGACATACCAGGCAACAACCCACACCAATGAGCACGTAGACAAATATGTTAGTTACACCTTGTCCGGCTTGCCGGTGACAGAGATGTTGGGATTCGAATACTGGCGGGCATACTCAGGTGTTTTTTCATAAATTGTTTCCCACTCTCCCTCCACACTAATGTCGGTCGGTCTTAATTCTATTGTTCTCATCCTTCTATAATTAATGTATATCTGTGGATAACCCAGATGGGCAGTAGATGTGGTGCACCAGAAACCAACAACTAGTCAGCAGGCGATAGTTAAATGGAGTTGAACAAGGAATCTCCTTTAAAAGTGCCGTGTAATGTTGAACAAGGAATTTCCCTTAGGAGTGCCATGTAATGTTGAACTAGGAATCTCCCTTAGGAGTGTCATGTAACTTTGAACAAGGAATCTCCCTTAGAAATTCTGTGTAATGTTGAACAGGAATCTCCTTTAACGTGGCGTGTAATGTTGAACAAGGAATTTCCCTTAGGAGTGCCGTGTAATGTTGAACACGTAATCTCCCTTAGGAGTGCCGTGTGATGATTAAACACGTAGTCTCCCTTAGGAGTGCCGTGTAATGTTGAACAATGAATCTCCCTTATGAGTGCCTTGTAATGTTGAACAAAGAATCTCCCTTAGGAATGCCGTTGTAATGTTGAACAAGGAATCTCCCTTAGGAATGCCGTGTAATGTTGAACAAGGAATCTCCCTTATGAGTGCCTTGTAATGTTGAACAAGGCATCTCACTAAGTAGTACACCACATATTTATGGTCCCCTGATTATTAGAATAGTGTGTACACGCAGCTCGCAGTTCAATGACGACTCGCCGTTCCCTCGGGTAATATGTCCCGTTCCCTTCTCCAAGATACATCGAGTCACCGCGAGCACGCTTCAACGAGTTAACTCGAGCTCTATCGCCACCGTGGGCCAGGTCCTTCACCTCCGAGGGATTATGGTTCGAAGCCCGCTTGTAAACGAGTCAAATGGACTGTGCCTCTTATTTTAATTTGTGTGTGCGCTCTAGTTGTAGTACTGACTAGTATGTTAATGAAACATTAATCTCCAGCAACAAGATGTGATCGAAGTGTCCAGGAAATGTTCCAGAACTCGCCTGGGAAGAGGATGAGATATCAGACTTTTAAAAATCTTCAACCTGTTGGGATTCAAGTAATGACTTACCAAAACAAAGTCCGAATTGTTAATATCAAATAACTTTCCCTCCAGGGCACCTTTTCACCACCCGTTCCCCTCCTAAAATAGGACCTAGGTTGGAGGAAAGACCACGAGTGACTCGGGGCTCCCTAAAAGCATGTCAACAAATTGAACTATGAAGGAAGATGTTTTTTATATCTTGATGTCCAACATCTTAGTTCAGTTGGTAGTGCACCCGTCTTCTTAGATGAAGATACTGGATTCAATTCCTGACACGATAAATTGGGGTTATGAATTAATTGTAGGGGTATTGGGTGTTGTATCTGTTCTAGGCTGAAATCAATTTGTTAATCGTGTGTTGATATAATAAGTTGGTTCATAAAGTACACGTCAAGTACCCTTAGAAAAAATATACACATTTAAATTAGAAAACCTTTTATGGATCCAAAAATGAGCATTCTGAAAAACTAGTTCTTTTATCATCGACATTTTGAGAAGTAGTCCTAGTTAATAAACTCAATGGCGTGATCCCGCAATCGAACTATACTGACCTAGTGGCTGCAGCCGTTAGCGATAATAATATCAACATTTGCGGATATCGGGTGACATATCGTCAGCATAACGAACCCGCTAGCCATTAATCTCAGTTTTCTATTCTGAAAATTGAAAAATGACACTGGACACGGAAATCGAACCTGGTACATTTGGCTTAGTACGCCAATGCTCTACCACTGAGCTATCCAGGAATCGTCCCGTACCCAGGTGTCATTTTTCACTCATATTTTAAGGCAGAGTATATGATGGACGTGCGGAAATCGTTGGCTACAAATGTGTGATTTTAAATATATACATATATTTTTATTTTAATAAAATATAATAATAAAAAACAAGACTATATTATGGTGTATTATGTACCATTAAAATGGCAACTGCCTTGTACTTTTCCCATTAGTGAATTTAGAATAAAATAACCTGTTTTCCTCGCATTTTCGGAGATAAACATTTTAAAACCACTGGTGGGAGCCGAAGAAGGTGGCTGCCATTTAAATTATGAATAATGCACCCTTGGCCCTATTGTCACGTTATTTATATTCGCGTTATTGAACAGTATTCATAAATGAGGTATTTTGAAGGACACGACTACTTTGTAAAAATATCTGCAAGTAGAGAATATAAAGCCAAAAGATAAGGGAGGAGGGGGGGGGGAAAGGAATGAAAGAAAAATACTATTCGCTGGCCATGATGATGAGATTTCATGTAAAAAAAAAAGCAATTGACTTAAGTGAAATATCATTATTTAATTCATATACATTTTAAATTGCATGCACTTAACAAATCAGGAACAAAATCAGTTGGGGACACTATTCTTATTTCGAGGACTGTCCCCGAAAATCGGGGAACGAATGGTCACCTTATTTTAAAGCGACTATCGCTGAAAAAGCCGAAGAAAAAAAAACAGACCATTTCTAAACATGTGAAGAGAGCAGTGCTCATTCCCAAGTTTAAACATCACGAGTGTGCGTATATGTAAACAATACAACAAACCCAAACAAACAGAAGTTGTTCGTATTTAACCTAACTGTAACTTAACAGCGGGTGATCACAGAGCTTTGTTTGGTAGAAGGAACAAAGTGGGTCAGGAAGGAAATACAAAAGTGTCTCTTGGCACCGATTATCCTCTCTGCTCTGGGCATGCGACATTGTTCAGTCGACGCGGGAAGAGTTTTAACAATTATTCATTGTCTTTACAAAGTTAAGGGGGACACTGTCTCGGTAAACTTGGGGGGTAAGGGTGCGGGGGGGCAATCCATATTGTTAAACATAAGTGACGATTTTTTGGAGGAGGAATTTTCAGGGACCATTATTCTAAAATGACTGTAGAAGGAACGGTCCAATTTTCCTGGAAAGAAAATGTTAAAAAATCCAAACTTACTGTGTGGTCAGCAATAATGTTTTATTATATTATTAGTGTCATTTAATAGGGTTGATTATATCTTTTATCTTTTTATCTATTATCTTTTAGTGGTGAAAGCTGCAGATCACATGACTTGTCGTATGAACACGTGAAAGTAAATCTAGTAACTTTTTCAGCTGTCAGGTAAGGTTCTTCCTATTAAGGGCGGATCCACGGGGTCAGGTCAGGCAACGGACGAAAAATTTGCAATTTTTGCAGGCACCACACTGGACAGAAGATACGCCATGTATTTTCGGCGACGGATATTCCGCCGTCAGACTCTCTACAGTGGAAGACCCCCGTAGTATCTTCTTTCGACAGTAGATTGGACAGACAGCAAGCAAGCTTTCAATTCAGTCACTTCTCTGACATTGTGCTGAGAATCCATTGGTGTGGCACCTCCCACTTGAAAACACGTATTAATTTTTCAACGTGACAGAATTTTCCGACCAACGGATTATATCAACCGTCCGAAACCAAGCTATTGTCGGCGTATTGATGCAGTACGCTCGACGGACTGACGTACCTTCCATCCAATGTGGCGCAATGTAGGGTCTTTATGGAAATAATTGCATCAGAGTTCCGTCGCTTAAAATAAGCGGCGTATCTTCGATCCGGTGTGACTCCACCCTTTAGCCAAAATAAACACGTCCGTGCGGAAAACGGCTGCACGAAAAGAGCCAAGCGAACGGACAAGAATGTATAATATAGCAGGAAAATTCAGATTGAGGTATTGCAAAGATTGTTATGGGTAGCTGGTAGTGTCATTGTAGCGTCTAATCAAACATGTATGAGGTCAACTATGATGGAAAGAAGACTTGTTGGCTTGGCTCTTCTACATGCCCACACTTTTAGAACCACATCAAATAAATGAGCGGTTTGTCAAAACTATCAAACACAGAATGGGCATGTAAATAACAACTTGTTGCATACAGTTAAGAATTGTTACGAAATTTGTTATTATTAATAAAGATTTGTTTTATTTATGTTTCTATTTATTTCTATATTATCTCCAGGCATCCAGGATGACCTCAAAACGTCCCTTTTGAGGTTTTTTTTTTTAATCCAGGAGAGCACCCCTTTCCCTAAAATTGGGGTATTCCATATTCAAGACCCCTCACCCCATCCATTAAATTGCTCCCTGGATCCTAAAATTGGACTGTACTTGAGCTGTTCCCTGAGGACGTGAGATTTAGTCTCGGATGTGGACGAGCGTTCGAAGGATATGACCACCTTAAAAAAGAGACAAGCGTTCCACTGACTGAGTTACACTTTCCCCCCCTAGTTATAATTACCGCTTTGTCACTCCCCATTAAGTGGCCCAGAGTCGTGTGTGTGTGTGTCAACCTAACGGCCTGCTTGTTTCTCAGGAAGGCACTTACTGATTTGTCTGGGAACACTCCTACCACAGTTCCGGATACAAAATTTTGAAAAAAAAAAAATTGTCCATCACCACGTTGCAGTACTAATTACACTAATGTATTAGAGATAAGAAGGTTGAACTTGTGGAAGTGTACCAGCATTTGTGTGGAAGCAGAGTGGGCAACTATTTAGGAAAGAAAATCCTCAGTATACCGGACCGAGATTTGAACCCCGAGCTCCCTGATATCATCAGTCTTTTATATTACGAGAGTAACTCCTTAGACCATGCAGCCAGTGAAGCGGGTCGCATGTATGTTAATTACGCTAGTGTAGTAAGAATTAATATGGTAGAGTTTAGAGGAAATATACCCGCTATTTGCGTGGAGAGGGAGTGGGAAAACCACTAAGGAAAAAAAAAACAGCCTCAGCTCATCAGGCCTGTATTTGAACCCCGAACTTGACCTTCCGACTTGAATTCAACCGCCAAGCAGCACTGTAGGTGGTACGTGAGTGTGACAAAAGAACTGGATTCAGTGTTATTGGTTTTTGATTTATTTTAACTAATTTGATAATTATTATTATTATTAGCACCGCGTCTTACTACCCGTTCGGGTTATACGCACTTACGCTATTGTGTAATGGTAGGGTGATTGTGAGATGAAATGAAGGACCTACAGTTTAACGTGGAATCCGAACCACGGTGGTGGCCTGGCATTCCACACATTCACAAGATGTCTAATTTGATAATTTATAATGTTTCTTATAGTGTTAACGTCCTTATGAAGAAATGATTCAGACATCTTAGTTCAGTTGGTAGCGTGTCTCTATACTAGATTAAAGTTTCCGGATTCGATTCTAGGCACGGCCGAAAAATTTATAATTGGTGAAATGTGGGTTTCCCTTTTCACAGTGATGAATCAACAGCCAGGCTCTGGATGTTGTGCCTGTTCTAGATTTATTATTAGCCCCACGTCTTACTACCCGTTAGGGCTATACGCACGTTCTAGATTTAAGTTAGATTATATGTCGTGTGCTGATATAATCGGTCAGTTCAGAAAGTGCAGTACTTCAAATAAACGAAGAAATTTTTTTTCATACAAAAGCGTAAATTTGAAAATCTGAGATTTTATTTCGATTACGTCCGTAATCACTTAAATAGTTGGTAATTTTTTTCCCCTGAAAACCAGAGCTGGCTATACACGTGAAGATTTTTCGTCTGATTCGAACAATTTACCGGTAGGTTTGCTGAAATGTATAGATAAAACTGATAGTTGATGTCTTCTCACAATTTAAAAGATGTGAGCGGGATATTGATGATCGATAAATTGGTACAGATTTATCGTAGATATTGGTCATTTTCCACAAATGTAACGATTCTAACCTCGCGATATATCAAACAGACTTTTTGGTGGGGGTCTGCAAGCGTCAGTGCTTGTCCAAAAATTATTCGCGCGATTTGGTGAAGTGTTTACATGCAAAATGGCTTCCAAAGAGTTTCTAAGTGGTTTTATTGAGCTATATAGAAATAAACATTGTTTGTGGAAAACGACATGCCCGGATTATACCAATAAAAATATTAAAAATAATAGCTATACAGAATTGACAAATCATTGCCAAAAAAATATTTCAAAGAAGCAGATAAGTCATTTGTTCAGCAAAAAATACAGAACACGTCGTTTCGAAGGATCACCTTTTTATAATTTTGTAACCCATCAATGAAACGCTCAATAACGCATTCGCATTCATATTTTGCTGGACATCGAACATGTCGGAATAACTTTTCAAACTAATTATCGGTCATATCTTTCAGACTTCCGAAAGTTCATCGTTGAGAGTTAAATTTGCGATATTTAAAAAAAAATCGTTTGAAATAAAAATATGTACAGAAAAATTGGTTGGATAAATATTCTATAACAATATATCGATACGTTAATTTAGGTAACGTTCGATTTATCTAAAGACTTTTCTTAGCCAATCTATCCGGTGATTATTTGATACAATTTATCTCTGCCGATAAATCTTCACATGAATAACCAGCTGATGGAATAGAGACTATATCTGAAGAATTTTCTATCCTCCACCTCTAGTTTTAACATGGAGCTACGTAATTTTAGTTTAGCCTTGATCTCTTAAGGCCAAAGTCAATCAACCCACACACTTCCTACCTGCTACAAATATAGAGGGGTAGACAACCTGTTTGCTTCACATCCTGGACGGCACACAAGTTAGACCAGAAAAAATAATTAAGAAGAGCGACACTTTTAGAGCAGAGAGTGCCCGGGGTTTAAAACACAACACTTACATTCATTTTTATTTAAATGTGTTTTTCACTATTAAATTGGGCTACCAACCATAATCTTTTAAGAGTATATGTACCTTTTTTTTTGAGGTGTTAAAACAGCGTACTTCTACTTTTCAACTATCGGAGCCAAATGCACTCTTTTTAAAACATTTCATAGTTATTTTATGGAAAACAAAAAATTGGTTTAAGTCTATATTAATAAAAATATTATTAGTTCTTATTTAAGGTAGGTACAGTCAACTTAAATAACAATAACTAAAAATGTATATTATATGTTAAAGCTACCTACTAAAAACAGTGTTTGAATAGCATTCAAATAAGAAATTTCTCTACCTAAATAGCTACATATAACAATTTTGCTGATTCATCATCAACTGTTTCCAGCCCGTGGCCGGGTCAGTTTAGTAGGGGTGTGTGAGATCGACTTTTTATGGTTCGAAACGAGATCAGGAACGGGAATTAGAAATGTAAAACTAATTATTTATAAAATTTGTTAGTATTATATTCCTTAAAACACTGACAATATTTAATATGTTAAATGAATACACAGGCACTAATAGAAATAAATGGTACGGAACTCCACACGGACTTTCTCATCTATTATTATTATATTATTAATTAGCACGCGTCTTACTACCATTGTAAGCATACTAATGTGTAATGGTAGTATTGTGATGAATGAGGACCTACAGTTAACGTGGATCCGAACAGTGGAGCTGGATTCCACATTAAAATACTGTCAAGTGAAGGAGGTTGGTAATCAATAACTTTGCGACCGAGATTGAACCCGCCGCACAGAATCGACACCTACATTATTAAATGGATATTACTAAAATTGTAATAAACCTAGCGAACCGAACATTGCCTAACATACGTAAAACTTTTTTTGGCTCACGATTTTAAACTTTATAATTCTATTTAAAAAATTTACGTCTTCATTTGTATATTTTGACCAATAAAAATATTGATATTGGGTCCCCAAGTGCCAACACTTCGTATTAAAATTTTAACATCCGGTTAAGATTTTCAGAATTTTATTAAGGAATGCACATCTTATGGTCATCGAATTGCTACTAAATTTCTCTTTTATAAATTTTGAACAATAAAATAGTTAATTATTAGACTATTGAGTCTAAAATGAGAGATATAGATCATTTCTGTACCAGGGGCGGATCCAAGACGAGGGCATGGGGGGTGCGCGACCCCCTTCAAGAAATTAAACCAATTAAATCCGTGTTAAAGTCACTACTAGTTTTATTGTCACGTAATACTATCTCACTAACCAGATTTCATTCTTTAAATTGTTATTGGTAATATTATTAAATGATTAATATACGGTAATTATTATACATACTTATGACAATCACATTAAGTATTAAAGTGGTGAAAATAGGCATTAATGAAATTACCCAAATTTAAGTTGCGTGCCTCTCACCTTGTTACACAAACCTTGTTTAGGTTTAAATTTATTTTATCATTTTTATTATTACTATTTCAATGATTAATAATAAATAAAGATCTTTAAAATAATTTATTTTTAAATAACGTGCCTTAAACAAAATCTTTGAATAATACCACACACATAACGTGTTAGTATGGCTTAGTGGTAAAATTTTATTTAAAATGAGAAATAACTAGCTTTACTTTAGAGTGTATGTTAAATAATTCACCTATTTGTCTAATTGATTTAATAGCTACATTATATTTATTATTATTTATTATTAGCACCGGTCTTACTACCCGTTCGGGTTATACGCCTTACGCTAATGTGTAATGGTAGGGTGATTGAGAGATGAAATGAAGGACCTACAGTTTAAGTGGAATCCGAACCACGGTGGAGGCTTGGCATTCCCCACATTCACAAGATATCTTGTCAGAGGTGAAGGAAGGGTTTGGAAATCAGATAAATCTGTGCCGGGACCGAGGATTGAACCCCGGCCGCCAGCATAGAAGTCTGACACCTTACCCCTAGACCACCAGGTCACCTTTAATAGCATAAAAAAAATATATATATAAATGTTTAAACTTATTTTCCGCTTAATAATCACTATTTGTTGATATTATTTGCTTATAATAAATTTTAATACTAACCGCAAATTTCGAGTTATACCCTTCATTAGAGGATCATTTTCAAGTTTAGCGTCACACTGAAAAATTACTTAAGGATTTACGCTCAAATTTTGAAGTATTTTTATGTCAACATTTCTTGAGGTGCCTCCCACCTACCCCTCCCTGACCCGATCCTGATGGGAGCACCCGCGTCCCCCCGTCCCCCCTTCATGAAAATCCTGGATTCACCCCTGTGTTGTACAAAATTTCCCCTAAGAGGTTAAAGGAAAAACAACATCAACTTCTTGAAAGACTTACTTATTTCTTACTCAATGGCTTAGAGAATTATTGCGTTTAAACTAAAGTAGTATCTCTTCACAACTAGAGCTCACAAAATTGTATTAATATATTGGCCAATATCTACCGAAACTATTGTTTTTATAAAAATATATTTCAAATAATTTTTTTTAATAGTACTTAACTTTACAATGATAATTTATTTACTATCTCAAATAGTTGCGGAGATATAGCCACTTTTGCTTCTGTAAATAACTTTAAAAGTCAATTTCATGGGAAAATGAAAGACGCCATTTTGTTTATAATATTAACCAACACCTAGATACGAATTTTAATCAAAAACATTATAGCCGATTTTGAGAAAATTGAATTTTTTTCCCCCTTTTAGTAGACTGCTCTTAATTTTAGGGTTAAACAAACACATAGACAGATGGCGTTTCAAAAAACACTTTTTAGTATTCGGGAGGGTCATGAAACGACGAAATTCATCAACATCTCGGGTTAGATGTTTTGACGGTCGTAATACTTTACCTTAAAGTGTTGGAAAAGTTAAAAAATGTATGTATGTGTGCATGTATGTGTATATATATGCATGCGTGTGTGTGTGTGTGTGTATATATATATATATATATATATAATTATAAACGTTATATATAGCATATATAACAAATTTAACAATAGAACATATAACAATTTTTAATTAGTAAAAACGTATATAGTTTAGAAAATTATTTAAAAATTACAAAATTTGACAAAACTATACTTTTCCCCCATAGGTGGGGTAAGAGTACGTTCGTTATGGGGTAAAAGTACGCACCATAAAATATTATGAAAATTAATTTATAATATAGATTTTTACATTATAAAGTTGACAATATAATAAAAAGGTGTTATAAATATTATTGTTGATTTTAAACATAGCTAGCAACATTTGTATCAAATAAAATTATGCACGTAAACTATTTTAACTATTTTTATAAAGAACATTAACACCCACTTTTTAGGGTTCGGGGGGTTATGAGACGTTGACAACCATCAACATTTCGGGTTAATTTTCTTTTACGGTCGCAATACTCAATCTTTAGTTTTCGAAAAGTTAAAAAAAAAAAGACACACATATATATATATATATTATATATTATATATATATATATAAAGAAAAAGTCGATTTTCTCAAAATTGGCTATAACGATTTTGATTATATATCATTTCGAAACATTTATAAATATTACAAACAAATGGCTCTCTCAATATTTGGGCAAATTACTTTAAGGGCTCCGGTTTGGAGCTAAATTATCATTTTTTATCATATCTCTGAAACTATTTAAGATATGAAATTACTTATCATTGCTAATATGTAGAGCTCTTTATAATACAAATATTTTATAAAACCAATAACTTTATAATATATATATATATATATATATATATATATATATATATATATATATATATATATAGCTTGAAAGTTATTGGTTTTATAAAATATTTGTATTATAAAGAGCTCTACATATTAGCAATGATAAGTAATTTCATATCTTAAATAGTTTCAGAGATATGATAAAAAATGATAATTTAGCTCCAAACCGGAGCCCTTAAAGTAATTTTGCCGAAATATTGAGAGAGCCATTTTGTTTGTAATATTTATAAATGTTTCGAAATGATATATAATCAAAATCGTTATAGCCAATTTTGAGAAAATCGACTTTTTCTCTTTTTGCCCTTCAGTAAACTACCCTTAATTCTAGGGTTAGATATCCAATTCCAAAAATATCTCAGAGTAACCCTATGAAAACCCTAGATACCAGATTTTAGCCCGATTGGTAAACTAGTTTAGGCTCTAGTTGGAGGTACAGACAGACAGACGGATGGCAATTCAAAAACAACATTTTGGAATTGGGGGGTCATGAAACGTCGAGTCATCAAAATCTAGAGTTCGATTTTTTTGACGATCACTATACTTTCTCTACCTTTAAGATAAGAAAGTAAAAATTTAAACAGTTACATTATAAAGTCGAAAATTTAAGCAATTTTTAATACTTTTGCTATAACTTAGGTTACTTAAATTATAAACATTTATAAAACACATACTAAATCTAAATTAACATCTAGAATAGGTTGACATATAAACTTATATTTAAATAATAAAGAAAACTTGAGAAGCAAGTTTAAAAATAAATTAAATTTGGCAAAAAAGCAATTCCCGAACTTTTCGGGATTAAAGAATATGTTCCTCGACAATCAGGTCGAGAAATGGAAATATTTTTCCCCACTGGAACCTAAATTCGGGAATCCCGCATACCCTTACAGTTCAGTAAATATGCCTATCTTACTCTATCCTTCCAACATTCCTCCTCCGTTAATTGTTTCCATTCTTCTCCTCTCGCTTGCATACTTTATGTTATCTGTTTATCACATTTCTTTTTGGCCTCCCTTGTCATCTCTTTCATACATACTTCATTTCCACCATTTTATTTGGCATTCTCTCTTTTTCCACACTCATTACATGACCACACCATCTCAGTATCGCTTCCTTTACTATCACAAGTAATCCCTGATTAAATATATGATTCCTTGACATCCTAGAAGTTTTAGGTTCCCTGAATTTTTTTGGTTTTACTTTTTTTCCCTGATTTTGACAACATATTGAATAATAAGTGATGTAATATATGTGATTTTTGCACTCACATGAATAAAGAAGCGAAAAAAAACTACCCTGCCACCTATTCTTTTTATGTAGGATTCGGACATGGTAATCCTACTATTGAAGTGTTTACTATAAATTTACCATTTTTGTTGTTATTTTCAAGGTCATTTTGGGTTGGGACCGTAGAAGGTAGCTGCATTTAAATAGTACATAATTAAATGTATAGTCACAACTTTATATTCATGTTTTTGGACTGTCGATGAGATAGGAATGTACAAACCGAACGGGTAGTAAGGTGTGGTGATAAATAATAAAAAAAGATAAGTTAGGTCTATGAAATGTAGTAATATATAATTATATGTGTATATAAAATAAGATAAACAAACTAAAGAGTTACAGTACTAGGTTGGAAAAATAGTTTCACAGTTCACCAAAGAAAAAAAAATTACTCTGTTACAGAAACATAATGAATAGGGAACATCACAAGTAAGAAAAAACAGTTCACCGAACTATATCGCCAGAATTGGTTTATTTTAACTATTGTGGAATAGTCGGGTCAGGTAGTGTTACGTGAAAAGGGGTGGTAGAAGGGGGACAATACATATTTAGAGGATTGGTGTAGTTAATACTTGGCCATATATTATATATATACAAAATATTCAAAATGGTCCATGCATAGGTATTTCTATTGGTGCCATTCTGAAATGCCTTTGTCTAAGGCAGTGGTTCTCAAACTGGGTTCCGCGAACGGGTTTTAAAGGTTCCGTCAGACGATTATGAGTAATGGCGGTAAAAAACATTTTTAATGCTTTCAAATTGTTGTTCTAAAAATTCATAAAAATCTATCTCATTAGCAGCATATCCAATTTAGTAATGAAAACAAGATGAAATAACTTGTTTTAACATCATTAAAATATAAAAATAAAGTATTAAAAATTGGATAAGTAAGCCTAACAGTTAATTTTGAAGTTATATCAGGCTATATTATTTTTCTCGTCCAAAATATTGTGTAACATAAATGTAAGAAAAAAATTAATTTTGTTTTAGTCTTAATTTATAACATGAGCTTACAGCTAAAAAAAAATGAAATATATATATTAGTTAAAGCTCAAAAACTTGTTGTAGAGGATAAGGGGATGAGACATGGCTTTGATAGGGTTCCGTGGGATAAAATAGTTTGAGAACCACTGGTCTAAAGAATAACGTATAGAGATTATTACTTCTGGCCGAATCTCGAATCATTCGCAAGGTTGCAGAGGAATTCAGCGGGAGAGACGTCTCGCCCCCTCCACCATCCAGCATGCATATCATTCAGACACGACACTGTTGCCAAACTTATTGATATATTCCGAAAGGATGGAAGTGTTAGGCTGGCCACACACCAAACGCAACAACATTTGACTCTCGACAATTTGTTTCGATGCAAGATGTCTCATCACGTTGCATTTGATGTAAGGAAAGGGACGTCTGAAACATGTTGACTCTCAACAAGTTATAATTGTTTGATTTCCTGCCATTTGTAAGTGAGCCATCAGAGTTGAGTGCAGTGTTTAGTTGGTTCTTGAAAAAATGTGAATTGGTGCAGTTTGGTTACTATGATGGCTAATGACTTAGGAAGCAGACTTAGCCATTTTTTATGGCAATTCATTGGGCTTTTTGACTTAGACATGCAACCAGAAAAATAATATTGGGTTCATCCAATAAATCGACATAGATACATTAATAGCTTTGTAGTGAAACTCAGTTTTTCAAAATAATTTAAATAATAACATGACTGAATATCCACATGTTAGTTGGGGTTTGGCGCAGGCACAGTTTAAAATGGTTTTCATGTTTTGTCGCGAGACATAAATGAAAGAGCATCGCCTTTCATTTATCGCAAGCAGTGTGCGGTGCTTCATTGGATGTGATGGCAGTCAAGACGTCTGCAGAACGCTGCGACAAAATGTCTAATCGCGTAACAAAATGTTGCAATTGGTGTGTGACCAGCCTTACTGACTAAACGAGATGTGTCCGTTCATGAACATCCACCAGTGACGATCATGATACGTTTTAAATGACAGTCGTCTGCAAAATGTGGTGTCAGCTGAATAACCATTTTCCCTATGTATGGAAACCTTTAAACACATTCGACAATAAAAATTGTTTGAGCTTCGCTTATTTTTACTGACAAGGGGTTTGGAGGGGGGAGTTCAAAACAATGCTTACGTAAGACAAAGAAAGATGGGCAAAATTGAAGATGTCACATTGAAAGCTGCTTGGACTTTGGCACTTGGCAGCAATGAAGATGCTGAGTGGCTCAACGAGGAAGAAGTGGAAAAGCCTACAGAAGTAAGCCAAAGCTTGAGTGACCTAACCCCCCCCCCCCCCCCGATATAAAACACAATCATTGAAAGTGTTGATACGTGGATTCAAGGACTTTGCTCATCGGATTAAATGGAGCTTAGGGTGATTTTTATAAATATAATATTCAAGAATTTACTATAAAAATACTTTTTTATGATTTCAATTAAAAGTAAATTAAAATTTTAAACTTTCATAATGTTATAACTTGTTTTGATTTTACCTGTTCAATAAATTTAAATTTATTGTATACCAGTGTTAATTGATAATTATTTCGTAATATTAATTTACACCTCTATTTTAACAATAACCAGCAATTTATAAATTGCATGTATATTAATTTTTTTTTATCATCGCATCTTACTACCTGTTCAGGCTATAAGCAAATTTCCATGAAAAAAAAAAGAATAGTTATTTCTGTGAAAAAATTAAAAAAGTTTTCAAACAGGGGGATGGGAGGTCAGGCATTTGCTTATGTTTGCTTATAACTGGGGGAGGGGTTAAAAATGGCCAAAAATGTGTTTTGTAATACTTGAAAGCCTCCAAACCCACATTTTCCCTATGTTTAATTTTTCGGCCATACCGTGACTCGTACCCGGGACCCTTAGATCAGTATAGATACATGCTACCGACTGAGCTAAAGTGTCGAATCAACAAGTGTACAATGTACAGGGCTGGAACATAGTATATAACCATACATGCATTATGAGGTGTAAGTTACACCACCACAATGGAGTATTTATAATATACTAAGAAAAATAATTATGAATATATGAGGTGTTAAAATTACATCATTTTTAATTATATAAAAATAATTTGTTTTTATACCCCGATAGTTTGATGTTCTCTCATTTTGTAGTACACAATCTTCTTATTTAGAATTATTTTTTAACATAGCTCTATGCATTGATTTTAATGTGGTCAAATTGATGATTGCAAATATAAATTTAAAATGTATATTTAATTAAATTTATTGTTTTGACAATATACCGATTGTTGAGAGAATAGCAGAGAATAATATGCCAGACAGAGTCAGAGGGTCAGATAATCCCAACTAATGACACACAGAGGCAAAGCGGACGTAAAGTCTGTTCAGCGTAGGAATTGTTTTCTGAAAGGCATTTTTTCCTACCAGAAATCTATTATATAGTAGGCTATTGGCAGGAAAAAATACCTTTCATCAGAGAGTAATTCCTAACGTGAATGAAGTATAGGCTTCCTTACTTAGTCGGTGTTGCCGGGATGGGCTGAGTACTGATACATGTTATACTTTCCAAGATAGCCCCCCCTACCGCCCATATTAAGTTCCCTGCCAAAATGTTATAGCTAAGACTACAAAAATCTGGGTAATTATCGGAATTGAATGACCTTAAATCAACTTGTATTGTTTAGTATGTAATTTATGTTGAATGTATTATAACAAAGAACCAATAAGTGTACATATTATAATATAGTGGGTAAGGAACAAAAAGGTAATTGTCCTCAGCAGCTGACTAAACGAAATACTTTGCTGAATTAGTTTAAGTAATATCTTTAATCTGGATAAATACATTTTAAAAACATATTAATACCATATTTGTTTCTTTATAAATTTTACGTCTTATTACCTGTTCGGACTATATACTAATCACGTTACGGATGAGGAATTTTAAATTCTGAGGAAGTGTACCCTCATTTTTGGGGAGAGGGGTGGTGTACGAAAAAACACCCTAAATACACCCGACCGGAATTCGAACCTCCATGTCTGTATCTTGAGCAGTCTAGTCTATTACGATAGTGACGCCTTAGAACATTCGGCCACCAAAGCGGGTGCTCTAAGCTTTTTTTAATACCGTGAGCAACATATCATTTGATAGGTCCAATGAGTTTAAATATTTAGGAGCAATTTTAACTAACATTAACAATATTATAATGGAAATTGGAAAATTATTATTATTATTATTATTAGCACCGCGTCTTACTACCCGTTCGGGTTATGCGCACTTACGCTAATGTGTAAAGGTAGGGTGATTGAGAGATTAAATGGAGGACCTACCGTTTAACGTGGAATCCAAACCACGATGGAGGCCTGGCATTCCACACATTCACAAGTTGTGATTAATACACGTCTTGTCAGGGGTGAAGGAAGGGTTTGGTAATCAGATAAATCTGTGCTGGGACCTAGGATTGAACCCCGGTACCCCAGCTCAGAAGTCCGACACCTTACCCCTAGACTACCAGGTCACCCGAAATTAAGAAAGTAATACATTGGGAAATGCATGATATTACTCGGTCTGAAAGTTTCTGACATCTCGTATGTTGTCAAGGAATGTAAAACTCAGAATATACTAAACACTAATTTTACCGGTCGTTCTCTATGGGTGTGAAACGTAGTCTCTTACCACTTACATGAATAAAACTAATTTAGGGTGTTCAAAAATAAGGTGACTAGGAATATATTTGGTTCAAAAAGGGTATGAGGATACTGGGGAGTGGATGAAGTTACATAATAATGAGTTACATACCCGTATCCATCACAACACATTGTGAGGATAATCGAGTCTCGGTAGAGTACGGTGGTCAGAACATGGAGGGTGAATGGAATAATCTAGAATCGTTTTCAGGGTAATGACTGACAAATCCAATGAGAATAGCCTGTTGGGAAGACCTAAATGCAGATGTGGGAATAACACGACAATGAACCAGAAAGAGATAGGGTATAATGAGGTGGACTGGATATAACTAGCTACAGATAAGAATAGGTGGCGTACTTTTGTAAGTGCGGCAATGAACTTTGAGTTTCTAATGACATAGAATAAATATTACTATTTACGAAATATACTAAATAGTTTACCCCCTATTAGGGTACGGCCAGACTGAGCGCGCGAGCGAGCGAGCGCGCGAGCGACTAAAATATAAAATAGAACACATTGGTTGTAATGGGGGTGGCCACACTGGAGCGAGCGAGCGACTGAGCGCGCGCGCTTGAAAGATAGAACTGGTTCTATTTTTCAAGCGCGCGCGCTCGACCCGGTACAGTCTAGTTTACAGGCGCTAGTCAATATTATTGTATGTTGGTTCATTGAGTGCTGGGGAAACTTCTCATTTTGACATGATATTTGACTTTTTTCTATCAGTGATAGGTTTAACACACTTGCTATTAATGGCCCGGTGACCTGGTGGTCTAGGGGTAAGGTGTCAGACTTCTGTGCTGGAGGTCTGGGGCTCAATCCTCGGTCCCGGCACAGATTTATCTGATTACCAAACCCTTCCTTCACCTCTGGCAATACATCTTGTGAATGTGGGGAAAGCCAGGCCTCCACCGTGGTTCGGATTCCACGTTAAACTGTAGGTCCTTCATTTCATCTCACAATCACCCTACCATTACACATTAGCGTAAGTGCATATAACCCGAACGGGAAGTAAGATGCGGTGCTAAATAATAATAATAATAATAATAATAATAATAATAATAATAATAATAATGGCCTAATTTAATTGGTAAGACCATAAATAATATAATGTATATATGTAAACCCGATATGTTAAAATACTTCAATATTATAATCAAAGTAGGCCTTTACAAATAAGAATCACCATTAGTTTGGAGAGAGTATGAAAAAACCACAACAATAAATAAGTTTTAAAAATCACCTTCAGTTCACTGAGCCAAGATTGGAACCTTTGCCTCCTAGTCAAAAGCTATCGAGTGCAACGCACCATTCCGCCACTGGTGCGGCAAATCTGATTTTAAAACACTTCAGTACAGTACCATACGCATTTCTCAATTTATTAATTGGATGCACTTCTACTTTTTTCTTTTTTATAAATACACAATATTTTCTGTAAGAATTTTCGAGGAGCAGAGATGTACTAAGTGTGTTTGACAGAGACATCTTCTCTAACTAGGGGGGAGGGGGGGGGGCGGTGACCTAGTGGTCTAGGGGTAAGGTGTCAGACTTCTGTGCTGGCAGCCGGGGTTCAATCCTCGGTCCCGGCACAGATTTATCTTATTTCCAAACCCTTCCTTCACCTCTGACAAGACATCTTGTGAATGTAGGGAATGCCAGGCCATCACCGTGGTTCGGATTCCACGTTAAACTGTAGGTCCTTCATTTCATCTCACAATAACCCTACCATTACACATTAGAGTAAGTGCGTATAACCCGAACGGGTAGTAAGACGCGGTGCTAATAATAATCTAACTAGGGTCCGCTAATTACGCGCTCGCTCGCTCGCGCGCTCGCCAGTTTGGCCACCCAGTCGCTTGCGCGCTTGGCAGTCTGGCCGAACCCTAACTGAGATAAGTTTTAGAAACAAAATTTGTTATATTAAAATGGCTTTTAAGTTAGTGAAAATTTACACACAAACACCATACCAACAGAAAGTGTAGCTGTAATTTGATTAAGATTGAAAGAAACTTTTTTTCCTTTATAAATCGTAAGGTACTAAAACAATTATACATGTATATGTAAAGCCATATGATCTACAGATGTCACTTTTGATGGTCCATTTATTTACCTATAAAATAATACTAGCCTAATAAATTAGTAAAGTTTTATCAATGTTGATCACAAAATAGCTTTTTTTTTCCTTGTGGTTTAATTCTACAAGAAATTCGTTGTATTTCCTCTCCTTGTCGCCATCACATGAAATAACCATGACCAGAAATCAAAATCATGCAACTGTAAAATCGTGTCAATCGTGCAGATGTGCTCCACTTTAAATAACCCACACCGCTTTTTTCCTTCTTTAATCGTTCAACTATTCCTCCACCAAAGTTTTTTTTTTTACTCCGTTATATCTTTCCTTACCTATAACTGCATTGGCTCCAGGGTTAATCTCAACCTGCTCCGGAATACCATGACCTTGAAAACGGGCCGAACTCTCTTTGGTTGCGGTCATCAACGCCAGAAGCAACCAACGTAACCCCCAAAGCCCCATCGAGGAAACAACCGTCGGTTGATCAACTTCACCACCGAATTTAGCGACACTTAATCCACGAATATAGTCTCACATTTGGAGAAAAATAAATATAAAAGTCTCTCACCACAAACAACTCATAAAGGTCAAAGAAACATCACACAAATCAGTTATGACCATCACTCGCGCTTTATTTTATTTTTTGAAAGCGCGCGCGCACACACACACTATCACCTTTAATCACCGGAGAACAAAAGCTCTTTAACCGATTAATTAACATCAGGAAGGAGCTCACAAGATTATCAACACTTTCTTCATTACATCACTTAGACGTTAACGTAACGTTGTTTACAAGTACGAATTAACTTCACGGTTAAAAAAAATCTCTTGTCGCGTGAAAGATAATCTTAAGAATCTTCTTGAGGAAGGTTGTATCGAGAGCGACTGACGGCGAATGAAAGATCTCCCTTACGTGAGTTCTTCAGCGAGACACCCCCTTTTCTTATCCCTTCCTATGATAATTCTTTGTCGTCATCCGAACGGGAACTGGGGTCCTCTTGTGAAAACGCATTCCTCCGTGTATCTCGTAGTGGGACCGTGGCTTGCCTACACAACAGTCGAAGCCTGTCTCTTCTTCACCTGATTCAACACACCAGTGACCTCTTGCCGCCAGCTGTTCCTTCATCCGACTGGAAAAACCGGTTACGCTCCTTCGTTCTTGTCTCTCTCCAGTTCGAACCTTCATTTATGTATTCATTATTATGTCCGATACACACCGGTAATATTTCTGTAATGAATTCAGCTTCGGTGGTCGAAGGGTCCAAGGAAGGTTTGATCACAAGAGCCACATTGAAATTTGAAAATACTAACGGGGCAACATTAAAAATATATATTTATATAGCGCCACTATCTTAATTATAAATAGTTCTATCTCAGGATAACATCATATTAATACAAAAACAAGAAAATAATATGTACCTATACAAAACAATAAGACTACTTAACTATTTTTCTACCAAAAAATGTATAACGTTTTTTTTTCAACAATGGTATCAGGTGTGAATATCGGGTTTTAAATCTTTTCCCCAAGTCACTTTCATAGTTGTTGACTAATATATGTCCGTTTTAATGCTTAGACCTCTCCTATGTTTTGGTCACTTTCATGTGAAAAGACACCTGTTAACATAAATATATGCTGCCAAGCATCACATATATTAATTTTGGTGCGCAAATTCAATATTTTTTAAATAATTGATTCCTATCTAAGAAATAATGCAAATTTGATACAACATCCTAATATACCAGATTCCCCCAAATTATGTGTTCCCTCAAAGTTCATGATAGAGAATAATAGGGTCACTTTGCAAGTTGGTTAATCCGCGGTCCGCGGGCCATACAAAATAATGGCTCGGGCCACAAATTTGATTTGCATGGTATAAGGCGTCACTCTTACAATGGAGTAGACTGCTGATAACAAGACGATTCAGAATTCGAATTTCGGTCGAGTATATTGAAGGCTTTTTCCTAAAATTTTCACTTTCCCTCCACAAAATTACGGTTACATTCTATCTAAATTTTACCTCCCTCATACCTATCCCCTCTAGTGTAAACATGCGGATATCCAAAATGGATAGTAAGATATGGTACACAAACAAAATGACGACTATCAGCAAAACAGGAAGCTATTATGGAAACTTTATTATAATTTGCTAGCCAGCAGCTCAGCTCATAGTTTTAATCCACATATAGATTATATAAGTTGTCTTAAGTTAACAAATGAAGCAATGATTTCTTTGTCTTTGAAACAAAAGTAAATTGGAATAATACCTTTGTTTTGAAAAAAGGGTTTAAAAGAAGTTGTTTTAATTAAATATGTCTTCTATATAACTTATTAGAGCATAATCTATAATTTTAATATACCAGATTGTTTAAAAATATGCATTAACCTTTTAATTAATACATCCACAAATCATTTTCTGTAAGGAATTTTATTTGTGTTGGTTACATTAAATATTCACAAAACATGACGGTGTGAATGCATGTTGCGACTATATATATATATATATATATATTTCGTAATAGCTACTTACGCTGGCCATTTCGTGATGGTTTTCGTCATTATTCCACTATATTTTTCTCTACATAATTATGTACGAAAACATCGCCTGTCCTAATAAATTTTGTTCGATGCCCCCAAATATCTTATTTTAATTGGCAAATTCATCTCCGTTACTCCATTTCTCATCCCTTTTTTTTTTACATCTATTACTGTTTCCAGCCTATGGTTTGGGTCATTTTTTTTATATTTACCACTACCGTCTGGCTAGGCCTGACGTAGATTCGTATGCTTTATAATCTAACTTAAGGTTAGGACAGGCACAAAATCCAGTCCCCGGTCCTTAATTTATTTTTGTGTAAGGGCAAACCCACATTTCACCAATGATACATTTTTTCAACCATACCAAGAATCGAATCCGGGATTCTTAGCTCAGTAGACAGACACGCTACCGACTAGGTTAAGGTGTCTTTTTTTTATCGCCTCTGGATCTTTATCACGTGTATCCTGTGTTCAATTGTTACATGTACCGACTGTACGACTCTTTAAACAAAACGGTACTTAACATATTATCAGTAAGGTGGTGCGAGAATGGTAATGTTCCGAACAAGTTGTGTTTTGAATAACGTTGTATGTGGGTTGGTAAGACTGGGAGGGGATACCACGTTTTAGCAAGTGCATTGTATTTTATGGCGTCACGTCCTTGAACTGTGCCTGAAACTGTAACTTAGGTCTTTTAGCGAGTTTCGAAAAACCTTTGTTGTTGTTGGGAAACCATTTTGTACTCTATTGATTGACAAACATTTGATTTTCTCCTTTTAAATATATAGGTCTATTTGTTTGAGACCTTTTTTTAAATATTTTCATTACTGTATAAAATAAACTACAATATTTATTGAAGTTATAATGAAAATTAGTAAAACCTCAATAAACTCCAATAATTTCGGTGAAATGGTTTTAATATCAATATAATCAGCTTCGGTGGCCACATAGTCTAAGTCATCACTCTCGCAATAGATTGGACTGCTGACGATGGAATATCGGGGTTTGACACCCGATCAGGTGTACTGATTTTTTTTCTTAAATGCCTTTCGACTTCCCCTTCACGCAAATGTGGGTACACTTTTTCGAAATTATACTTTCCTCCTTCTTAACACATTAGTATAATTAGTACATACGCGCATACCTGAACGGGTAGTAAGACGAGGGGTTAGAAAAAACAGCAATGGAAAAGTTTTCAACCATGTTAACTTTAAAATAAAATTTTGTTAATCAAGATAGTACAGATGGTTTTCCGACTGTTTCCGTCAAACAAAAACTAAATGTTGTAAAATAAATCAAAACATAATATGACCCGTCTCAAATTCGATTAAACGCAAATAAGATACGTAATAAGATAAGATGCGGTTTTCTATATATATTTAGCACCACGTCTTACTACCCGTTCGGGTTATACGCTTTAAGTACTAATTACGCTAATGGATTAGGAATTGGGAAGGTTAAATTAGAGGAAGTGAACCCGCATTTGCGTGGAGGGAGAGTGGAAAACCATTTAGTAAAAACCACTCCTCGTTCACCCGACCGAGATTCGAACCTCGATCTCCCCGTCCTCAGCAGTCGGGCTCAACACGACAAGCGCGTTAGCCAACTACGCCACCGAGGCGGGTTTTTCTATATACTTAATTTAAAAACAGTAAAATTAAAATAACGTTAATAGTTGTTTTCATTAATTTTCCCCCACATTTATTTGAGGTATTTATCAGTACTTTCTGTACTGACTGATTATATCAGCACATGACTTAAATATAAACTAAAATATAGAACAGACACAACATTCATCCCCCAGCAGTTAATTCAAATCTGTGATAAGGTAATCCCAGGAATTGAACCCAGGACTCTTAGCTCAGTAGACAGACACGCTACCGACTAAGTTAAGGTTTTGGACTCAATTTTAAATCATAGGCCTAATTTACAAAATATATTTAACTAGCCAACAGCCCGTGCTTCGCGCAGGTTTCGTATTTTTGGTAGAATATTGAGTCGGGGATATTCTATATATAATAGTGTGATACTGGTAGACATTATGTGGTAACTGTTATGGTTCTTAGTTCGGGGAGTTTTGGTTGCAAACCCCCTTTATTACTGCCATAACATGATTTTTTTGGAGAATTTTGGTAAGCAGACCCCCTTGCTTACTGCCGTGTCATATTCCCTATTTGGCTGCCTACTTTGAAAGGACTTCCTGGTACACGATGTTAGCAGAAGCGTATTTACACTAAAGGCCCACTAGGCACAGGCCTAGGGGAGGCGGCTTTAGGGGGCGGCACATTTTCGATAACATTTTTATTTTTACAATAATATTGTTTTTAGTAATTACGTTTAAAGATTATTGACTAACATTATCGGAATAGTTCAAGTTTCGGTCAGAACAACAATATTTAGTTTTAAACAAGTGTACTTTGCAATCTCTTTGTAAATGAGGTCAATAACCCCTTTTTCATAATGTTAATTCAAGTTACTGTAGATCAAATGCTGCCTGATCACTGCCCTTGTTGACGTACTTGCATATATATTTTATCGACTTGACTGAGTTGCAGTACTCAACATTGATGTGAGCCCAGAAGGTACGCGATAACACAGGATTGAACGGCACCATTCAGCGGTTGCCCAGCTCTATTCCATTGACTTCGACAGCGGATGTGAATGTGTGGGAGGCCTCTCTTCTGCAATTCCACCGAGTACATAAAGCCCCTCGTACTCCCGAAAATACTTCCTTTTGTTAATAGATTCATGATCATCTTCACCTTGAGATATAAAACCCGACTTAACATGTCGTGGCAATCCTGAACCTTTTAATCTGGTAATGAGGCCTCTGCTATCTCCTTCCATTTCGGATTGCAGGTAAATGTTATGAATAAATCAGGCCGACCATAGTAGCGCGCGTACGTCATGGCATCCTGCGTTCGCTCGTGCAAGTAGCATGGTCCACCGGTAAAGGAAGAAGGCAGGATAAACATTTGACCAAATTCAGTCACATTGGTCTCACTCTTCTTCACAGCATCTTGCAGGTGCTAAGCTTCGACGTTTCAACACAGTACGTCTTCTTTCTGACAAAATTGTTCGCTTCATTGTCCATGGTAAACACCTGAAATATGTCCCAATTATCAGATATATAGTCTAATACCTGGTACCGCAGATCATGGCCTAGACTGTCAGTGTCAAACACGGCGTATGAAAACGCGTAAAAAAGACATCCGCTATCACCGTTCATACGCACAACACGTTGAGGCACCTCTATACCATCTACCAAGATATTTTCAATCTCCATTAATAAAATTATAACAAATTGTTAAATAACCTTAAATCCAAATCTGAAATCGTATCACACCACAAAAACTTTCTTGCCGACCAAGTACGAAACTCCAATATACAAACCAAAAAGCAATTCAATATAAAAATAATTTTCACATTGTAGCACAAAAATTAATGCACAAACTTTATATAAACTAAACTAAATAATAAGCATTTATTGAAGAAACTTCAAGGAAAAAAGCGCATCATTTTCCACCAAAGAGCATTCGTTTAATTAATAATGCACATGCTGAGAAAAAATAAACAACACCGTTCACCAAAGAGCATAGCAATCAACTCCATTTCTACGATCTCTATTTAAAAATAAATATATGTTTATAGCTAGTAAAATGTTATAAAGTGTATGTATTAGTTTGGTAAATGTTGAAAAACCCAACCCCTTTTTACTTTACTTTACTTTTTTTTTTAGATATCAGTTTTCTATCACATTGGAAAGTAGCTGTGAATATCTTGCTAAATTTCACATCTCTACGTTTACAGGTTAAAGAGATATATCTCAACTTAAAAACCCGTTTACTCGTTCAGGTAGTTTTTTTTTTTTTCGAAAAACCGCCAAACCTATTTATTTTTAAGAAGAGTATATTTCCCGAGTTTCACGTTTCTAGCTTAAATGGTTTCAGAGATAGAGCTCAGCTCGGAAAAAAACCACCCTTCCCCGTTCAACCACTTGGGTGATTTAAAAAAACACGTCGAACATATATTTATTATTTTTTAAAAAGAGTATTTTCCCCTAGTCTCAAGTTTCTATCTTAAATGGTTTCAGAGATATGCTTACTTTTCAATAAAGTTTTTACCCCCGTTTTCCCGCCTTAGGATTCTAATATCGAAAACTCGTCGAATACTTGTTTCTTCGATTTTGATAAAGAACCGTGGGGCTTAATTTCATGTTTCTAGCTTAAGTGGTTTCGGATAAAACCTATCTTCTCAGCCCCCTTTGGACTCATCAGTAATTTGATTTTGTATGTACAATTTTTGAAAAAGTAGATTTAAAAAAAAAAGTTTCCTAAAATATTTTCTAACCTTCCCTTCACAATTAATTTATTCATATTGGAAACAAGCTTCTTTTTAGTTTTTTAAACATTTTAAAGCATTTTTTATAGTTCTAATAGTTTAATTTCTTTCCTGACTTATCCAGTTTCTCAACCTTTCACTTTTTTTTCAGACTTCTGTAAAGCTTTTTAGTGTTCATTATACCAATTAAGTCAGTCTAAAAAATTTAATTCATCAGATTGTGCTGAAAAACAAAACAGATAATTGTTAAAAGTTCGCAGGACTGTTTGGAGTCCAATCCCACATCGTTTTCTTTCATTTTTATAGAATAAATAACTTCTTAGTATGAAAGTGCAAGTGGAGTGAATTATACTCTGGAAACCACATTTTTCTAAACCAGTTGATATATTAACCAAGCTTCCCATTGTTTGTTCTGTGAGAGATTTCTCTAAGTCAGAAGTAAAACTTGTGTGGGACATGGTGGATTTCAGAACACGCCCACTTAGAAGTTATTTCACACCATGTTTACACGCGTGTGCTGTTTAAGTTCCATTGGTATCACTTTCTAAATGTTCGCACGATTCAACTCTTTGATATAATTTGTAACACTCTTCCTTAGGATGGTATTTTATTGTCATATTTGTTTTATCAACGAAATATAACTTTAAAATGACCCTCCTCCCAGTTATCTATCTCAAGAATAAGAATAAAAAGGAAGAAAACAATAATAAAAATAGGTTTCTATCTTTTTACCTTACAATCATTGGTTTGTTTGGTATGTTAAAATTTTCGCCGTGATTTTTTTATTTGTTGTACCAAACCACTAAAGTAATAATTATTGAGTTATTATTTTTATCCAAACAGAAATAATTATTATATTTACCGAAATACAATC
The DNA here is from genome assembly GCA_039000515.1 of Timema cristinae. NCBI lineage: Eukaryota > Metazoa > Arthropoda > Insecta > Phasmatodea > Timematidae > Timema > Timema cristinae. The sequence continues at coordinate 106,111,099 of JBCFYV010011172.1, forward strand.
GTACACAAATCAGAGTTTCAATGGTGATGTAAGCAAAGAATGATTATACGGATAAGCCGCTGAATACACAGCAGAAAAGCTGTAAACTCGCTAAGAAAATTGGGTTTTTGTTGGAAGCTACTATTTTTTCAGAACCCTTGACGTCTAAAATGAGTAGTAGTTGTTTGTCAAAATCGGTTCAGACGTTTTCTTGTAATTCTAACCGCCAAAATAGGGCTTATCAAATTATATCCATACTAGTTAAGTGAATAGTTGCAGTTATTGCCGCAGATTATCGCGCTTAAAAGTATTCAACACTTTTTATTGGGAAAATTTATATAAAGTGAAGCTTCACTTGACTTTCTAGTGAAAGGTTTACTCATCAAAGCATGTATACTTTTTGGTGTTTAATTTTAAAGAGAATGTACTATCACGATGAGAACTCGGCCAGCTCTCTTATTATTTGTTGCACCCTGCCACTTAATTAATAATTTAGTAATTATTTTTAAATAAAGAAAAATATTTTATTTACCGGAGCACAATCATACACAGTTCAGAGTTTCCATGGTGATGTAACCAAAGAATTACTGCACTAATCAGACACTACGCATACACAGTAGAAAAGATGGAAATTCTCTAAGAAAATTCGGCTTTTGTTGGACGATACTATTTATAGGCCCCTTAACTTTTAAAATGGGTGTTCGTTTGTCAAAATAGCTTCAGTAGTTTTCTTATCATTTTAATTAGAGTAAATGAACTTATCAAATTACATTTATAGATACTAATGTCAACGACATAAATTGAATTATTTTTATGCACCTATTATTGTTGTTTCATACTGCCGACATGTTTAATAAATGAAAATCCAGTATCAAGGTTTGGAGACACCTGGTCTAGGCTATATACTACTCAACACAAAGTCCCGGAAGTCCCGTTGCTATGGCTACCCGTTTGTTTAATCTTATCACAGTGCAACGCATTGAAATAAGTATTGTTAGAGCTTTGAGGTAAGCAAGATGTCTTTGTCGCTGAAAACGAGACGGAAGATTCGTTCCTGACATCATGACGATCAGTCTGATGAATTACTTGGGTGAGAACATTCATGTTAATTCGCACGATCAGTCCAATAGATTACTTGGGCGAGAATAGGGTCATGTTTATTCGTAGGACTAGTCTCACGAGTTACTTTGGTGAGAGCAGGGTTATGTTTCATCGTAGGACTAGTCTCACGATTTACTTTGGGTGAGAGCAGGGTTATGTTTATTCGTAGGACTAGTCTCACGAGTTACTTTGGTGAGAGCAGGGTATGTTTCATCGTAGGACTAGTCTCACGAGTTACTTTGGTGAGAGCAGGGTAATGTTTCATCGTAGGACTAGTCTCACGAGTTACTTTGGTGAGAGCAGGGTTAAGTTTCATCGTAGGACTAGTCTCACGATTACTTGGGTGAGAGCAGGTAACTTTCATCGTAGACTAGTCTCACGAGTTACTTTGGTGAGAGCAGGGTAACGTTTATTCGTAGGACTAGTCTCACGAGTTACTTTGGTGAGAGCAGGGTAACGTTTCATCGTAGGACTAGTCTCACGATTTACTTTGGTGAGAGCAGGGTAACGTTTCTTCGTAGGAATAGTCTCACGATTTACTTTGGTGAGAGCAGGTCATTTCATCGTAGGACTAGTCTCACGAGTTACTTTGGTGAGAGCAGGGTAACGTTTCTTCGTAGGACTAGTCTCACGATTACTTTGGTGAGAGCAGGGTTATGTTTCATTCGTAGGACTAGTCTCACGATTTACTTGGTGAGAGCAGGGTAAGTTTCTTCGTAGGACTAGTCTCACGATTACTTGGTGAGAGCAGAGACACTTTCATCGTAGGACTAGTCTCACGAGTTACTTTGGTGAGAAAGGGTAAGTTTCTTCGTAGGACTAGTCTCACGAGTTACTTTGGTGAGAGAGGGTAATGTTTCTTCGTAGGACTAGTCTCACGAGTTACTTTGGTGAGAGCAGGGTAACGATTTCATCGTAGGACTAGTCTCACGAGTAACTTTGGTGGAGAGCAGGGTAATGTTTCTTCGTAGGACTAGTCTCACGATTTACTTTGGTGAGAGCAGGGTATGTTTATCGTAGGACTAGTCTCACGATTTACTTGGTGAGAGCAGGGTCAGTTTATTCGTAGGACTAGTCTCACGATTTACTTGGTGAGAGCAGGGTCATGTTTATTCGTAGGACTAGTCTCACGATTTTACTTAGGCAAGAGCAGGGTCAAGTTTCTTCGTATGACTAGTCTCACGATTTACTTGGGCGAGAGCAGAGACAATTTCATCGTAGACTAGTCTCACGAGTTACTTTGGCTGAGACAGGTAAGTTTCTTCGTATGGACTAGTCTCCGATACTTAGGCAAGAGCAGAGACATATTTCATCGTATGACTAGTCTCACGATTTACTTGGGCGAGAGCAGAGACATATTCATCGTATGACTAGTCTCACGAGTTACTTGGGTGAGAGCAGGGTCAAGTTTCCTCGTGCGATTAGTCTCATAAGTTATTTGTGTGTTACTATTCAAGGAAAATTTGAAATGTTTGTGGTTGTTGTTCGAGTGCCCTGGTATCGATACCGCTAACTCGTAATTTAAACTATTAGCCGGGAGTAATAAGACGAAGAGTGAATTTTAAGGAATTGTACCGTCCTTCATTAAGTCATATTTCCAATGCAGTAGGTCGGAATCAAACTATGGAATATCACCCACATCGGTAATCCCATGGTCTAACGCCTCTGACGCGTCACTATAGCGTAGGACTGGACTGCCGGTGACGGGGAGATTAGGGTTAAAATCCCATTTAATTGTATGGATGGAGTTTTTTTTTCATATGGTTTTCCGCTTTCCCTCCTCTCAGATTTTGATGCGTTTCCTCTTAATTCAACTTTCCCTATCCTCTAACACATTAGTGTAATTAGTTTAAATGCCTACAACCCGAAAGGATACAAGACGTGGTGATGAAAAGGATTTAAACACATTCTTAGGTCACTGCGAAATATAGGGCATGTATCAAAGGGTTGTATTTTCTGTAGTTCCACCACGCAATGATAGAGGGCCCCTGCCAATTTGCATAATTATTCTTATTATTTACGGCCAGCGTGGCAGTATGAGGGACGAAGCCGGTTTTAGTTCTAGTTTTCCGTCCCAATCCACTGTGTTTCAGATTGCCTAAAAGAAGCGATTTCCTACGAGATGCTTTTTTTTTTATTAACTGGGGAGGGTCTACTTAAAGAGCTCTTTGGGGCTGGTGTTGTGGTTTGTATCACGGTTCAATACGATTATTGTACAATATATTATGGATATTTTTGATTGCGGGATTTGATGAAATTAATCATTCTAGATATAATAACTATTTCCGGGATAAACCAAATTTCATTACTACATCCCAACTTCCTGAATATTTAATTTTATAATCTAGTATCTTAATAGTAATTCAACATAAGGTGTGACGGTGATGTGACTATCCCTCCCCGCCCCTTCTTACTTCCGCGCAGCTGTCTGGCGCAGCGCTGCAGGATAGTTACTGAACCTGCCGCTAGAGTTGCGCCGAAGAGGTGGCGGGGAGCTAGTCCGTCACTAAAAAAAGACTCTTGAGACGGCTCGTTTGCAAGGCGCAAGGAACCGAAAGGAAAAAGGAAAGAGGATAACTTGGATGTATCTCACCGAGAAAAGAAATAAACCATTATTCTGAAGTTCAACAGTGTGTTTCAATCAGTGGGTTTTGGTTCAGCAACGCATTCAACATTAAAGTGGAAACTAACAGGTTTATGAAGTGTTAGGGAATTTAGCAAGCACAGCAGTTCCATGGCATCAGAACAGCAGAATGTGTTTCAAAAGGCATTAGCCACTTCAATCTAACGGGGATAACGGTATTAAAAAGTTCATCTAAGGTATTATTTTAATCAGTATATTCTACACAAAAGGCATTAGCCACTTCAATCTAACGGAAAAGTACTTGTATTCAAGCCTAGTACAAACTGGGCGATAATCACCCGTACATACGTAAACTTGTATCCGCACACAAGTCTCCAACACTGTTAAGTGGTCTACGCCGAGCAGATGCATCTCACCAGTCCTCGTTCCTTTCCCGATGGATCCGCACATTGCTGCTGGTGTTTCTGCGGATTTTATAATAATTAAATTTCGCCAAAAGTGAAAAAGAAGGTGGAAAAGTGAATTTTTAAGACGGGGTGAGAATTATTTTTGTTTTTGTTAGAGCTATCGTTGAATGATGGCTGTACATTTAAAAATCCTTAGTAACCACAACTACAATAAAATCGCCGCCACAACACTACCAAGAATCTACAACTAGGACGAAGAATAGAGATCAACTTGTAAAAATTCAAAAATTGCCCGCCGATGTTTGAGCGTGGGTACGAACCAAGCGATGTTTCCATTGGAGGTGGGAGACCGAGACACTGGAAACATTCTTTGATCTTTCACCGCCGGTCAATCGGGAGATGTTTCCGTGTACACAGACACACGGGAAACATCGACGGTCGGCGTGTATCTGGCGATTATCGTTCAGTGTGTAATAGGCTATAGAGAGAGAACATTCATATTAGCATTTTTATAAAGGCAAGGCAAACCATAGTGAAAATCACAAGAAGAAAATAAATCTACCTCCAGTACACCCGGCTAAGCTTCGAACCTGAACCTTCCAGATACGGGTGGATTAATGAAAATCACACTAGGAAAAATAATATTTGCCAAGATTTGAACCTTGACTTCCCCGCTACGAATGGATGAGTAACCTTTGTACTAAAACCCGCCTCGGTGGCGTAGTTGGCTAACGCGCTTGTCGTGTTGAGCTCGACTGCTGAGGACGGGGAGATCGAGGTTCGAATCTCGGTCGGGTGAACTGGGGGTGGTTTTTCCTAAACGGTTTTTCACTCTCCCTCCACGCAAATGCGGGTTCACTTCCTCTAATTCAACCTTCCCAATTCCTAATCCATTAGTGTAATTAGTACTTAAAGCGTATAACCCGAACGGTTAGTAAGACGCGGTGCTAAATATTATTATTAACTTTGTACTAAAAATACCAATAAAAAGAAAAACTTCAGCCAACCTTCTCTGTGAATGTACTGTAGCTCGCACCCACTCACTACCAATCGTAATTACCTATTTTATAAAATAATGGGCGATTCCAATGTCCCCGTCTTCAGTAGAAAGCTGAAACTGAATAATCGTCTAAGTATGAAAGTATTTTGATGACAGAATGCGTTGACTTATCGATGCATCTTCATTAGTTGTATGGTTTACTTTTTTATCGTTTTTTTTAAAGACTGATTTAATAATTGGGCTAGTTATGAAGAATGTGGGTCACCGACTCTCTTGTGTCGCAGATAGCCTCGTAGACCCAATTAAGGGACAGAGGAGATGCACGAATGTACTTGATACCGGGAGAAAGAAACCAGGTGAAGCAGCCACGCCTTCCAAACATTAATCAAGTGTGAAGTGCGCATGCGCCTGGCTTCGTACGCAGATACAAAAGGCGTAGAAGTTTAGAAGGAATTAATGGATACTCGGCTAAGGATATGTTTATTATAATAGACTCTGAGCATGCGCGTAGAAAGGAACGAGTTAGGTAGAGAGGGTCTGGATCCCCCTTCACCTCAAAAGTTTATGAACTTACAATGGGGGTTCATATATGCGTTTAAAAACTATTAGTTATATATATTTTTTTTACTTGTTTTACTTCCTGTACAGGTTATACGCATGTATGATAATTACCCTAATAAGGTAGGGATGAGGAAGGAAGCAATTCAGAGGTAATCTACCCGTGTTTGTGTGGAGGGAGAGGGAGAAACCATTTAAGAAAAAACACTCTCATTAGAACCGACTGGGATTCGAACCCAGATCACCCCGTCTTCAGCAGGCCAGTCCATAACTCGAGAATGACGCCTTAAAACGTTCAGTCACTTAAGTGGTTCATTTTGTATTCCGCTAGCCAAATACTCATTATTAATTCAATATTCCGACAGAGCGCGTAAGTGACGACAGTACCAACACATGCAGATAGAAGGAGTCATGGGGTTGGCACAGTGAGCCCTCCAGAAACTAATCTCTATTCTCTAGACCATAGCTGCTATTTTTTTTTATTCAAGTAGTTCCTAATTTGTCCTCGCGAGACTGAGTTTTACCCCGTAGCAGACGCACTGCTTCACAGATAGATTTTGGAAGCGCCGGGGATCGAACCTGGCACTTCTGGAACTGTAGCCAGGAACTCTGACCACTAGACCACAGAGGTCGTCCACACTACATACATATATAATATATTGTTATATAAAAATGTATTTACATATTACGTCAAATTTCTAGTGGGTATCAATCAACCCCAACATATTTTCTTTCTCTCTTCCATACAAATTTAGCTTTATACATCATTCATAACTTTGATACACTTTTCCCTCTGACATTGTTATTATAAGTTTTTGGCAAGAATTCGAACATAGAGAATTCCACAAGTAGATACTAATACCCTTGGATACAAAGCAACTAATCAAAAGACTGATAAACGTTATGGGGCGTGATTAGACCCCTTGGTGTTAGGACAACACGCTTTGCGCGACCTAATTGCTTGGTTGAATAACGAAAAGGGGTAATCCAATATTCGTGCACTTGCTGTCCAAAGTCGTTCTCATAGTCAGGTGGTAATTCTAAGGTTAAAAAAACGTGTGCAGACGCTTGTCCAGCGTTGCCAACAGAAAGAAATTAGTGCTACGTGTTTATTCCAATTTTAATAGAAAGGGTTTTTATCTGACAGTTATAAAAGTTACAAAACTACTTTAACGAATTCGTAGTTCGTACGTTTAGTAATGTGATCTGTAGCTGTGATTCTTGGTAGATATTATCAATACCTTTAATACGACTAATAAAATATCAAGATGATATAAATTTTGGCCACAAGCAAATTTGTTTTTTCTAGATGCCCTCCCTATGAACATAGGATGGCACTATTTCACCCCTCCCACATGTAAAATAGTACTATCAAATATTAAAATATGCCGCTACAAGTACTACAAGAGGATTTATTGTAAAATAAGCATAAATTAAAAACTCACCTGGCGTGAACCCGAAATCGAGCTATACCAACCGAGCGGCTGCCACTGTTAGCGATTATAATGCCAACATTTTCGGATAAAGGGAGTCATGTGTTCAGCACGAGGCCTCTACCCGCTAAGTTCAGTTTTTGAACCGGAGTTGCTAATTATTTATTTAAATAGCTCTTTACATTAATAATTATTAATTTTCTCATACAAAATTGGTAGGTTAATCAATGTTATTCAAGATTAAGAGCATAAATGTTAGATTACGATAGCCCCCACCTTAGTTTGAATCCCAGTGTGGTCTAAATTACTTTTTAAGTAATTTGGAATATGGTGTAATAGTTGACCTACACGCTAGTATTGTCACTTATTTATTTAAGAGCTATGATTTTTCCTTCTTTGCATGTAATCCAAAAATCAAAATCGGTATCCTTTTGAGCAAAATTAAATTCATCTGTTTCTTTATTCTATCGCTTGAGACTTAAAGTTTGCAATCATGAAGCCATGTTTTATTTGGCACTAATAGTAATCAGACTCACATTTTAAAGTTCACCTGTTAAAAATTAATGGGGAGAAACTATTTTACATACCTCCTCATATAGTCTATCGTAGTTGGGAACAAATTTTTACTAAATATTTTTATAATTTTGTTAGTTATTTTTAAACTTAAAAAAAAAAATTAATCAATTAACTACTTTTGAATAAATTTTTCTCTGAAAACACAAGTATACACTGTTAATTAAAATGTAAATCCATTTTGGACCAAATTGATTTTATTTCCAAAAGAATTTTGAATTTTCAAAAATCATAGATTAGTAAACCCTTAAATACAGCGCTAGACTCAATTTAACAAATTTGCCTCATGGCATGCCCATATTATACATAGATATAAAGTTTGAGCCAAATCAAACCGTTTTGGCTGACCAGCTTATGTCCAGTGATCTACCAAAGATTAAATAAAGGGAAGAAGGTGGTGATGGTTTGGTCACACTTTACGAAAGCAAAATTGAGCTGTTGAGAAGTCAGTTTTGGATTAGTACCCAGAAGATTAACAGGAGTGTGGTGGGCCCAAGAAAGCCTGGAGGTGGACAGTTGAAGAAACCTTAGAAGCTGGAAAGAATTTTCTGCATCATGCCTTACTACTCGTTCGGATTATTTGATTATGTAATAATTATGCTAATAGTTTTAGGGATTAGGAAGGCTATTATTAGATGAATTGTACCCACACTTGCGTGGATAGTGGGAAATCATTTTGGAAAAACACTTCTCAGTACACCCGACCGAGATTCAAACCTCTCTCTCCCATCATCGGCAGTGTAGTCTACTGCGAGAGTAGCGCCTAAGACCAGGGTTGTCAAATTCAAACAGGTGTGAGGGCCGCATCGCATTATATAATTAAGGAGGCATTGTGGGCCACACATAGGATTTTTATTTATTATATTATACATTTTAAATGTTTATACAGAATTAAAAAGCTTAATTTATTCTTTTATCATTCTTAAATAAACTGATTTCTATAAATATATTTTCTTTTAATGCGGACGCAAAAGGCAAATTTAAAAAAAATGTCAATTTACAATATTAAAAAAAATTGCTAAAATGAAAAATAAATAGTTATGACAAAGACAACAATAATTCTCTTAGTTCAAATTCAAATATTTTTAATTTAAAACAAAATGTCAGGATAGTAATTTATCACATATACTGTTTGTTGGAAAACTGGTGTCACTTCGCACTTCCTAAATTATCAAAATCTGGATAAATATTTTAACTTAAAACAATCCGCATTGTGCTTTGTAAATGTTCATCTGTAAGCTGACTTCTTAACTTGTATTTATTCAATTTTAAAAGGGAGAATAACTGTTCACAGATGTACATCCGAACATTGATAGTATTTTAGCTGCATTTATTTTAATTGTGGAATATTTATCACCCAAATACTTTGAGTAAAACTCTGTTAGATATCACCAAAATACTTCAAGTGAAACTCTGGTAGGGACAATTTCATAAATGTGTATTGAAGAATAGAATTACATTGAAATTAATAAATTCAAGTTGCATTTCATCACCGAAACAACACATCTACAAATTAAACAAGTCGGCCTTCCGTTACTTAATTTAAATTTAAAAAAATACGAACGTACCCACGCTTCGTTAAATAAACTACACTCGCTATCAATTTTTCTTTTAATACCATTCTTACTTAAACGCATTGTGTTAACAATAAATAAATCAAAACAAATCTCACACGATCCTTGAAGAGTAATATGTAGTATCACAGTAACAAATACACTTTTAAACATTAACGTTCACACCATATTAATTTGTAAAATAATCATAAAATAATCATAAAATAATCAAACATTCTTTTGAATTGTGAAAGAGGTTATTTTTCGTTCATAGTGCGTTAAAATCAGAAGTGTTGATTGGTAGCCATGTTCAACAGACTGTGTCATCTCCTCTGGTGTGAAAAGTTCTTGGATACAAGAGACACCTGAAATTGAAGTAAGAATTATACTAGAGATAACAACACCTCAACTGGTTTTCTGTTATTTTCAGAAGGCATCCCAGGAGTTCAGGATATAGAGCTGGAGAATAAAATGCCATGCGAGCGTGTATTGTTGTCCTCGTGGGAACAGAGGCATTGTTGTACCTTACCGGAAGATTTGAAGCAATTCTACTTCACTAGCGACGGCTATCGTCTAATCTGGAACTATGAGTATGCAGGTATGGCTGGGATACTTGTATATATTATAGCTCGCTCCGAGAAACTAGTAGTTCTGTAAACATTAGACCTCATTCTTACCATGTTATCGTTATTTCAGTCTTAAAATTTCTCTTTGGAGTTCAAGTTGAAATCCCTCCTTTAATGTATCCTAAACGATCAAGTTCAAAAGAAAATAAATAAGTACTTTATTTAATAGTATATTACATTCAAAGAGAATATAACGATTGTTCACGCTGTTTAAGACGTTTCTCACGCAAAAGATGTTTAAATTTAAAAAAATATATACTTTCTGGATTCTCGATCAAATGCTTATAATTTTAAATTCAAATAATTTGAGATGTGCTACTAAACAAATTGAAATAAACATATTGAAAAAAATTGTATACATATATCATTCGGACTAAGTTCAAAGAATATCTCTGCCAAATATAATACAAATTGGTCAACACATTTGTCAGTTACGTATCATGAAATAAATAGATTTTTAAGCTCTTTATGCTGCCAATGGTACAATGACAATAGTACTATTGCCAGTATGAAGCCCTATTGCAGGGATGGCAAGTCTTTTCCGACTAAATGCCAATTAAAGTCTGGTTTATTATTTTCATTTGTCTAGTGTGCCACCTGTTATTTTCCTTTAAAAAATCGTCATGAAACCGCTCCTTCGACTTCTAACTTCCTAATTACATTTTATAAGATGTTATTTTTTAGTTATTGATTAAAAGTTCAGATTTGTTTAGCATGTTTTCTAAAATGTTTTAGTTATTAGATTACATCACATGTAAATACATTAGACTGCATGTTCCGTTATTTTATTTTGCAAATACTGTATAGCTTTTATTTTAAAAATAGGTAAGATTTAAGAGTAAGATATATTTTAATTTAACCTTAACATAATTTGTAAAAATATAATAAGTCCATATAATTAATTGTAACAAACTTTTTTATTAAATCGTAATGTTGGAAATAAACAAACAAAAAAGTAATATTTCCAATGTACTTTAAGTGAAATATCATATTTATCAAACATTTAGTGTGAAATTTGATACGGAATATTATTAGCCATGTCATTTATGTTAGGTTCATAGCATGTTGTCTTCAATAACACGCAAAATGCACTTAAGTTTGAACCAAGACGGTTTCTAACTGTTGACTTTACAAAGTAGAAGTAGTAGAACATTAAAAAAAGTACACGTGCTATGCCACCAAAATGGTGTTCGCGTGTCATCTAGTGACACACGTGTCACAGGTTCGCCATCCCTGCCCTATTGAGTCAAATGTGGCTGCGTTATCTGATAGCTCATGATCTTAATTGATCACTCATATGTAGCTGACGATTTCCACGCATCCATTACAGACTCTGCCTTAGAATATTAGTGAAGAATAACCCTGGACATGGGCTGAATTCTGGATACATCAGTGGTTAGAGCATTGGTGCACTAAGCCAAAGGTCCTGGGTTCAATGCCTGTATCCAAGTGTCATTTTACAATTTAAAGAATATTTTATTTATATGAGGCTATAACCGTAACTAACAAATATAATAGCTTTGTTATTTAATCAATCATATTGTAAAAAAATTAATAAAAGTGAGATTTAAATCGTGTATCCAGGTGAAGTTCTCCCAATCGGGAACATGAGAATCAATTCGATCTCGGAACTGCGCAGACTTGCTGGATTGAAGAGTTCTGGTGATGCTGACTGTCCCAATTTATTAGACATCGAAATATGTAACCAAAGTTCCTCCAGCAAGATGCCGCGGCCAAATTTTGGAGTGAAGTGTAAAATCTTCGAGCTGGACCCATGTCAAGGGATAGGGAAGGTATCTTTCAACGTACTTTATGCGCTCTCGTCTATTACTATACTTTCACTTGTTTGATTTCATTCAACTAGTCATTTTCAATTTTTGAATTTTAACTGTGTGTTATCCTCAACTTATGTTCTGATATTAATTATTTTAATATGTTTGTATATGTATTTTTTGACTGATGGTCATCATTTGAGTTGGTAATTATTGTTATGCGCCATTAATATATTTTTAATTATTTTTCTGTTTTATCTCACAAATTTTATGCTTGGTGAAAGCACAGCTTAATGTGTTTTTCAATATTAAAGTATTTTTTATTCTAACTTGTTAATAATTTTTAACTTTTTAGTAATCTCTTCAGTATTATATCCTTTCACTTTTTTATTGCTAATCTTAGGTTTGTTTCTAAGTCTTAACCATAATCATTACTGCTCCTTACTTATTTATAATTTAGAATGTTTTCTAAAATGATATTACTGTATTACTAATCATACTCCTGGATTCAAACTGGTAAACCATAGGGATAAAATAAATAGCATTAAAGTTTGATGCCAATAAGTACACTTTATTAACAGTGAAATCTTAGTCTTACCTTGACCTGGGGTGTTGCACGAAATATGTTTAGAGAGAGAGGGGGGGGGGGGTTGTGGTAAATTCTCAACTCTAGGTGTTATGAAATTATAAAAACTCCAGGTGACCACGGATAGTACAAGGGCAACATTGAGAACACTGGGCGATCTTGAGGTTATGGTAAACCCTCCAGTTAAAAGGGAGGGAAGTGGGCATAGAAGGGGGCAGGCTACAAGTGTTATTTGTTTTGAAATTCACAATCATTGACTGAAATAAAACTAACAAATTTAACCAAGAGTAATTCTAGAATTTCCTGACCTAATCACATCGCCCTTGACCTTGGATGGCTCCACTATGGCCCTATCAATTAGCTGCAATCTAGTGGAAACAAACAAGATAAAATTTCTACTTTTTATAGTAAACAAAGTGTACACCAAGGGTGGTTGTAATCACATGAAAAGTAAAAGAAGGAAGCACAAACGGATCGAGTTGAAGCATTAATAATTTCTTTATTTAATAAAAGAAGTGCTAGAAGAAAATTTTAAAATATTTCAATTTTGATTTAACGCTACTTTTTCCTTACATAATTTAAGTATATAGTTCACACTATTTTTGAGACTTTTCTGACAGTTAAAAAAATAATTAAAAATCTATTCTGTATCCATACATCACAAGTACGTGACTATTTTTAAATATGTTTACATCACTCACCATAAGTGACAAGACCAAGGGGGATGAATCCAGAGCTATTTTATTACCTTTTCTACTGTATATAAAAACCAAAGCTTTGACTGGACTGTAATTGATCAAGCTGATTGTTGTAGTAGGGCCTAGTATGATGCATATTTGTTGTGTGTGAATACAGCAAATCCTTGATTTACACAGATTTGTAGATAAGAGGCTGTACAATACGATACGATACTATACAGCTTAAAAAGATAGTGCCATTTTGTCATTGTTAAAGGTAAGACTACTACCACCTGTTTCAGTGACCACAAGGTCTATGGGGTCACTCTCGTCTTAATACTAAACTGCCGATGACAGGGAGATCAGGGTTCAAATCCTTGTTGGTTGTACTGGGGAGGGGGTTCCCAAAATGGTTTTCCACTTTACATCCCCACAAATACAGGTACACTTCCTCATCCCTAGCTCATTGTACATATATGTGTATAGCCTGTACAAGAAATAAGACTAAAAAAAATTGCTAGCTTTCAGGTTAAACCTGACAAGATTGTCTACACTTTTTTTTGTTTTGTTTTTTTTTCCCTTGAAGGTGTGCTTAGTGTACTTGGACAAGTGTGAGAACGAATCAGACCTACGCAGAGAAGACCCCAAGATATGGCTGCTGGACCGTTGTTTTGAATGGCACTTTCTAGCAAATGACTTCCTCCAGTATTTTCGCACCATGTTGGTCCACATGGGACTCCCCCAGTGGCAGTTCCGTTTCACTCCTATGGGGCTCACCCCATGGGCCGAGGTCAGTTCAAACAGTTATCTTCAAATCTAGGTATCCAATAATCCTTTCTTTATTTAAAAGGGATAGTAATTATTATAATATGTCATTAAATAAACATTATACAATGGAAAGAAAGCACAGATAAAATTAAAAACACTAACCCACACATTTAAAATTCAATAATTCGATGCCACATGGCATCATCTTCAGAAAATAGTAGAGTGAACAGTAGTGATGGGTCGCTCGTGAGCGAGTCATTCACGACTTTTTTCGCTCTTTTTCATCCGCTCTGGAAAGAGTCAGGAGTGTGTCATTCTCGACTCTTCCGTCGTTCTTCGTTCACTAGTAAGAAATAAATCAACTATAAATGCGTACTATCGTTACTAGATAGAAGTACTGCCTACAATATTATAGAATAACCTAGATATAATGAGTACTCGCAGTATGCCATTGTGGGGGTATGACGTCAGAGTCTACAATGTATTCTTATGGAGAAAATGGAATTTAAAAAATTAATAAAGTCCATTTGTACTATTAAATAAATTATAAATCAAGCATTTATGAAATCAGAATAGCTTTAACTTCACAAAAAATAAGAGGAAAGTTTTGTAAAATTGTACAACTCTTAGTAATCTCTGATAAAAAATCGTAAGCTTTGGCGGGAATTCAAATTAAAGAAACCTTAAAATCTAACGTTTAAGCAATATAAAGTGACAATTTATATTACCTAAACATTAGCTATTATTAGATATATTATTTACTAATATAATATTAGTTATATATATATATATATATATATATATATATATATATATATATATATATATATATATATACCAATATTATATATACCAATATTATATATATATATATATATATATATATATATATATATATATATATGATAGATATACCTATATTATGTGTATAACATATTTACTTATATTATGTATATATAATATATATATTATATAATATATATATCATATAATAAATATTTTATGATTGTATTTATATTATATAATTTTTTATGATAAAATGATATATATTATATAATTTTTAATAACATTGATAACTTTTATTTTTTATTAAAATATTAAAAATAAGCACACTTGAAACATTATGAAAAAATATCTGCTTCGGTGGCCACATGGTCGCAGGCATCACTCTCGCTATAAACTAGAATGTCGATGACAGGAAGATTTGGGTTGAGTTAGAATCCTAGTTGGGTGTACAGAGGGTTGTTTTCCACTCTCTCCACGCAAATGCGGGTACGCTTACTCTAAATTCATTTTTCTTCAACCCTAACTCATTAATACAAGAGTTGAATTCAATATAAAAATATAATATACAACCAATGAATATTGAAACTTTGATGTTTAACAAATATAGTGTGACAATTTGAGTATGGAAGACTTATATATATATATATATGACTAGATTGAGATAAAATAAAATAAAAATGTTATGACATTATAAAAGTAAGACTATCTTACATAAAATACATATAACAAATAACATTTTAAAATAATAAATTAAAACAAATAGTTTAAGTCAATAGAACAGTACGAAATATAAATTGATAATATTATGGTTGCTAAAGTGTAAGATTGAAGAATAAAATGTAAAATTGAAGTTATATTTTTTTATTAATTGAATTCTTATCTGATATGAGTGCCCTTGTTCCTTTTTCTCAAGCTGGTATGAATCAGCTTAAAGTTGCTGCGACATGTTTCGGCGTAACAAATGACGCCATCATCAGGCTATAGAATAAAAAATCAAAACAAATCATGGCTCAATACAGTGTGAATTTTTTAGACATGAAAATTAAACTGATCAGAAGTTAATTAGGAACATGATATGAAGGATATAAACCAAAGAAAGAAATAGCATATTTACCGTTAACGCCTTATTGAATGATTCCGTCTGTCATGAAGAATGGAACATCTCCAATTTATATACCAATGTTCGCGTAAATGAAACCATTCATATCACTAAAAACATTCTCGCAACTAACAACGCTTCTTCTGAATACATCAAACAGATCATCTCTGTTCTAAAAACTGTTTCTAATCAAAATTATTTTCAATTCAACAATAAATACTTCTCTCAAAATGATGGTCTAGTTATGGGTTCACCTATTTCATGTCTTATGTCCGAAATCTTTCTACAGCAATATGATCAAAAAATCCTAAATGAACTCAAAACTTTTTTCAACGTAGTATTTTACTGTCGATATGTCGACGATATTTTGGTAATTTATGAACTTCCTTCAAGATCATCCCTACCAGATTTGAATACCAGTATGAATAATATCCACCCTAACCTACAATTTACAATAGAAAATGAAATCAACAACAGCATCAACTACCTAGATCTATCAATAACAAAGAACAAACTTAATCACTTTGAATACAAAATCTATAGAAAACCCACCCATACTGATGTTATCATTCCTAAAGGTTCGATACACCCATCTATTCACAAAAAAGCAGCTTTCAATAGTTTAATATATCGAATACTTCATATACCCCTAAACAAGAAAAACTTCAAAATGGAACTCAACATTATCAAACAAATAGCAACATCCAATGGTTATTCCCATTCCTTCATATACAAGATCCTTCAGAAACAAAAATCACAACTAAACAAAACAACTACTTTAAAGAACCTTCAGACCATCCCTAACCGCCAAAACAAATGGATTAAATTTAATTACACTGGCCAAGAAATTAACAACATTACTAATATCCTCAAAAAACTTAATATTGCCTTCAGTACCAATAACAACATCAAAAGACATATCAATAATTCCAATCTCAACAAAATCAACCAATATCAGCACAGTGGTATATACCAACTAACTTGTGAATGTAACAGTGTGTACATAGGTCAATCAGGACGCCAAATTTCGACTAGGTTTTTTGAACACTTAAGTGATTTTAAGC
Organism: Timema cristinae; assembly: GCA_039000515.1. Classification (NCBI taxonomy): domain Eukaryota; kingdom Metazoa; phylum Arthropoda; class Insecta; order Phasmatodea; family Timematidae; genus Timema; species Timema cristinae. The sequence goes on from JBCFYV010011172.1 coordinate 106,127,665, forward strand.
ATGATAGAAATAAATCAAAATTTTCAGAACATCTCAAAGCATCCGGCCATCAACCAACCCCTATGGAAAAATGTATGAAGCTTCTACACAAATCTCACAAAGGTACAACCATGAACACCGCAGAAAATATATTCATTCAGACCGCTATACTTAATAACAAAAATGTCCTAAATGAACAAACCCACTTTGAAAACCAAACACTTATCAACACTATAAAGAACCTACCTCAACACACTAAAATGAAATAACATCCCATATGATCCGGCCCATCCTTCCATAGTAGTAAATGACCTTTTCGGGCCAGTGTCGAGAAGATTAGTACCCTTTCTCCATTCCCTTACTTGTCATTCTCCTTCTCTAAATTAAATTTTCCATCTTTATCTCATTCATGTTCTAAATATCATCTATCTGTTTGTTACGCTACATCACTAAGTTACTACAACCAAGCATTTTTCATTATCCTTGACTCTTTACGAAATTCTTCTAGAACATATCAGGAACCCAGTTCTTATACACACGATTTTAATACACTCCCTAAGATCAGTTCCATTCTTCATGACAGACGGAATCATTCAATAAGGCGTTAACGGTAAATATGCTATTTCTTTCTTTGGTTTATATCCTTCATATCATGTTCCTAATTAACTTCTGATCAGTTTAATTTTCATGTCTAAAAAATTCACACTGGATTGAGCCATGATTTGTTTTGATTTTTTATTCTATAGCCTGATGATGGCGTCATTTGTTACGCCGAAACATGTCGCAGCAACTTTAAGCTGATTCATACCAGCTTGAGAAAAAGGAACAAGGGCACTCATATCAGATAAGAATTCAATTAATAAAAAATATAACTTCAATTTTACATTTTATTCTTCAATCTTACAATTTAGCAACCATAATATTATCAATTTATATTTCGTACTGTTCTATTGACTTAAACTATTTGTTTTAATTTATTATTTTAAAATGTTATTTGTTATATGTATTTTATGTAAGATAGTCTTACTTTTATAATGTCATAACATTTTTATTTTATTTTATCTCAATCTAGTCATATATATATATATATATATATATATATATATATATATATATATATATATATATATATATATATATATATATATATATATAAGTCTTCCATACTCAAATTGTCACACTATATTTGTTAAACATCAAAGTTTCAATATTCATTGGTTGTATATTATATTTTTATATTGAATTCAACTCTTGTATTGATAATTCGTTTCCTTACTACATTACACCATGTTTTTCATGAACCTAACTCATTACCCTAATTAGTACATGTGTGTATAACCTTAACAGGTGGTAAGATGTGGTGCTAAATATATTTTTGCTTATTAATTAAATCTAAAGATTTATTATATTATTTTGGTCAACTCATTATTCACAGAGTAGCTTAATTTTTTATGGGCTATTTTTCTTTGATTCTTCATCAAATTCTAACTGGTTTTCTAAATATTTCGTAACAAATTAAGCTACTATGTGAATAATGAGTGGACCAAAATAATATAATAAATCTTTAGATTTAATTAATAAGCAAAAATATATTTAGCACCACATATTACCACCTGTTAAGGTTATACACACATGTACTAATTAGGGTAATGAGTTAGGGTTGAAGAAAAATGAATTTAGAGTAAGTGTACCCGCATTTGCGTGGAGAGAGTGGAAAACCACCCTCTGTACACCCAACTAGGATTCTAACTCAACCCAAATCTTCCTGTCATCGACATTCTAGTTTATAGCGAGAGTGATGCCTGAGACCATGCGGCCACCGAAGCAGATATTTTTTCATAATGTTTCAAGTGTGCTTATTTTTTAAAATATTTTAATAAAAAATAAAAGATATCAATGTTATTAAAAATTATATAATATATATCATTTTATCATAAAAAATTATATAATATAAATACAATCATATCATAAAATATTTATTATATGATATATATATTATATAAACATAATATAAGTAAATATATGTTATACACTAATATAGGTATATCTATCCTATATATATATATATATATATATATAATATTGGTATATATAAAATATAGGTATATATATATTTAACATATAGTTACATATTTAAATATATTATTTATATATAAAACTAATATTATATTAGTAAATAATATATCTAATAATAGCTCATGTTTGGGTAATATAAATTGTCACTTTATATTGCTTAAATGTTAGTTTTTAAGGTTTCTTTAATTTGAATTCCCGCCAAAGCTTACGATTTTTTATCAGAGATTACTAAGAAAAAATTAAAAGATAAATATAAAATAACAAATAAATAAATAAAATTAAGTTGCAAACAAAATATTATCCTAAATTTAAGCTTTGAAGTAAACACAGCAAAAGCCAGTACACCTTACAATATTAAACTATTTTTCTTAACATCACTTAGACATAATTCTGTGAATTAGACACTAAAGGTTATATGCTAAGGTTAATTACTATAAGTAATATAAGTAAGTAATAAGATTAAAGAATCAAACCCAATAGGAATCGGATAAATTACACATAAAACTTAATTCGTTCATAAGTTGAAAGGAAAGGGACCGATTTGCACGCTCGGAACGGGAATTGTGAGAACTAGTTAGCGCTCGCTCATCAAGCTATGGTTTGGAAGGGGTGAAGGGATTGGGAGCGAATCAGCCATGTGGTGAACGATATGACTCATTTGAACGACTCATGAACGACTCTTTTGAGTGAGTGAGCTTATGTGAGCTAGAGTAGTAGCCCCATGGCTTATTTGGTGCTGACTGACAGCTGAAAGCTTTGAAAAGTTACCAGACCAAATTATGTGTCCCTACGCCGAACCATATCATCTGCAAAAACATGTGTTTAGCAGCTGTCACTTCTGACGGTCAAAATTTAGGTATATGCCTAAATGTTGACTGTCAGAAGTCAGCTGTGAGCTGTCAGTCAGCACCAAAGAAGCCACGGGGCTACTGTAGCTCGCGTCAACGAGCTGGTTCGACCCATCACTAGAACAGATATAATGCTTCAGTGGTAACAACTTATAAATCATACACGACCTTAGTTTACTTGGATTACAGCTCAAAATGTTACTAGAAGTAGTCCCTAATATATCATTACGCCAACCGCTAACAGCTATCACTTTAGATAACTGTAATGAAAACAGATGGTAACATATGAATGTGATAGTTAGCCACAGTAGTTTAGGCCAATATTATTTGTCGCTTTATTCCACTTTAAAAAAATAATATTCATACCACTTACACAAAACCTTCTAATGAACATAGCTTCAAAATGGCAACCGACGAATTTAAACCATGTGGCTGAACTTAACGGAAACAATTTCTTTACAATGATGCATCCACGTAGTCGATACAAATATTTCATTCAGTTAAATATTTTGAAATACAATAAAATAATAATACAATAATTTATTGTGTATAAAAAAATTACAAGTATTTCTTCTTTTCTAGGTAAATACAATGCCTGTATTAAGAGGTATTAATGTATTGCACGATATTACACATATAATCAATATCGTTTCAAAACTAAGAATAAGTACTTTTAATTATGTTTACAATATTGTTTTGAGTTGGATAAAAAGAAATTATTAAAAGTAATGAAATAGTATGAGAAAATTTAAGTTTACTTTATTTTAAATGTAAAATATAATTGATGATTAAACAACTTTATGTTTATAACAAAATAGTGATATTTTTATTTGTGGATCCAAATAACTGTGATACTTTTATATGTTCCTAGCTATGTGTCTCTTAATTCTTTAAAACTTTCCACTTTTTCTCTTTGTGTTCCCCCCCCCCCTCCGCCCTCTTTTATGAAGTTGCGTTGTGCGTTTCACACTCCTCCCTGATGAGTTCCGATAGAATGAAATATAGGTCGGGGGATTGGATGGTGACGATCTATTTTCCTTAAGGCCCTGCCTACCCTCTCAGGTGGTGTGTTGAGCTTTCAGCTCTTAAAATAGATGGCGTTGCTAAAGTTATACAAACTGGTGGATTCTAACCATCAGGTTGGCAGAATTACTGGTTTGTTTAAACAATTGGGAGATTGGCGACCACGACTGGTAATCAGTAAAGGCAGCAAGCAAACTTTTTCCAAGAAGTGAGAGAGATAAGAAGTGTAGTGCCGGACCGTAAAGTGTGTAGGCGACCAACATGGGGAGACATAACGTCAAGATACAATCACACTCTCGAGCAGAAAAATTAGCTTATCCATTACAGTCAGCTAGACGTCCATTAACCTGTAGTACCACTTTTGAATTTAGAACCTCTTTGATGCCAAAGTTTTGTACTAGTTTTGTACCGTTTTGTAACACAAATAAAAAAGTTTTGTACCCGTACCCGTTTTGAGTAATTAGCATATCAACGTGGTGACTCCAGGTTAATGCTGTTGTACCACTTTTGAATTTTTTTTATGCCAAAGTTTTGTACCATTTTGTACCCGTACCCATTTTGAGTAATTAGCATATCAACGTGGTGACACCAGGTTAATGCGGTTGTACCACTTTTGAATTTTTTTATGCCAAAGTTTTGTACTAGTTGTGTACCATTTTGTACCCATACCCATTTTGAGTAATTAGCATATCAAAGTGGTGACTCCAGGTTAATGCAGTTGTATCACTTTTGAATTTTGAACTTTTTTTGATGCCAAAGTTTTGTACCCGTACCCATTTTGAGTAATTAGCATATCAAAGTGGTGACTCCAGGTTAATGCTGTTGTACGACTTTTGAATTTTTTCATGCCAAAGTTTTGTACTAGTTCTGTACCGTTTTGTACCACAAAGAGAAAGTTTTGTATCGATACCCATTTTGAGTAATTAGCATATCAAAGTGTCACGTGACTCCAGGTTAATGCTGTTGTATCACTTTTGAAATTTTTTCAAATAAATATCTGGTGAGGGTAGTGATAGATAATATTGTACACTTATTTATCAGAGAAAAATTTATTTAAGGTAAAATTAGAGTTAACTTATTTTTGAAGATTTTGTCACTAACTATAATAAATAACCTTTACGAGAGAGTATGTAGCTTACGATTTTGTCGTACCATTTATTTGAGTTTATTAGTAAGCAGGTAAAATAAAAAATAACTAAAATTTAATGTGCTAAATTTGGCCACTGTGCTTGGCTAATTATTAAAATTTAAAGGCTAAGGAGGCAATAAAATATTTTAAAAGCCGTTTCATTTCGAAGACTATAACAATTTTGACTACAGATATATCTGTTATTTTTATTACTGATATCACCACGTCATACTACCTGTTCATGTTATACGCATATATGATAATCCAATTGGGTGGTAATGAGGAAAGAAGCATTTGAGAGATTATCTACCAGCATTTTTATTTTGGAAGATGGGGAAACAATTTAGGAAAAACTACCCTCAATAGACTCGACCAGGATTTGCACCCCAAGTGCTCCGCTATCGCAGGCCAATTTAACACTAATGACACCTTAGACCACTCAGCCACTGAAGTGGGTATCTGTTATTTAATACGGTGTTTACAGTTTTCAAACATCTATAGGATTTACACAATTTTCCAGAAATAAATGTTTTTGGGAATAATTTTTTATCCTATTGGTAGAGTTTAACTTGAGTAATATCTCCATGGTGTCAGCATGCAAGGCTATACCATTCGAGAGGCTGCTGTATGTTGGCAAAGATAGTGCCAACATTTTCAAGCTGAGGGTGCCATGTGGTTAGCACAACGAGCCCTCCAGACTTCTATCTCAGTTTTCTAGACTGAAGTGCTACTTATTCATTCAATTATCTCATTTGTCCTCACGAGGTTGATTTTGGTTAAGTTTCAGACCCACTGCTTCACAGACACAATTAGGGGCACTGGGGATCGAACTTGGGACTTCAGGATCTGAAGCCAGTAAATCTGACCACTATACAACAGAGGCGGTCGGGTATCAAATACTTACTTTATGGCATAGGGAACACAAAAGTTCATTAACTCTAATGGTTTTAAATATATTTTACTTATCCTCGGCTTCATGTCGTGGTCAATATTGCTAAAGTACTATGACTGAGCACTGAGTGCGTAAATTAATCAGCTCAATAACTTGACTAGTTCGATTCCCTGTTAGGTTGAAATTACTTAGTACTAGCGTGATACGAACTCGGCCAAGGCACAAGAGATTTTGAACATACAATAAGTGCGTTACAGAGTGTTAGTAACATTTACTTTCAGCTAAGAGCTTTTTTTTAAAAAAAAAAAAGTACTTGAAATATCAGAGTAATCGCTGCATTGTTATATAGAAATATTTATTTGTATCTTAATTTTGATATTATTTCTACAGTAAATAAAATAGTATCGCTACTCATCCATTGTACTTAAATTAGTAGATACAGATAGCCTAAGCGCCAGTAATATGCATACCATTAAAAAAACTTACCCTTTAATACAAGCAGTTAAATCATCAATTATATCTTTGATTTTCTTTGTGCGCCCTTTCTTCATAAACTTGTTATTCACAAGGATATAAAATAATATTTTGTAAATACTTCTCCACCTCAAAATTTATACAATCCATTGGATTTTGTTCGAAAGCAAAATGGTCACATATTGTTAATTATATAAAAAGTAATCACCGTGGGTATTGTTCGGGATTCGATACATTTCTTCCTAAACGAGCGCACAAACTGCGAGAATGCAACAGGTTCAAATTAAAAGTAATCACATTTAACAAGCTAATAAAATAAAATTAACATTTTCACATCTTGACTACCAAAAACTTCTTTCATTAACTTTTTGAAAAATAACTTATTCCAAAGTCCAATGAGAGTCAAGTCCTAGACCGTAAAATAAAAACTAGTATATAATATTATACTGAGAACGTCTCCAAATTACATTTAGACCAAATTTTATTTAAAATAACTATGTTTTATATGAGCAGGAATGTTTATTTTTATTTATTATAATAGTGGATTAAAAATTCAATGTACAGTAGGTTTCCTATACTTTGAATATTAACACTTATTATTACAACGTGTAGTGCTCAAGAATGAGAAAACTCAAGAAAAAATATAAGATAAGATTGAAGAATTTTACATGTTTTACTGTCTCAGTTAAATAAGGGCTAACGTCATAAAACTTTGTGTATGGAGAAGCATGTGGCTTTTTCTTTGAAAATAATGTATCACTAGAGTAATACTCTCATTGAAGTAAGTAGGGACCAACTATATTTATTCACACAGCAGGAAGACTTTGTGAGTATTTTAGTTACTGAATATATTAAGATGTTTAATTGTTTATATTTAATTACGCAAATTTTCATAATTGGACATTGGCCCTTCTTATCCTAACGTACATGGTATTAATGTTTCTTTGACTCAAGAAGGTCATAGAGATTAGTTTAACCCTCCACTGCCACCTGCATTCCGATACAGCAGGTTAGCCAACGCTTGCAAAATGATACTAGCTTGTAAATGGGTAATGATCATACTAATGGCACCTATTATCAGCTAAGACAACTAGTTGCAGAAGGAAAAGTTGTATTTAAAACCATGTATTTTGACTAGAGTGTTGACTTGGGAGTCGTTAGAGCTCAATATCGTCGTGATTATTGAAGCTAACCCAAATTAAAAAATATGTCTAAAAAGAAAAAGAAATTATTCATTAAATAATATGTTATAAACAAACACTCTAGCTTAATTGTACAAATAAAATAAATAAATCCATTAATAATTTTTGTTTTCCCATTTAAAATGCATTGAAATGGAAACATTTTAATGAAAATATTTCAATAACTATTTTTAGCATGGTTTGAAAATGCCATAAGAATTATGAAAGATGCCCAGATATGTTACTGAAATAAATAAAAAAACAACAATGTAGAATTATTAAAAAAAAATTTTAATGTTTGTTTAGAACCGTGCATTTATGGGTAGGCAGAGCCTTAAGAGGCAACCAGTAACTCTTTGTCCAATAGCAACAATGTAAAGTGTGAACTGTGTTCTTATCTTTGTAAAAGCCATATCGTGTTCATCCCTTTTATATGTTTTTCTTAGCATAAAATTAATTCCACAATCAATGGTTTTGCTATAATTGATAAGAATACTCTAACGTTTGATTAGAATATTTAATAAATAAAAGCGTAAAACCCGAACGGGTAGTAAGACACGGTGCTTAATATTTTTTTAAATTCTTAGCAAAAAATTGTTATAAATTATTATTATTATTACTATTATTATTATTACCTGCCTTCAGTGGCTGCATAGTATAAGGCGCTATTCTTACAGTAAACTAGACTTCCGATGATGGGGAGCTCATTGTTCAATCCTGAACAGGTGTACTGAGGGTGGTTTTTCCAAAATAGTTATCTCTGCCTCCATAGAAGTGCAGGTACACTTCTAAGTTCAACCCTCCTCATCCCTAACCATTAGCACAATTAGTACATAAGCATATAACCCGAATGGGTAGTAAGATGCAGTGCTAAAAAATATATTATTATGCTACAAAAGTTAACATATAATTTCAGAATATGTTTGCCATGGTCGCACCTCATTTGCTCCAAACAAATTGGTCACAAAATTTGAAGTGGAATGATACCGTGCACATTGATCCAGCCATCTTTAGAACAAGAAGAAAGAATTCTAAGAAAAAAGTGATATGGTAAAGGTTCGTGGTTCCTAAACCCTAAATGGTAATCTGTTTAGACAACTGTGTTTACATGATAAAATATTGAGTGGAATATAGCCCTATTTCTATTAAGATTCTGGTATAAAGTTACAAAAGCTACTAGAACTACCTTCTATATTCATAATCATGTCAAGTAGGGCCAAATGTGAACTGCAGCCATTACTTTTGATAAATATCAATATACATAAAATAATACAGGACTAATAATAATTTTGTATGTGTGTTTGAATTTTCTAAACTGTCTTCTTACCAGAATCTTACTTTTTACATATTTTTAATCATATCATGCATATTTAAGTATGTTTCAAATTCTCTTTTAACAACATTAACTTCCTAAATATTTTTTTAAAAAGTAATAATTTTATTAAGAAACTTTTTGATAAGTTAAATCAAGAAAATATTATTCAAGTTTTAAATATAATTTAAAAAAAGAGAGAAAACATGTGCTGTTTACAGTGTAGCTAGAAAACTTAATTATATCATGAGTATAGAGTTATCAAGACGGTGGGAAAGTTTGAAAAAATGTGTTAAATATTTTATGAACATTTTAAGGCACACTTAAAAAATTACATGTTTAAGTCAGTTTAAAATTATAAGAACTTCAAATACAAAATTTAACCAAGGTTAAAAATAGGATGACGTGTAAGTTAATTTATAATAAATAGAGAGTTGAGGGATAGTTTATAGATTGATAAAAAAAATTATATATAGAACTGATATTTTCTTAGCTGAAGTTCCTTTGTTCCTTTTTGACCAGTTGCTTACGCTGGAGATTCTTAACATGTTTCAATGCACATACGTCATCCTCAGGTAAAATGAAAGTGACGAAAGTGATGAGCCTTGTGTGATATTTGTGATAAAACTCTTTAAAAACTTCTTAAATAATGTTTTAACCAAGGGTGTAGGGAGAATTTAATATTTAATATCATAGGTTTATGAATTATTATTAAACCCTAAGAAACAAGAATATTTTTATTTTATACAGTAGGGGAAACTTTATTTGTGTGAAAGGAAAGGGTGGGAAAAAGATAAAAAATAAATTTAAGGACGTTCTAACCTTCCTCTCCCCCAGTTAATCTTAAAAAATTTAATGCCCCTAGAAGCTTCTCTTAGTGATTCTCATTTGGTAAGTTATTGAAAACTACACTTTTTTACCAGCTAAGTATTTTAATAAGTACTCACCAGATTTAAAAAAAATTGGATTCCCTGTAATCTATTTTGATGTGGCCTTCACTCAGATTTTTTTGTAATTTGGAATGCTCTAGAAGCTAGAGTGTTCTTCGCGTTTTTTTTTTAAGATCAGTTGCCTCTAAAATGTTTTTAAAGTGGTCTTGCAACTGCAAATCTTTAAAATTGAATGCACTTAGCTCTTTTGAATGATTCTAGCCTGAATTTTTTTAAATTAGATGCACTTATAAGTTATTTGGAATGATCAATGGTTTTTTTAAAATCAGATGCCCTAGAAGCTAATTGGAGTGGTCCTAGCCTGGATTTATTATTTTAAATATGATGCGCATATAGAAGCTATTTGAAATGGCCCTCAATGGGTATTTCTTTTAAAAATCCTATGCCTTTAGAAACCATTTAGAGAAATATTATCTGGGAAATCTTTTGAAAATTAAATGCTCCCAGAAGTTATTTGGAATGGTTCTTCCCTGGCCTATTTTTGTAAAGTGGATCTCTTTAAGTTATATGAAGTTTAATGCAAGATCATCTTTAAGCTTCATATTAAAAACTTCAAAAAATGCTAGGGGGTTGAATCCTATAAATCCCCCCCCCTTCTTTTCTATGCCTATGATTTTAACCCTATTCTGTAGTAAATTTATATAAACTATATAATAATATATCTGTGCTCTGTGTTCAAATTCTTTACTAAAGAAATAAAACCAGTGTTGTAGCCAAATAATTTATGTTTATGGATGTTCTAATATCCGCGCAGATCCGCAGAAATCATAGATCATTATTGTTTTATAATTCTATAAAATCTTTATTGAGTGTTCCATAAACAAACTTTGCAATGGGAAGTATTATTTATTCTTTGATTATTTTAATTTAATTATGAAACCTAGGGTTTGCATGTTAATTAACTGTTAATTTGGTAGATTATGATTGTAAATAAATATTCTTAAACTGTTATGTTTGTGTTTTAACGTCTACACCCAAACACCCCCTCCTTTCCTATAAATACAAGTTCATTAATTTATAAGTTCACTCTCAAACATTATAGACAAAATTGAAACATCCATCTGTGGAAAGTAACTTTTTGTAGCCGACTTTCCCCGTCACTTGGACATAATGCGTGATATTAAATTGAAAAAAATTCCTGGTATTATGCTTAAGGGCAACCGGGATTCGAACAGGGTGGGCCAAGTCCCCCACCTCATATTCTGTAAAGGTTTGTGACAACTGTATTGACTTTCCACAGCTAATTATCCTGGACAACCTGAGGTGTGAAGCCAATAAAGTGGTCTTATCTTTTCAACAAAGGATGCCATCCAGCGAAAGTTACTTTGGGTAAATTTTCACAAATCGCTTCCCACTTCCAACTCTGGAAAATTGAGATACAGTTCCCTTAGTAAATCTAATTTATTTAGCCTTACTTCCTTCCTGTTATAAATATTAGATATGTAGAACGATGGGAGATTCTATGAGTATTGTAAGCAGGCAATATAAGTTTTAATAAATATTCAGGGTAAGCTAAACAAATCTACACCATAGTATTCAATTTAAAGGATATTTTATCCCGGGGCGTATTTAGGGAAGGTTTTTCTAATAGCTTTCCATCCCCCCCATGCAAATGTAGGTACACTCCCTCTCATTTTGGCTTGAAACCGTTAGAATATTTCTAAAAATAAAACAAGTTTTTGATTGACATATTTATTAAATTAATTTTGCTAGCCTTGCCCAACAACATAAGTCTATATCGTTGAATGATTGTTTTAAAATATTTGATTCAAGGTCCCCATAATTGAATTTGAGATTACATATAATTATGTCACCAAAATCTAGTTGAGATCATATTTAAGAATAAAATGTCTTTGTCATTTCTATTATCTCATAATAAGCAAAGATAACACTTTATTAGTGAATTAATTTTGATACTCTTCCAACAGGCCAACTAATTTGTCACGTGTAGGTTGCTACTCCCTCCCAGTATTTGAATATCCTAAAATTTACGACTAGGCTTGTATTTAATTTAGTTAAAATTAATATATTATATCAGCAAAATATAGTTGAGAATATTAAATGATATTTAAATACATTTCTTTGTTGTTTAAATGATATTTTTGTTTGTTTGGCATTTCTAATATTGTTTTAAGGTCCTCATAAATGTATTTGATATTACTTATCAATTTATGAAATATTATTTTATCAAAATATATTTGCGAACATTAAATAATATTAAAATAAATATCTTTGTTATTTAAGTGCTATTTTGATTTGTGTAAACGTTGTTTATTATGTCAACAAAATATATAGTTTTGAACATTAAATGATTTTTAAAATAAATTTCTTTGTTGTTTAAATGCTATTTTGTTTTTGGTTGGCATTTCTAATATTGATTTAAGGTCCTCATAATTCTATTCAATATTACTTATGAATTAATGTAAGAGTTTTATATAATATATATATCAGTAAAATATAAATGAGAACATTAAATGATATATAAAATAAAACTTATTTTTGTTGTTATAAGTGGCTCAAGGAATTAAACCGTTGTTATAAAATATTTAAATCTTTTTTATATTATCCTTGGGTAGCAATCTACCGTCATAACAGTTAAAATTTATATAAAAAAATATGTGTGTGTATGTGTGTGTGACACCTTACCTTAAACCCAATTTAATTCAATTTATAAACGCTATCCAAACAGTTAAACTGTTTGCAATAATAATACTGGTTTATCTTTTCTACTAGATTTAGGGCCGGTTGCACAAACAGTAATCAGTGGCTTGATCAGAGATCAGTTGTATGTTGATCTCCAATCAGTGTCGCAAACTCATTTTCAGTTGCACCATTAACAATTAGGACGTGATTGTCGATCAGATCTCTGGTCAAGTTAACCAGCCAATTCTCTTCCATCAACTGTTTGATTCCCCGATCATTGTGTTTATGGTTAACATAACCTGTAACTGTTATTTTCTTGATAATTAAGATTTGTACTTTATAATCTTTATTTATTAAGTAATATTCAATAAGTATGTTTATATATAATTAAATTTATTTTTAATGTGAATTTGATTTATAAGTGTGAAGTATGAAATGTTCAGATGAAGAAGATTTTAATTTATATAATGAGGTTATAGAAAATGTTCAATTTCCAAGACAATTACGGGAAAGATATGAACTTTTGTTTAAATATAGCGATAGAGAATTTGAGATGAGGTTTAGATTGAGTAAACGTTCTTGTGTTTATTTGATAGGATTGTTAAATTATTGCCTAGTACATTTCACATTGAGGAATGTGCCGGTTTCACCAATGTTATTGACATTAAGATTTTTTGCAACTGGCACATTCCAAATAGTAACAGGGGATCTAATAGGTGTCAACAAATCTACTGTATGCAGAATTGTTCGTAGAGTGACTCATCACCTTGCCTTATTGGCTAAAGATAAAATACAACTTAAAGTAGACCAAAGGAATATTTCACTCCTACAAGAAGTATTTGTGTCCATTGCTGGGTTTCCTGGAATTATTGGAAACTTTTCGGTTCACAGAATATTGTGTTAGGTTAGGTTTAGTGACAGTGAAAACAATTGAGTTGATGAAACTATAAAGTTCAAATTTATTAATTAACAAAATAGTATTTTAAGTTAGGCTTAGTGACAATAAAAATAATTAAATTCATGAAACAATAGAGTTAATATTTATTAATTCAAAAAATATATTAAGCTAGGCCTAGTGACAAAAAATATTAAAATTTATTGAATTGATTAATACTGTATAATACTATAAGTGTTTCTTAAAATAAACAATTTACTTTGTCCTCAGCTGTTGCTTTTTAAACTCTCCTCTTGTAATTTTCATAATATATTTTAATTGTTCTGAGGATCTCTGAACAGATGTGGTGTTTTTATTAAAATCATCGGCTAGACTTTTCCAGGCCACCTCTTTCTGTTTACTTGTCACAGCATCAGTTTATTTTATTTTCTATTATCGACACGTATTTTTCCAACAAATACACGCTCATTTGAAGTAAAGTTGGGACTTCTGGATTTCTTTTCACTCATTATGTTATTTTGAAATGATATAAATACTTTAAAAGCTCATTTTATAACCTAACTATAATAATACAATTAATACAAACGTCTATTAATAATTTCAAACAAATGTACGTGTATAAATTAAACAAAACAAATAAAGAAAATAAAGATATTCACAAAGCCAATCTGTTGTATACATTTAGGTTATGTTACAACAGTCAGCTGTTCAAAAATAAAACTTTTTACAGCGTTGCCATGCTACTTTTATTCTATTCCCCGGTCAAATCTGTGGTCAGGTGATCGGAGTTTTTGATCTCTAGTTAACTTTGTTGCAACCCAGATTTTTATTGATCTATGATCAAGCTGATTGACAATCCGGTGATTGAAGAATCAATATGATGTTTGTGCAACCGGCCCTTAATATATCAATATTAAACAAATCAAACATTCAATGATATTTGAAATAAATTTCTGTTTCGTTTACATACTATTTGTTTTGTCTGGCCTTTCTAATATTGATTCAAAGTCCTCATAATTGTATTCGATATTACTTATGAATTAATGTAAAAGTTATATATTATGTCAGCAAAATATAGTTTAGAACATTAAATGATGCTTAAAATAAAACTTCTTTTTTTTATATATGAATCAAGGAATTAAAAAAAGTTTCTAAAATAATTAAATTCCTCTACTTTCTCCTTGGGCAGTAGTAATATACACCGTCACATTCACACGCCTCGGTGGCGTAGTTGGCTAACACGCTTGTTTCATGTAGTCAGACTGCCGAGGAAGGGAGAGGTCAAGGTTCGAATCTCAGTGGGTAAACTAGGGGTGGTTTTCCCTAAATGGTTTACACTCTCTCTCCATATATGCGGGTTCACTTTCTTTAAATTCATCCTTCCCAATTCCTAAACCATTACCGTCACTAGAACGTCAGCGTATAAACCGAACAGGTAGTAACACGCGGTGCTAAATAAAAGAGTTACTATTTATAAATAAAAAATGAATGTCTGTAGGTGTTCGTGTGCGTGTGTGTATGAGGCACCATAACTCAAACAAAATTTATTTAAAATTATAAACAAATATTTAAGCAGGGAAATAATAATAGTATACTTATTCCTAATTTATACTTATATTACTATATATTCTATTTGCTAAAGCTATATTAATGACATATAAGTAATCAATAAAGCTTAACATTTTTTATTCTGGCAAAGTTGTCACGTGTATATTGCCAGCGCCTTTCTGTCTTTAAAACTCCAACGACGTATTCTAGGGCCAGAACGGATGCGTGCAATTTGAAGCAATATATTCTTATCTCAAGTTTGGCAACTATATGGCATGAAGAACCCGGTGAAAGATATTGGGATTCGAATCTATGTTGAGTACACAATCTAAATGTCAAACTCATTTAGTTATGGCTTTCCGATGGTGGGTGAGGTTGGGAATTTGAATACCTGCCAAAGTGTACTGTTGGTCGTTTTCCCTCCACGTAAACGCTAGAACATTTCCTTACTCCTGCCTACCACATTATCTTCGTACACCACCCCCAAGGGTCCATGGTGGTATGGCGGATACCTACATCCGTACATGCTGACAGTAGTTATCAACCAAAACAAATGTTGGTAGGCTTTTGTTGGGACCACGGCCCCTAACTGTGGATTATTAATCACTATGAGGCTTCTATCTGAAGAGAGACCGCTTATTGTGCATAATCAGAGCTAAGGTGGACTTACCACTTCTATGGTTTTACATTACAGCTAGCAGATGGTATCAGTAACGCCAACATTGTCTAAAAGTAACTTTTGTCATCATATTTGGAAATAATTATTATTTACTAATTACTACTATTATTATTACTAAAAACATTATCAATCACTTTTAACAATACTTCCCCAAAGATTACGGTATAATTTACTTTCCATAATCAAATTTAAGACAAAAAAGTCTAGTAATTTCATTTTAGTTTTTCTTTTAACTCTTGTGGCAATTACAGGTTAAATAGAGCGTTAAATTTTACATATAATGGTATTTTCCGTTATTAATATTGTTATAGATGCCCACGCATATCTTTAACATAAATAAATGGTTTTTGATAATAAAGAAGAAGAAACATTCAAAATGTTTGTGAAATAATATAAAGTTTAAATGTTGTAAACATGAGGATTAACACTATTGCCGCCTAACTGGCAACGGTACTCTTTTCTACGTCATCAACCGGCAGCTTCAATCCAGTGGCCATATTTTTTTTTCAGCATATAAGGTCACTTTTATCGTTCTCTTGCTTTTAATAATTAATTTGAATTAAACAGCAAAAGAAAACTTTAATACTAAGCAAACAACCAAACGGTTATTCTTATAACCAAAATCTAACTATTTTAAAATACATTATAACAGTGAATTATCGTATAAAATACAGTTAATAAAATCACGTGCGTGAGTCAACAAGTTGAAGAACAAAATATGTTATAGTTGAGTACTATTGATTTGTATTTAGGCATGTCTATGCTACCCGTTAATAATTTATTACAAATTTGAATAATACAGTGTCTTTTTTTAATATTAATTCGGCTACTAAGTAATATGTGTGTTCTTTTGTGAATATTATTACGGTGTATGAGGGTGTTATCTTCGGAAAATAAACAGCTTTTTAGTTCTCTTTGAATAATTATTTATCTAATATAACCTTAAAGCGTGTGATAAAATAAAATAGAGAGTGTTTCTCAGTGATCGATTACATTATTCGAAAATTTAGGTGTATCAAGACTATAAAATAAATCTTTTAACCCCAAGATTGTGTTGTGTTGCCCTCTAGGCTAAACCTCGAGTTTTAGAATTTTTATAGTAGGCCTATTCCAAAAAAATCTGTGAAGTGTAATAAAAATTACTTGCAAGTCTTTCACCAGTGTTGATTAAATAAATACCAGGCTAAGACTTCAAGTTATAAGTTATTGTATTTTTACTAGAGACTTTGTTACAACTGTTTGAGAAGAGTGAATCTAAAATAGATTTTTGTTAATTATATATTGTGTCCCGCACAACGACGTTGGTAAGTTTGTTTATTTATTAATCGTCTTTTACAAAATCATGAATATAACAGTAATTTATCATAAATTTTCGTACAACTTAAGTCTCAAGTTTTCTTCATGGTTCTTTAATTTCACTTTACGTTGTCCATGATTATGGTATTTTTATACCGAAACATGTCGGAAGAATATAAATCAGCATCATTCAAATGACTGATTATCACAAGGAGTAATGGGATTGAACAAAGATAAGGCTTAGATTTTATAAATAACCTTAAAATAAAAATTATTATATTTTTCATAAACGTTGTAACTAGAACATTTTCATTACTTTATTTAACCTTATAGGGAGATGCTAACCCATTAATTAAATTTTATTACCTAATTTTCAACACTGTTGATCTTTAAACTTTGTTTTTGTCCTTAATTTATTGTATCCAAGTTATATAAATAAATTTTAATATTTTATATGTGTATTTTAGCCTTGTCGTCAACCCATGTTTTAATTCAGTTGATGTTATATAAATTTATTGAAAAATTTTATATATGTCATTTTGTAGCTCATTAAAAGCAAAATAAAATCAATCTTTTGAATATTAAAAGTAACTTAATTCATATATCAATTTTAAAACTATCTAATTCATTCAATTGGAGAGCTATATATTTTGTTATAGCTATTCCAGAGTTTTCTATCTAAAGTTCCAAGTTTATTACCACTCCTTACTTTAAACTACTTTAGAATGTTTTCTGATACGTATTATTATTATTGTTATTGTTGTTATTATTATTTATTATATTTATTATTATCATTATCATCATCATCATCATCATCATCATCATCGCTTCTTACTACCCGTTCGGGTAGTACGCACTTACGCTAATGTGTAATCGTAGGGTGATTGTGAGATGAAATGGAGGACCAACAGTTTAACATGGGATCCGAACCATGGTGAAGGCCTGGCATTCCACAAATTCACAAGTTGTGATTAATACACGTCTTGTCTGAGGTAAAGGAAGGGTTTGGCAATCAAATAAATTTGTGCCGGGACCGAGGAATGAACCCCGGACCCCAGTACAGAAGTCTGACAATTCAACCCTAGACCGCCAGGTCACCAATATGTTGTAATACTGTTAAATTTGTTTATGACAGTTTTTTTCTTCTATGTGTAGTAATAGACATTCAGATTTTTCACATTTATAATGTTGTTAATAATACTAATATTAACACACAAAAAAAGGTATTTTTTTAATTAAGAATTATTTATTCATTACAATAAAAACTAATATGGGATTAAATGCTAATTTTTATTTTGAATTTATATTCTTGAAAAAATTAATAATTAATACTAGGCCATCAACATAACAATACATAGAAAATAAATAAAACAGTCATATAGATTTGTTGTATAGACTTAAAATTTGACTGTCAGAAGTGACAGCTGCTAAACACATGTTTTTGCAGATCATATGGTTTGGCGTAGGGATACATAATTTGGTCTAGTAACTTTTCAGAGCTGTTAGCTGTCATTCAGCACCAAAGAAATCGTGTGAGAGGTAGAGAGAGAGAGTGAGAGGTAGAGAGAGAGAGAGAGAGAGAGGGGGGGGGGAGAGGCAGGCTTAGTTAGAAAGGGTACGTATAACTTATCTAGTTATGGTGGGTGGGAGAGGTCGGGGTTTCGAATCCCCGCTGAGGTGTACTGTCCCTTGTTCTAACTAAATGGTTTCCCTCTACCTCACTCCACGTACACGCTAGAACATTTATACTTTACTCCTTATTTTCACCAACAGTGGTCCATTATGGTATAGCGGATGCCTACATTCCCACCTGTTGATTGTGGGTACCAAACAACCAATTTTATTAGACTTTTGTAATAGCTTCAGACGTTTGAGGCCATTACTGTCTCATATACCTTCTCTATCACTCCCATAACATTCCGATTAAAAGTTTCCTAGCCCTATTCTCACCCACCAATCATACAGGCAATGAAGCTAAGGTGATGAGAGATTACAACATATTTTTCAAGATGCTAGAGTCCTTCCGCCCCTCAAGAGGCTACATCCAATCAACGTACGCCTTGTCTTTCCCTATAAAAGAGCGTCCCGACGATGTGCCGGCCATAATTATGACAGTCGTCGAAGCGATCAAACAGCATAGGCTATGGGGTGGGTTTTTATGTATATTTTCCCACCCCTAACCTACAGATAGCAACTATCAGCCCGTCAGGGCGCCATTGTATATCTATGTGAGTTTTGTTATACGTCCTATGTCGTGTTTGTTTCGAGAGCCCTTCGGGGCTGGTGTTAACTGTTTGTCCTTTATGTTTCTCGTGTTATATTATATATTTATTATTTTCCAAACACCTATATATATATATATATATGTTTGGAAAATAAAATTAATAAAACCTTGTAAACAAACAAACATCATAGAAGGTCAAGGCGTTTGCACCCGCAAAGCAAAGCCGGCGAAGCCACTCGCCATCACCAGTATTTTCAACACTTTGTTTCCACTGGACTAAGTCGACGCCAAACGAGCCATCGTGGGCATGAGTGTCAAGAACCACTTTACTCCCTATGTCCATCTAGAAAAATGCGGAGGGAATTGTACAGTGTATAACCGTACATAGTGGCAAGAACTGTGTAACTACAAGTCAGTCATATCAAAGTTTTTAAGCAACTGTCACCTCCCGCGTCGCATCAGTGGAGAAGGGCGTGGTCATAGAGCTATTGGCAATGGTCCCGTAAATTTAAAGTCGACCCAAGAGAGTGTTGATTGTTGGGCGCCACCTCGTTGGCGATAGTGAGTCTGAACATTAACGAGGAAATTCGTTCAGTCGCCAGATGTAGATATGAAGATTAACACTCCCCCTCGTAAGGTAGACCAGGACAAATAAGGGACCTCTCGGTCAGGGTTCAACTGCTTGGAAGACAACGAGGCTCCCCATTAAACCCATAAGCCTTCATGGGTTTACCATGATCACATCTGCTATGCCTGATAATTCCTAATATAGATTAGAGCAATCCCAACCCCGGAAAATAGGTCCCTAGGGTCACTGTAATAGTTAACAAAACAAATATTTTTCAATAAGCCAGGAGGGCTTACACAAAAAAAAACAGGCTATAAAAATGTATTCCTTAACTCAATTTTAAATTCACATATTATTTTGGTTAAAATATTAGCAATTAAATGTTTGGTTAAGCCTTCGTCTTAAATTCATTAGACAATAGATTCAAGTTCTAAGCATGAATGGAATGTGTGAAGCATATAATTATTTAAATAGTGAAAATATAAGTCGAAACATTAATAGGTTAGTTTAAAAATAAATAGTAAACTACTTTACAATTTTACCACGGAAAACAATTTATTGACTTTACACATACTTCAGGAAATATAAACATTGGGAGCTGCTAGTGGCCACTGCAAAAAAAAATTAAGTGCAAATCTCAACAAAACCTAACGCTACTCTACATTAGACACAATAGTCACTTTCTAAAATAGTGCCATCTAAATACCATATTCAAATACCATCGTCTTTGCGAGAAAAAAAAATATAGCACTTAGCGGTCTCTGCGAGTCCTGCGCGTAACCATACACTTAACGTAGAACTTCAGGGGTGTCCAGTTGGTCGGCCACTTGTGAGTGCCTCCGGTCACTAGCCCGGGTATGCAACCAGTGAAGGAGTACCGCTGATGTGGTCCGTGGTTGACCATACACAGTCTGAGAACCAAACTCCCGTCCCCAGGCGTCGAACCCAGACCCTACAAACCCCATAAATATATAGAATGGATCCAACTAAAAATATAACCCCTCTTTACAAAGATCAATACAATCCAACCGTACCTTCAGAAGTTATAAATACCACTAACATTCAAAGCCCCCAGATTATAGGACTCAAAATTCTAAGTTACTGCTCCAAAACTGTCTGTCAGGTAATATGAGTACACTAATAACAAGCTTAAGTATATAACGTAAATATATTATTTACATAACTATAACCCCTCGCTGCATACAATAACATGTACATAAAATGTTCTGACAATGTATTTATTATACCGGTAGTGCAATTAGAAAAAAATTATAAGTGATCAATCTAATCATATTCTATATAGTAATTACAGAGTGAAAATCCAACTAGTTGACATCACATAAATTGTTCCTCAAAACATTACCACATAGCTGTCCATTTCAGACACCAATTAGTAACATATTACCGTTTAGAAAGAATGACATTAACCTAATTAACCCTTAACTTATTCACTGAAGGGGAGTTTTAATATTACCCAGCCTCACGCCAAGTAGTTTTCCCCCTTCCCGACCGGCCAATTAATTTACTATTATCCCATTAGAACGGGTGAAACTATGTAAACATTATCAAAATACAACCACACTGAAAGTTGAAATAGACAATACATAAGATAAGGATTAATTAATATGAATGGGTCTACCTTACCCCTGCCACAAAACTTCACTCCAAACCCTCCCCATGGAGACAGAGGGTCTTCACAACCCAGGCGTTCAAGTCCAACAAACGTACACACACGAATCCGTACCGCAAAACACTGACTCAAACTCTTCTCATATATCTCAAGTTCTCTCGTAAGCCACGGATAGTTCATAGCGCTGTCGGATGTACTGTAGCGCCACGTAGCGTAAGTAGGCACCCCAGGACGTATCCGACTACTGTGGGCATGCTTCCACAAAAAAAAAAAAAAAAAAAAAAATTTATTTAGCGGGCCAGGATAAATATCGGAGGAGAGATCTATGGGACGGGAAACGTTACACAACACGCAGCCTCCTCAAAAGATTAGTCTGACTAATCATCAAATCTCTTTGAGACGCATGTGCGGTGACCGTATGGTCGTCATCAGTGAGAAAAAAGACGCCAGACTCAAACGGGTCGCCTATCTAGCACCTATCTGGGCGCGTCTTTGTGAGGTGTGGAACCTCATCGACGTCACCGTCGTCGACCGACGGGATATGTGATCGACACCCGTCACACGATACTTCTAAGATTTGATCGACACACTCGTCGGGGATGTATGCGACACCCTAACAGAATCAGCGGATGTCATCGACCTCGAACAACCTACGGTGTGGACACACATCAGAAACCTAGATCTACTACTACTAGATGTGCTACATACTACACACGTCAAATCATCGGTTTGGACTAGTAAATGCTTGATTGTGGACTAAAGACAATTTTACAATCACATCTAAGAGACGTTGTAGAAAAACGTATGAACGATTATATGAGACATTCGTGTAAAAATGTATAATAAATATTTGTCTATAATATAGTGTTTTATTCACACAAAGCCATCCCGTATTTTCCTGTTTGAACATTTTATTATAGTCACCACCGAGTAATGACCTGGAGGCCCGGGGAATAACATTAAATGTTCTCACGGATGTGGAAAGAGGGTCAGTGAAAATCACGGCGCTGTACTGAGCCAGTGCTAGCCCGTGTTTTCCATTTTGAACATGTTTAGTATAATCACCATCGAGTAATTACCTGGGGCCCCGGATGTGGAAAGGGGGTAAAATATGGATGGGGAAAATCACAGCGAGACATTGCCAATAGCTCCCACTTTATGTTGGAAAATCACCGAGAGAGGATACTCCCCCTCCCTCACGGGCCGACACGTCGTGGGAGGAGTGCCTGACTTCCAAGACTGCACGCTCCCCATAAACTCCCACCCAAAACCCTGGGGCACACATTAAAAACAAATGGGCTCACATTATAAACTAATGGGCACACATTAAAAACTAATGGGCACACATTAAAAACTATTGGGCACATATTAAAAACTAATGGGCTCACATTATAAACTAATGGAAACACATTAAAAACTATTGGGCACACATTAAAAACTGATGGGCACACATTAAAAACTAATGGGCTCACATTATAAACAAATGGGCACACATTAAAAACTAATGGGCCCACATTAAAAACTAATGGGCACACATTAAAAACTATTGGGCACATATTAAAAACTAATGGGCACACATTAAAAACTATTGGGCACACATTAAAAACTAATGGGCACACATTAAAAACTAATGGGCTCACATTATAAACTAATGGGCACACATTAAAAACTATTGGGCACACATTAAAAACTAATGGGCATACATTAAAAACTATTGGGCACACATTAAAAACTAATGGGCTCACATTAAAAACTAATGGGCACACATTAAAATCTAATGGGACAGAAATCTAATGAGGCTGGGGTACACATTAAAATCTAATGAGCACACATAAAAATGAAATGATCAATGAGCCCTAGCTAGTGGGTAGGATCCATTGTGATGTGGTGGCCCTCTCCCTGTCTAACGATGCTGGGATGGTTAGTGGGTTGGTGGAGGAGGGTAAATAAACGATACACCACCGACAACCCCAGGATGTGGGTGGGGGGAATAAAGGTAAATCAACCGGATGTGAAAAATAGGTCAATTGACATCAGAATATCTCTCTCTCACGAGGAATAGCCTTGGGGGTGTGACGAGGTCCGGGCTATACTACTACGGCATCGGCATTAATATATGTAGTTGATGACATTCGTCTCGCTATGGATGGTAAGAATATTACTATACTCAACTGACTTGACTTCTCGCAGGCATTTAACTGTGTTAACCACAATATGCTACTACGTAAATTGTTTGAGTCTTATAGGTTTTCTTTGAGTGCTATGCATTGGATGATATCTTATATGAATAGCAGTGGCGTAGCTACATACAGGTTACTTGGACTCAACCCCACCCCCTCCCATAGGCCAAATTTTTTTTTATAAAACCCAATAAAGTAAATACACCAAAATATGAAAAAAAAGGGGGGAAGAGGGGGAGATTGCTTTTACTCAAACTATTGTGTTCGGAACATCACCCCGTCTATACTTTACAAGCGGTTAAATTCTTGCTTTTGGACAAGCAGCTAAATAACTGCTACGCAGCCGTGGGATTGCTTCACGTGCAGCTTTTCACTGCTCAGCAAAACAAAACTGTAAAAGAAGGCATGCTTCTCATAATGTGTGTATGCGGGTGTATACAGGGGGGGGGGGGATAGGGGAGTAGGTAGGCCATGGGCCCCACTGTTTCTTCAAATATTGTTTTCAATTAAGCATGCGCGCGCGCGCACACACACACACACACACACACACTTATGTAAGAAATAATTATTTAGAGGGAGAAGGACGGGAGAACATTTTATTTGTAATATTTGAATATTTAGAGAATGACAGTTGATTTGTCTCCTTTTTCTGGGGGACATAGGGGGTTCAACAAGATGATGAAACCGAGTCAGCGGCCTAAACGTCAGGAAGGGGAAATAAAAAAGCTTCGAGTACCTTCTTCACAGTTTGAATTCGCCACGTTCCCATTGGTGCAAACTCAAACAAGTTGAAGAAGGGTAAGGAGGTAGTGACGAGTAAATAGCGGTCCAACCAAGGTATTAAGTAGGGCTGGAACGAGCAAACTGGACACTCTTGTTTAAAAATCCGGCAGGACTCGGGTGAACCTTGTGTATAATATAGTACTAATACTATTTGTTAAGCATTCAAGATATACTCACATTATAATTGACTTAATCAAGTGTAGTGTGTTAAATATACCATTCCTTCCATTATATCAACGGCGTAAGGCATATTTCATGATGTATTAAATATTAAGGAATTCACAACACAATAAAAGTCTAATCCTTTAGTAACTACACTATACTTTCAATATCTTAATAGCCGAAAATAAGTTATAAAAATGAACGTAACAGACGTATTGTACTCAAATTAATTTTTTTTAAAAACTCTAACTTCAAGAGATATTTAGTTTTCAAAAAAGTCCAGACGATGTCGATGATGATAAAGGGAGTTTGATTAAATGTCTTAGGCACTCCAGTGAATGTGTATATGGGTTTATTATTAATATTTAATCTATATTGACATTTATATTTTGGTAATTTTCATACGCAGTATTATACAGATATGGATATTTTTGAACTTCATTAATTATGAGTTTGCTGTCAAATTCCACTATGCACATAGGTATATTTAAGGTCGATATTAAGAATTAAAAATATTGTATCTACGTAGCCTAATTATTAATACAAATAAACTATACTTCAACTATACAAATTAACATCTTACAAAACTATGGAGAAATTCAAAAATAAAATTAAATTTAAACAAGCAAATTTGCTAGATCACTTAAGTTGGCCCCCCCCACCTCCTCAAAATTAAAATTTAAATACACCACCGTTTTGCACCCAAGTATTACGTTTTGCACCCCAACCCAAGAGACGGTACGACTGTTTATGTTAAGGGGGGGCCAAGTTAAGGGTAGCCCCCCCCCCCCACTATCAAAATGTTGGATTTTTTCATGCCATCTTAAAAGTCCTGTTTTGCACCCAAGTATGGCGTTTTGCACCTGAATAGTTTTTCAAGAAAAAATATTTAAAAAGGAAAAAAGTGTGGGGGGGGGGGGCAAGTTAAGCGTAGCCCCCCCCTCCCACTCACTGATTGGGGTTTTTTTCAACGCCAAAATAAATGTCCTGTTTTGCACCGTTTTGCACCCAAGTATGGCGTTTTGCACCTGAATAGTTTTTCAAGAAAAAAATATTTAAAACGGAAAAAGGTGGGGGGGGGGCAAGTTGAGTGTAGCCCCCCCCCCCATCAATAATTAAGTTTTTTTAATGCCAAAATAAAATTCCTTTTTCGCACCATTTTGCACCCAAGTATGGCGTTTTGAACCCTATTAGATTAGCGAGAAAAAAATATTTTTAAAATACAAAAAAATCAAATCTTTGGACTCTCCTAGCGGGGGAGCAACTGGCTTGCCATGTGAATTTGTGATACAGTATTGCCTTGTTTTTTTAAGTTATTAATTGGCACCCCATATAGTTCAAAAACACATGTTGCCACTTCCAAAATTCATGAGTGGAGAGGGAGAGGGAGGGGGGTTTGTAGGGCAGGGATGTGTGGCGAAGGGGAATGGTAAATCTCATGTTACTTGTTACAACATTATTGACTGTAACTTCCATAGATTCTGTAATATAAAAGTCCACACTAACTAAAATTAAAGCTAATAAATTTTTCTACAATTTGGCTGACAGCTTATTTTCTCCTGAATTAAAAACGTGGATTTTACAATTCTTTCTGTTTCTGAATATAGATACTAAATTGTTTGAATGATTTTGTTCAAAATTGAATGGCTATACTTTGGTAGTTTGTGTTGATTTTGACACTAATCTTTATATTAACGGTAGTTTATTTAAGAGTGAATTTTGAAAACTACAAATATTTAGAGAAGGCTCTACCAATTTTGTTTAAATTTTATATCGCACTAGTGTTTGATCTGACAAATAACACTGTACACTTGAGTAAAAATTTATTCTAGTGTAGTTTAATAAAGAATCATTTCTGTAAAGTCAAAAGATTTTCGAAAATGGCTTTAACGGTTTCGTTAAATATGTAAATCTGGGGATTTTTCAAAATGACAAATAGAAATGTAAACTTGCTTTTTATGGAAAAATTCACTAAAGGGTAGTTTACCAAAGACTGATTTTTTTAAATCAAATTTTAAATGTTTTGAAAATAATGTTAACGATTTGGCTCAAAATGGGTATCTGGCAAGTTATTTACAATAAAAATAATTTCATAATTATTGGTTTTTCTTAAACAATACATTTAACACTAGTGCTGATTACTTATATTTGAACAATTGTAGTTTAAAAAAGAAAAAAATTGAATTCCATTGTTTTATGCCTGTTCAGCTTATAGGCATATATTATTATTACTCTAATGGGGTAGGGAGGAGAAAGAAATCATTTTAGAGGTGATCTACCTGCACTTTCGTGGGAGAGTGGAAAACTATTGAGGAAAAAATACCCCCAGTAGGCACGATCGGTATTCGAACATCGATCTCCCCATCTCCAGCAGGCCAGTCTAACAGGAAATTGACGCCTTGGACAATTCTGCCACTGAAGTGGGTTTTTTGAAAATAGATTCTACAATTTTGCCAATTGAGGACTATTTTACACGATTTAATAATAATGTATGTTGATTTTAATAAAATATATTAATTTAAGTTTAGTTTATATATGATAAATTTTAGAAAATTTGAAATCTTTCAAAAAGTATTTTAATATGTTATTTAAATGGGTGTCTGTTAATTGTTTATCATGATAAATAAGAAGATATATTTACTTTTAACAAATATAAATAATTTGAGGGTAGTTTACGAAAAAAAAAACATTTTGAAAATTTGAAATATTAAAAAAATGTTTGGTCAATGTTGTTTGATTTGTTTGATAAAATGGTTTCTATTGTACTTAAAAAATTATAGTTTTCCGAGGAAAACTTAAGTGGGGTTTACAAATTATTTTTTTTTCTAAATTGGGGGAGGGGGGGGGTTCTACACTTAACTTGGCTACCGAACATTTTTAACTTTAAATTTATTTATTTTTCTTAAAAAACTATTAAGGTCCAAAACGGTGCTAAATATGTATAAAACGTTGTTATATATACATTCTTAATTTGAGGGTGTGGGGGCTGGAGGGAAGGTCCAACGACTTAATTCTTTTGTATACTAGATATTTTTTGCTAGCGAATCTATTAGGTTGCAAAACGCCATACTTGGGTGCAAAACAGGACATTTATTTTGGCATTGAAAAAAACCCCAATCAGTGAGAGTGGGGGGAGGGGGGGCTACGCTTAACTTGACCCCCCCACTTTTTCCCATTTTAAATATTTTTTTCTTGAAAAACTATTCAGGTACAAAACGCCATACTTGGGTGCAAAACGGTGCAAAACCGGACTTTTAATATGACATGAAAAAAATCCAACATTTTGATAGTGGGGGGCTACCCTTAACTTGCCCCCCCCCTTAACATAAAGTCGTACCATCTCTTGGGTTAGGGTGCGAAACGTAATACTTGGGTGCAAAACGGTGGTGTATTTAAATTTTAATTTTGAGGAGGTGGGGGGGCCAACTTAAGTGATCTGAAATGCATGCAATGAGTAGGCTACGTCAGCTAAGCACCCAGGATACGTGGCGAAACCAAAGAGACTCGACCTTTCCACAAGTTTGTTAACGTTTAAAGGAGCTAGCCTGATATAGTAATTACATTTACATGACCAAAAGTTTTTCAATGTTTACTTGGGTTCCTCAATCATTTTTAATTATTATTCACAATACATTATTTACCCAGTTGATGCGAGTATTATTTTTAAATTTTGCTGGGAAAGGTAGGACAGTTGCTAATGCTAGAACTGCTGGACAGGATGAAGGGTTTTTGGATGAATCAGTGACAGTGGATGCGCCAGAACCTCCAGAAGAATTAAACCAACTGCCTAGTTCTTCAGAAACAAGTGCCACAGGGAAAAGAATAGTACCACGAGTCATACTTGTAAATTGGGTTCGTTGAGACGAGTAGACCTAACAACAAAACACAAATTGCGTAATTTGCGGCAAAGTGTTGCCAAACAGTGCAATGTTCCCAACAAAAATGAATACGCCGTCATTTTGAGGGGTTTCTTCCAGAATGCAAGGCCACACCGATTGATTTCTTCAGAAAGGAAGTACGGGGAACTTACACAAGACCATAAAATTATATCCTATCACTCAAAAACAGTTGATGAAAAAACCTTTGATGGCGTCCTGCCAAGATGCTTCAAGCCGGCGAAGCCCAAATACCATCGCTGAAAACCTTATCAAGCCTTACGTAGAGGACATTGTTATTATTATTATTATTATTATTAGCACCGCGTCTTACTACCCGTTCGGGTTATACGCACTTACGCTAATGTGTAATGGTAGGTTGACTGTGAGATGAAATGAAGGACCTACAGTTTAATGTGGGATCCGAACCACGGTGGAGGCCTGGCATTCCCCACATGAGGACATTGTTGATTGGATGAGAGATAGAAAAGCTACGAAAATAAATCCTTTGTCAAATGACTCAATCTCTCGACGAATCGGGGACTTAGTGGAGGACGTGAAAGCTACTTAATACTTTCACGAACAAAATTCACTTAATTTTCGCTCCAATTGGCTATTTGGCCGTGTCGGCCATTTTAAAAGTATTTGTGCGCTACCATACTTGGAGTCTTTTCAAGAGGACACGATCCGTTATCGATTGACACAACTGGTGATGACATTTTCAAATTGATAGGTGCATTTTTCATAGTGAGTGGCATCCCATTTGATAATTGCTTTGATGGGTGCACAGAAAGTGGTGATAAGGCCAGGTCTTGGACGAAAGTGTGAGAATTATTAATTTTATCAAATCATGACCCAGTAAGGTTTACCAAGGGTAGATTTCCCTAAATGGTTTTCCACTCTACCTGCATGAAAATGTGGGTACACTTAACTTCCTCGTCCATAAATACAAATATCTGTTTTTTTAATGCGATTATATCTGAAGTGTCTTTCATATTGTTATCAAAATATTGTTTAGTTCTACTATTGTAGGAAAACATCATGTAGTTACAACAATAAACAACACTGTAGTCCAGTGATAGTTTACCTGCCCTCTGTGTTTCTCAACCGGGCTTGGGACCGGCTTGTGGCCACATTACCCGAGTTCTTTGGGACCTTAAGATGATAACAAAATCACGTCATCATCAGAAAGTCCAAAAGATAGAAGTTCTTGTATGGAAGAAAAATAGCCTAGTTACAGGGTAAACCTACAAGGTTCTTCTAGTTTGTAAAATTCTTATGTTTGATTATAACGCACCATTTTTACATGCTTTGTTATTGTTTTAAATACAATACATTTTTAATGGAATTACTTTTAAGGATTGTTTAAATTGAAAAAAAAAATATTACCTGTACACGAGAATCGAACCAGAGACCTTAGGCTTATTACACCAATGCTCTTATTAGTGAACTGCCAAGAGTGGTTCCACGCCCAAGGTCATTCTTTACTCATGTTTTAAGGCAGACGAGCTCTGCAAACCATGAGTGAAGAATGGGTAACTCAGTGGTCACAGCATTCAAGTACAAAGCAGAAGGTCCCGGGTTCAATTCGAGTGTCCAGGTTTCAATTTTAAGAGTAAGGTTATAACCGTAACTAGCAAATATAATAGCTTGGTTATTTAATGCTTCATTATTATCACTATTATTATTATCACCGTGTCTTACTACCCGTTCGGGTTACACGCACTTACACTAATGTGTAATGGTAGGGTGATTGTGAGACAAAATGGAGAACCTACAGTTTAACGTGGAATCCGAACCACGGTGGGGGCCTGGCATTCCCCACATTCACAAGGTTTCTTGTCAGAGGTGAAGGAAGGGTTTGGCAATCAGATAAATCTGTGCCGGGACCGAGGATTGAACCCCGGACCCCAGCACAGAAGTATGACACCTTACCCATCGACCACCAGGCCACCATCATTACTATCAAGGTTAAAATAGTTTTTTTTAATATTCTTAACTCGGATAATTTCGATAAAATTGCGGTAATCCAAACATTAGTATAAAATTGTCCAAATCTGACTTTTTTAAAATTTATTTAGCGCCGTGTCTTACTACCTGTTCGGGTTATACGCTTAAGTACTAATTACGCTAATGGGTTAGGAATTTGGAAGGTTGAATTTAGAGGAAGTGAACTTACATTTGCGTGGAGGGAGATTGGGAAACGGTTTAGGAAACCCCCTCCCCCCAATTCCTCCGATAGAGATTTGACCTCGATCTACTATTTTTCCCCTTACAAGAACTCTATCTCAAAGAACTAAACTGTCACGATCGTATTTCGCATAATACTACGCGCGCATTCTATGTAAATACTACTACGTGTGCATACTACTTAAGTAACACTATGCACGCATACTAACTAACACTATGCATGCATACTAACTAGCAACAC
This sequence comes from Timema cristinae, assembly GCA_039000515.1. Taxonomy (NCBI): domain Eukaryota; kingdom Metazoa; phylum Arthropoda; class Insecta; order Phasmatodea; family Timematidae; genus Timema; species Timema cristinae. The sequence goes on from JBCFYV010011172.1 coordinate 106,158,443, forward strand.
TATTTAAGCATACTAACTAACACTATGCATGCATACTAACACTGGGCTAGTTTCTTAGTCAGACAAAGGGCCAGTTTCATAGTCAAATTTAGTACGCCTCAAGTGCGGCGCTACACTAAGCACATGACGACACCTACCTAAACCAGAATGGAATGGGCCGTTCTCTCATAGGAAACTGGCCCATTCCATTCAATTTCAGGTAGGTGTCGTCATGTGCTTAGTGTAGCGCCGCACTTGAGGCGTACTAAATTTGACTATGAAACTGGCCCTTAGTACGCCTAAAGTGCAGGTCGATACTAAATACAGGACGTCACTTACCTAGACCAAAATGGAATGGGCCAGTCTCGCAAATGAAACTGACCCATTCTATTCAAGTTTAGGTAGGTGACGTCCTGTATTTAGTAAAGCGCCGCACTTAAGACGTACTAAGTCTAACAATGAAACTAGCCCATTTGACCCATGCTACTTTCTTGGCAAGTGTCCTCTCATATCTGAAAAAAAAGATCTAGTAGACTCGACCTTGTTAGGGCATGGAAAAAGTAATGAGAACTAACAACAATATATAAGTATTTAACAAAACACAGAATTAATAATTTTACTGAAACAGAAATGATAGACTTGAGATTTATTTTATCTACCTCACCTGTAAAAAAAAACATGCAAACGTATGTTAAAACATTGAATGGGTTTGTTAGATTTAGAAAAATACATCAGTTGAGACTTTTCTAGAAAAATATCAACAGAATGAACTCAAACAATTAGATAATAAAAAAATAAAAATTATCATGTCATTAAATAACACAATGTCAATATTTGCTGGTTTTTTTCAAAAGTAAATCTAGGATTCTCTTACAATTAACAAAACAAGTAATTGCAGTAGGCCTAGAAATCAATTCAATGTTCAATAAAATTAAACAAAACAGCAATTAACATAAACACACTAGTAAAAATAACGTTATTAATCTCACATATTAAGAGACAATATCAACAATAAAACTTAGTTACAAATCATAGAAAAAATTAAAATTAGTATCAAAAAGACAAACATTATAATCAAACACAGTAACAAAATATTAAATACTAGAGAACGTAAATTCTGTATTAATTTAAAAAAAAAAAGAGAATAAAATAAGATTAGTATTGAGATTCATAAGACCTAATTAAATATACAAAATTATATGATTCAAATTACAAATTATTGGTTTGGGTAGAACAATTAAAGTTAATGGAAAAAAATATTAGTTAGCTATTTCAAACAAATTTAAATAAATTAAGAGCATTCAACTAAAGGTTATGTAGCCAGTAAAAATATTACACCAAATATAAATCACTAGAATAAAACTAACCAAGTGTTATAAGAACGCCATTACTTTAAGCAATAGAAAAATGTACACACAAAAATATCATTCTCATCCAAAATATTATAAAGAACATTAGTAAATATCTGATACAAACATATGTTAGACAAACAATGATAGGATATTAGTCGATATCTGAAACAAACTAGTTAAACAATGATTGGATATTAGTCGATATCTGAAACAAACTAGTTAAACAATGATAGGATATTAGTCGATATCTGAAACAAACTTATGTTAGGCAAACAATGATAGGATATTAGTAGATATCTGATAAAAAATTATGTTAGACAAACAATGATTCGATATTAGTCGATATCTGAAACAAACATATGTTAGACAAACAATGATTGGTTATTAGTCGATATCTGAAACAAACTAGTTAAACAATGATTGGATATTAGTCGATATCTGAAACAAACTAGTTAAACAATGATAGGATATTAGTCGATATCTGAAACAAACTAGTTAAACAATGATAGGATATTAGTGATATCTGAAACAAACTAGTTAAACAATGATTGGATATTAGTCGATATCTGAAACAAACTAGTTAAACAATGATTGGATATTAGTCGATATCTGAAATAAACTAGTTAAACAATGATTGGATATTAGTCATATCTGAAACAAACTACTTAAACAATGATTGGATATTAGTCGATATCTGAAACAAACTAGTTAAACAATGATTGGATATTAGTCGATATCTGAAAAAAACTTATGTTAGACAAACAATGATTGGATATTAGTCGATATCTGAGACAAACTTGTGTTAGACAAACAATGATTGGATATTAGTCGATATTTGAAACAAACATATGTTAGACAAACAATGATTGGATATTAGTAGATATCTGAAACAAACTTATGTTAGACAAACAATGATTGGATATTAGTCGATATCTGAAAAAACTTATGTTAGTTAAACAATGATTGGATATTAGTCGATATCTGAAACTAACTTATAATTTACACTTAGATTTATTAATTAGTGATATATTGGTTCTTCGTTCATCCAAAATTATATTCAACTTTAATTTAACTGTCTTAAACTATAATATAGTTGTATCTCGTTGACCCTACAATGTCTTAAACTATAATATAGTTGAATCTCGTTGACCCAACACTGTTTTAAACTATAATATAGTTGAATCTCGTTGACACTTCAGTGTCTTAAACTATAATATAGTTGAATCTCGTTGACCCTACACTGTGTTAAACTATAATGTAGTTGAATCTCGTTGACCCTACACAGTCTTAAACTATAATATAGTTAAATCTCGTTCATCCTACACTGTCTTAAATTATAATATAGTTGAATCTCGTTGACCCTACACTGTTTTAAACTATAATATAGTTGAATAACGTTGACCTTACAGTGTCTTAAAAAATAATATAGTTGAATCTCGTTGACCCTACACTGTCTTAAACTATAATATAGTTGAATCTCATTGACACTACACTGTCTTAAACTATAATATAGTTGAATCTTCGTTGACCCTACACTGTCATAAACCATAATATAGTTGAATCTCGTTGACACTACACTTTCTTAAACTATAATATTGTTAAATCTCGTTCACCCTTCACTGTCTTAAACTATAAAATAGTTGAATCTCGTTGACCCTACACTTTGTTAAATTATAAAATAGTTGAATATAGTTGACCTTACACTGTCTTAAACTATAATATAATTGAATCTCATTCATCCCACACTGTCTTAAACTAAAATAAAGTTGAATCTCGTTGACCCTACACTGTCTCAAACTATAATATAGTTGAATCTCGTTGACCCTACACTGTCTTAAACTATAATATAGTTGTATCTCGTTGACACTACACTGTCTTAAACTATAATATAGTTGTATCTCGTTACCTACACTGTCTTAAACTAAAATAAGTTGAATCTCGTTGACCTAACTGTCTAAATATAATATAGTTGAATTCGTTGACCTACACTGTCTTAAACTATAATATATGTATCTCGTTGACCTACACTGTCTTAAACTATAATAAGTTGTATCTCGTTGACCCTACATGTCTTAAACTAAATATAGTTGAATCTCGTTGACCTACATGTCTTAAACTATAATATAGTTGAATCTCGTTGACCCTACACTGTCTTAAACTATAATAAGTTGAATCTCTGACCTACACTGTCTTAAACTATAATATAGTTGAATCTCGTTGACCCTACACTGTCTTAAACTATAATATAGTTGAATCTCGTTGACCCTAACACTGTTCTTAAACTATAATATAGTTTGAATCTCGTTGACCCTACACTGTCTTAAACTATAAATAGTTGAATCTCGTTGACCCTACATGTCTTAAACTATAATATAGTTGAATCTCGTTGACCTACAACTGTCTTAAACTATAATATAGTTGAATCTCGTTGACCCTAACATTACTTAAATATAATATAGTTGATATCTCGTTGACCTACACTGTCTTAAACTATAATATAGTTGAATCTCGTTACCCTACACTGTCTTAAACTATAATATAGTTGAATCTCGTTGACCTACATTTTAAACTATAATAGTTGATTCGTTGACCCTACATTAAACTATAATATAGTTGATCTCGTTGACCACACTGCTTAAACTAAATGTTGAATCTCGTTGACCTACACTTCTTAAACTATAAATAGTTGAATCGTTACCAAATTTTAAACTATAATATATTGATCTCGTTGACCTACCTTCTTAAACTATAATATAGTTGAATCTGTTGACCACACTGCTTAAACTATAATATAGTTGAATCTCGTTACCTACATGTCTTAAACTAAATATAGTTGAATCTCGTTGACCCTACACTGTCTAACTATAATATAGTTATTCGTACCTACACTGTCTTAAACTATAATATAGTTGAATCTCGTTGACCACAATTATTATAATAGTTATTCGTTGACCTACATTCTTAAACTATATATATTGAATCGTTACTAAAGTCTTAAACTAAATATAGTTGAATCTCTGACCCTACATTTAAACTATAAATAGTTATCGTTACCCACTGTCTTAAACTATATATAGTTGAATTCGTTGACCTAATATCTAATATAATATAGTTTATCTCGTTGACCCTACACTGTTTAAACTATAATAAGTTGAATCTCGTTGACCTAACACTGTCTTAAACTATAATAAGTTGAATCTCGTTGACCTACACTGTCTTAAACTATAATATAGTTGAATCTCGTTGACCCTACACTGTCTTAAACTGTCTTAAACATATATATAGTTGAATCTCGTTACCTACACTGTCTTAAACTATAATATAGTTGAATCTCGTTGACCCTACACTGTCTTAAACTATATATAGTTGAATCTCGTTGACCCTACAATGTCTTAAACTATAATATAGTTGAATCTCGTTGACCTACACTGTCTTAAACTATAATATAGTTGATTCGTTGACCCTAACTGTCTTAAACATAATATAGTTAAATCTCGTTGACCCTACAATGTCTTAAACTATAATATAGTTGAATCTCGTTGACCCTACACTTCTTAAACTATAATATAGTTAATCTCGTTAACCTACATTACTTAAACTATATATAATTGTAATCTGTTGACCATAACCTGTCTTAAATAATATATATAGTTGAAATCTCGTTGACCACCCTACTACTGTCTTAAACTATAATATAGTTGAATCTCGTTGACCTACACTTGTCTTAAACTATATAATAGTTGATATCTCGTTGACCCTAACACTGTCTTAAACTATAATATAGTTGAATCTCGTTGACCCTACACTGTCTTAAACTATAATATAGTTGAATCTCGTTAACCTACATTCTTAAACTATAATATAGTTGATCTCGTTGACCCTAACTGTCTTAAACTATATATATAGTTGAATCTCGTTGACCCTACACATGTCTTAAACTATAATATAGTTAATCTCGTTGACCCTACACTGTCTTAAACTATAATATAGTTGAATCTCGTTGACCCTACACTGTCTTAAACTATAATATAGTTGAATCTCGTTGACCCTACATTGTCTTAAACTATAATATTTTTGAATCTCGTTGACCCTACACTGTCTTATACTATAATATAGTTGAATCTCATTGACCCTACAGAGTCTTAAACTATAACATTAATATCTCGTTGACCTTAAACTGTCTTAAACTATAACATAGTTGAATCTCGTTGACCCTACACTGTCTTAAACTATAATATAGTTGAATCTCGTTTACCATACACTGTCTTAAACTATAATATAGTTGAATCTCGTTGACCTTAAACTGTCTTAAACTATAATATAGTTGAATCTCTTTGTCCCTACAGTGTCTTAAACATTAATATAGTTGAATCTTGTTGACCTTAAACTGTCTTAAACTATAATATAGTTGATTCCCGTTGACTCTACACTATCTTAAACTATAATATAGTTCAATCTCGTTGACCCTAAACTGTCTTAATATATAATCTAGTTGAATCCGGTTGACCATACACTGTCTTATACATTAATATAGTTGAATTTCGTTGACCTTAAACTGTCTTAAACTATTATATAGTTGAATCTCGTTGACCCTAAACTATCTTAAACTATAATATAGTTGAATCTCGTTCACCATACACTGTCTTGAACTATAATATAGTTGAATCTCATTGAACCTACACTATCTTAAACTATAATATAATTGAATCTCGTTGACCCTTCACTGTCTTAAACTATAATATAGTTGAATCTAGTTGATCCTACACTGTCTTAAACTATAATGTTGTTGAATATCGTTGTACCTATACTATCTTAAGCTATAATATAGTTGTATCTAGTTGTCCCTACACTGTCTTAAACTATAATATAGTTGAATCTCGTTGACCCACATTGTCTTAAACTATAATATAGTGTAATTTCGTTGACCCTACAGTGTTTTAAACTATAATATAGTTGAATCTCGTTGACCCTACACTGTCTTAAACTATAATATATTTGAATCTCGTTGACTCTAAACTGTCTTAAACTCTAATATAGTTGAATCTCATTGACCCTACACTGTCTTAATATATAATATAGTTGAATCTCTTTGACACTACACTGTCTTAAACTATAACATAGTTTAATCTCGTTGACCCTAAACTGTCTTAAACTGTAATATAGTTGAATCTCGTTGACCCCAAATTCTCTTAATATATAACATAGTTGTATATCGTTGACCCCAAACTGTCTTAAACTAGAATATATTTGCAGTAAAATTAGTTAGAGTACTTATTGACATTTTATTTGCTGATTTGTTAAAACCTCAACAAAGGAACTTTAAACAAATGTTTATTTAACACTCGGGATGTGCGAAACTTTTATTTTACTTATTAAAACATCAACTTCAACTTCGTTTGGAAACAAATTCAGGCTTTGAAGCATCGCCAATAATAATATCGACAGTTATTTAATGTAATTACTGTTAATTTACCACCATTTTGTTCTGTTTTGTACGTTACAAATTAATATTCATATAGAACCATGTGAAGTAACTGAAATTACAGGGTTACTACCTCTCTGGCCCCCTCGCCACAGCCCTCGGGCTATATTAGTGACGTGTTGTTATTGTGAGGAATTTGTAAACATCGTGAACATATAGTCCGTATTGGTGACCTGGTGGTCTAGGGGTAAGGTGTCAGACTTCTATGCTGACGGCCGGGGTTCAATCCTCGGTCCCGGCAAAGATTTATCTGATTACCAAACCCTTCCTTCACCTCTGACAAGACATCTTGTGAATGTGGGGAATGCCAGGCCTCCACCGTGGTTCGGATTCCACGTTAAACTGTAGGTCCTTCATTTCATCTCATAATCACCCTACCATTACACATTAGCGTAAGTGCGTATAACCCGAACGGGTAGTAAGACGCGGTGCTAATAATAATAATAATAATAGTCCGTATTTGTGTATGAAGGGTGATATCTGAGTATGAAAAAACTATAGACCATTTTCTGTATGAAGGGATAGTACGTGTTCCCCCGAATCGATTTTCAAGAATGGATAATTGGTGAATCATTATCGATTTTTGAGAATTGATATTTGGTGATCGATGATCGAGAGGGTTTAAAACACGGATATTTTCTACTGTGGATGACCCCTCGTTCCAGCCCTCGGGCGTGACGCGTTGTTATTGTGAAGAATTTGTAAACATCGTGAACATATAGTCCGTATTTGTGTATGAAGGGTGATATCTGAGTATGAAAAAACTATAGACCATTTTCTTTCCCCGCGGGGGTAACCCCTTTATATGTTTCCTGGTGGTAGCGTCTAATAAAACGCGGATATTATAAAATATACATTTATTCGACGTAACTAAAAAAAAAATCCGTTCATATCGAAAACGGTCTATATTTTCAAAAAAAGTTCCTTCATATCAAAACCGGCCTATAGCCCTCCAGTAGCCTTGGATATGTTGATTGCCTCACAACAGTCTTGGCGAGGACTTCGTGAAAGTTAATATAAGAGTATGAAAAAACTATAGACCATTTTCTGATAATTATAGTACGTGTTCCCCCGAATCGATTTTCAAGACATGTAGATTGATAATTGGTGATGGATTATCGATGATTGAGAGGGTTTAAAACACGGATATTATGATTAATTATGAGGAAGCCCTCTCACCTACAGCGCCTGCAACATCTTTGGCGGGGACCATAGACTCTAGAGCAGCAGCCGTTGCTGGGGACTATAGAATATGTTATCTTACAATCTCCATTTACTACTTGAAACATCACTAGAACGAGTTGTTATTGTCGGAATATCCTGTTGGTTACCCCCAGGGCGTTCAACGGTTAGTCGCAGAGTTTAGAAGGACATGAAATAATTTATACCCTGTTCGGTAAAAGATAAACTATAATACTTATTTGATCAGTGGACATGGTTTGACATCCCATTCAAATAAGTAATATTAACAGCTCGTATTACTAACCGATCGGGTTATACGCACTTATGTTGACGTGTGAGATGAAATGCATAACCTTGATATTAGTGGAAAAACAAAAATGAGAGAGTATAAATAGGCCTCAAAATCAATACAGTCGATCATTATAGTAACTGATTGCAGCCGATTACCATTAAAAAACTGGAAAACCATATAGCAAACCCCCCCAGTTCCCCCGATCGAGATTCGAACCTCGATCTCCCCATCCTCAGCAATCGAGCTCAACACGACACGCGCGTTAGCCAACTACGCCACCGATGCGGGTGATAGACTCTTATTAGGTCATCGACCGGTCGATCACGATCAACAAGTTGCCGACCCCTGTTTTAGATTATCAATGCCGACAAATTAATAATCTTGAAAGCAACAGTTATTAAATACCTACACCTACTGTCGTACCACGATTGAGTTCTATAATACACACTCTAAAGATTAGAACCAATAGACACAGTAGAAGTGAAGGATCTACATACAATATAATACAGACCTAAAGTATAGGTTATTTGATTGAGTATTTGTTCACCACACTAAAATACGATAACGAATGTATTTAATTTTCAACTTGCAAAGAATTGTTTAAAGATCACTGAGAAAAATGGCTTTCAATCTATTATGTGTAACGATTTTTTTTAAATTATTTGTATGATGACAGATTTGCACAGTTAACTTATTATTATTACATTTTATAATAGTTGTTATTTTCCTCCATCGCTTCTAACAAGTCTAATGACGTAGAGACCAGGAAGGTAATATTAAAAGAGTATGTACCAGAGAAAGGAGAATGGGAACAAACGCATCCTCAGTGCACCTATCCGGGATTTCAACCGTAGCCTTCCCATCACCATCAGACCAACTCATCCTTTAGTCCACGTATGCACTGATGTGTTTATTTTAATTTAGTATGGGAAGGAGGAACGAGATTAATTATATTTGAAGAACTTTTAGCGGGGTTGGCAGTACTGATAGTGTACCACACTTTAAAAGCGGAGTGAGTATTTAATCCTTGTTTGGGTTCACTAGTGTTTCTGCTGTACGTATAAGTTTAGAGGCATTTTCTTAAAATTCACCTACATCTTCCTGTTCAATTTGGTAGTATAGTCACTGGTAACCAGTGTTATCACAATGAGATACTGCTACTACTTCCTTTTCTTTTCTTTAGCGCTTGGCAACAGATGCAAGCACTATAAATATACAAAACAATGCTAAGATAAATGCAATACCATGAACAATAAAGGAATGAATCATATAGCTACTGTGAAATCTCTTAACAAAAAAAAACATTTAAAATATATTTCTAAACAATCTAAAGTAAACTCTTTTTTTTCTAAATAATAAATGAATAAAAGTAATGAACTGTAGATATATTCCAAGCAAGTCATAAATTTAGTCTTTCTTGTATGATAAAAATCCAATTCAGAAAAACTAATATTATAAATAATAATGACTGTTAAAGATGACTATTAGCTTTTTAAAGACATTTTATTGAGTTGTAGATAGAATTTATTTGGCTTGAATGTTAGTAAAGCACTTATAAATAATTGCGCAACGATCTTTAAAAAACTTGTAGGATGTTATAAGGATTTGCAACAAAAGATATAATTATCAACCCATCATGGAAGAGTGGTCAGGTACCTTCCCTTAATAAATAAAAGGGTGTGTGTGTGTGTGTGTGTTAAGATCTCCAGCACCATAGTGCTACGTTGTGACAGAATCTGTCAGCACAGAACAAATGTATCTCGAGTGCTCATCTAGACAAGTATTCCAAATATACCGGGTAGAACGCGAAAAATATAGCTCCCTTCACATTCTTCAACCCCCTTTCCTCGTTTACCATCTTAAAAATGGATAAAGTTCTTGAGCTGAATAATTAAAATCTGTAATTTTTAACCCTTTTCCAATTAAAGAGGGAAAAAAGGGAAACTATGGATATACCTGTTTAGATCATTATAAAAATATAAAATGTTTACAAGTCCCGCTGATAACGGGACCTACATATACTCGCTGAGTATTCTGTGCTCGTACGTACGCGCGCTCAAAACAGACACAAGTGCAGTTTGTGAGTCGGAGATAATTCACATCAAGTGTCCTGGAGCTAGTGGCCGTTTGACGTAAGGAGTTTGAGAGGAGATTCCTTTAACACCTTTTATTGACACTAAATACTACAGTCTGATTATCATAGGAAGCCTCTTATTTTAAAACAGGAAACTCATGTTGCCACAATTGTATTTAACTTTTTAATTAATTTAATTAGTAATTTAGTAGTAGTTATACAGTAATCAATAATTATAATAGCAAGATTTTTGATAACTTTTTATAAGGGCCTGATTTAGAACGGTGGAGGCGCCCGGGTTATAAGTTGAAAGGCCCAATATTTAACAAATAATTTCCTTTTTTATTTACGAAACTTACTGTTAAAACCTCGATGTTAAACATATTATTCAAAGAAGTAGCTACTGTCATTATGCTAAATTATATTTGTTTGAAACAAAACCAAAGTTTTTATTAACCATAGTTTTTAGTTGATCTTGTTGACGACAGAAGATAATGTCAAAACTTTGAAAATAAAAATATTTGTATTGTATTCATAAACAAGTTTGTGGATTTGTGAAGACTCTGAGGCTTTAGCCCCTGTCGCCCTCTCTTAAATCTGGACCTACTTTTAATATTAACTTTATAATTAATAAATATAATAAGACATATTTCTAGAGTGCGAAATTTTAGTACTTGCTTTCAATCAAAGTTGTGAAGTAATTAGTGTTATTGCCCTACATCCTTACGGCGGGATGTGTACCCGGTTACTTCCCGCAGTCGGAAGGGCCGCTGATGATGGCCGAAAATGGATGTTTAAACTTGTCCATAATGTTTGAGAGTGAACTTATTAGCCAGATGAACTTGTATTTATAGGATAGGAGAGAGGTGTGGGGTATAGACGTTAAAAACACAAACATAACAATTTTTACAATATTTATTTGGTCATGAATATTTACAATATATAAACATAACTGGTTTTGTTTACAATATGAGGGATTAGTGGCCTCGGTACTAAATAAAAATTTATACAAACAATTTATTATAATTAAAATATATATAAATAAATAATTAACTAGAAAAAAATCAGGTAGGCGGAGGATTGCACTGGCAAATAAAAAAATATAAAAAAGTAACCCGGGTGCATAAAAAAATTAAAAAAAATATGCTTGTTTTCATGCAGAAAAAAAAATGGAAAAAAAAAAATCTTTGAAAAATGATATGTCGGTGGAACTGTCTAGAGTGAAAGAAAGTAAAAGGTGATTATTCGGCCCGTCTAAATAATCACCTTTTAATCGTGGCGAGCGCGTTTGCAAGGACTTTGATACCCAAACGGCAACGTATTATAATCATCGATTATCCGGCGTTTGGTGTACACCGGCCGGTAAACCTTACTCTGCGAAACGGTACATACAGTCGCAAGACCTTTTCTTATAATTTTGTGCGGTATCTGTATGTACCGTTCCGCGGCCTGTTCGGTGACCATCGCTTTCAGAACGTCAAAATTAACGTCGTTCCGGTTGCCGTAGTTTATGGTGATCCCGCGAACCTTGCACACCGTTTTTGTTTTGGTGGGATCGCCACCGACACAAATCCGGTACGCGTAATTCTTGGGACCACCAGATACAAAGGCGTCGATGTAGCTTCCCGGCCCGTAATCCTGAAGTTCGTCAGTGAGGTCACCTAAAAAGTCTCCGGTCGGTGGACTCTGATCGCCGGGGCGTTCCGTGAACAGAACGCTATCCGTGTCGTGATACAAAACGCGGTCCCCCAATTGTTCAAGGATGCCGTATAAGTGCAACCTAGCCATAGCAGTCGTGTAGCACGCCACCGCCACACTCGTGTTAGGGTTAGGGCGAAAAGCGTCACGCGCATCCTTGTAATTGAGGAACATGACCTCGTCATTAACATCTATGACGCTGTCCACGATGATGTACGGATCCGTCAGGTACTTGTGGACGCCCTGATAGTCGTTGACAACGGCTACGTGTGGTAAATCGGGTCTTTGCCCAAACTTTCCCCATAACGAATTTAAAAAGAGTTTAGCCAGTGTGCGGAGACCTGGGTTTTTACACACAGAATCGAAATCGAGTTTTACCCCTTCCCTTTCCTCATAATTTTGAATGTAAGCTAACTTATCCTCTCGTGAGGTGCACCACTCTGGCCATCCGCTGGCTTCTTGTTTAATTTTCAAAAAAGTATCGATGTAGCCATGAAACAGGACGCCAGAACGTGTCTGACGGTCGTAAACAGATACATCGTACTCCCACACTTCGTGCACTGCTTCAACGGTGTAGCCTTTCTCAACGGCTTTCCGGATCTCGTCAATCACCCAAACGCCTGTCAACCAGCGATCTTTTTTGTCGTTGTGCTGACACGCGCCTTGGTTTTTCTCCTCCCCGCATTTCCTGCACAAGATGAACATCAACTTGTCGTGCATCCGTGTAGGCAATACGGGCAGGAATAAATCCCGCGGAGGCGTCACTGTAACTTTGGCTATGCCTTCTACTCGATCTATAGCGGGGCAATTTGGTTCCAAGTGAATTTTGGGGTGGCCGACGGGGTATTTTTTGTACTTGCAAACGTACGGATACAACGAACACACATCCAAGTACCTGATCTTCTCTCCACAAGAAAGGTCAGCTTCGTGGAAGAGTTTGATACAATTTGTACGCCCGCCAAAGAATAAATCCCTGGGGCTGAGGGGCTCCTTGGTATACACCTCGTGCCGGAGTACAAATCGTTGCAAGTCCTTGTCTGTGCGTTTCATCGCGTTAAAAGTACACTCCCACATCTCTACGACCGTGTAGCCGGCGTTCTTAAACTTTCCCATGCAGGCCATGGTCGCTTCATAGCGCGTCTCCATGGTCTCGTGGCGGCTGTTTTTGACGGGGGTGGTCCTGTCCGGATAACAGAGCGGACACCCGTGCCAATAACAGCCCCAGAACTGGAAGACGGTGGTGGTATCTCCAGCTTTAACAACGCCGTCTACACGTCGTCCTAACACGTATTCTTCGCGGCCGTTACCCGCATAAAGGATAGAGACACCGCGTTGATGGGCCTCCCAGCAGAGCCATTGTACTGCGACGTGCGACTGTTGGTCCGCGCACCGGTAGCCACCGTTAGGGACAATACCGACGGTATTCTCCTTAAGATGGCTTCGGCGGTAAACCAACATGGCCGCTCCAGCTATCGTACACGCCTCTCTGAAAGGATCCACCTTTGCTTTCTCCACGAGCATGTCTCTAAACTTTAGGCAGGCCTTCCGCAGGATCTCTACGTCTTTCACGCAATACAGTTCCAGCTCGCGGTTAAAATCAAAGACGTAATTTTCTTTGACCAACGCGTCATACCACTTCTCAAAGCGCTCCTTTCCCTCGACCGACATCTCGCCGACGCCGTAGTCCTCCTTTGGCGGCAAGGGACCCATATACCCCGCGTTTTCTTTTTTGTTGAAAAAATGGGGGAAATGTCCCTTGGCCAAAGACTCGTCCAAGCCGAACGTTTTGGGCATCTTGGACAACGACATGGGGAGAAAGTTCAGCGAGTCAATAAAGTGGAGCGGGCCGTAACGCAGAGACATGATTTTCCCACCGTTCATGATGAGCTCTGGAGTCCATTTTTTCACCTCCATCATGTATTTTAAAATGAAATTTCCGTCATAGCCCTTGGCATTATGGGCTAGGAGGGTGATGTCTTTAAATTTTGAAGCTTTAATTTGCTCTATAAATCCGAAAAATTGGGCCATTGTGGCATCACCCTTGAATATGCGAGTCCTATCGCCCCGCAATCGGTGCAATGATTGTCATTTGCATCTATATGAAGACAGGCCTTGCAACACGACTGCACGACACAAAAGTTAGGTTCGTGCAAGTACGTGTTGACCGCACCTTGAAGAGGAGTTTCTTGTCTGCATTCAAAATCGTAAATACAAACATGAAATTGCTCTTTTCCAGTGACGGCTTTGCTGGGGCCCGCTTCATATAACAGAAATGCCCAAAAGGGCGATGGGTCTCGCATACTCTACAAAAAGTTTCATAACACCTGTGGGAATAGTTTGACTTTCCCAAACTGAAAAATTGTCCACATACCTCGCAAACCTTTTTGACGTCACAGACCGACATGCGACCTCTGCAAAAACCGGGACGTTTATGGTTATCAAAACACTGCTGGTTTGAGAACCGGCGCCCGCAATCTTTACAGGTCACAGATCGGCCTCCACTGCAGACCGGTTTAGCGTAGCATCTTTTGCACGCGGATTCGCATTTGTGCTCGTTCTTTGTGTTAAACGGCACACGGCACTCGCGGCAAAAGTACGAGCACTTAAACGCGGCTGACAAGGATGTTATGACATCAAAATGGTTTTGCTTGTCGTCGTGAAAATACAAATCAAGGTAGCCCTTAAAGAAATGTTCGGAGGAAGTAGGCCCCTCAAATAGGACCTGTCTCCCCGACGTTCCCTGAACACGGTGATTTTGTATTCGATGAGGTATGTTTGAAATTGTTTCAGTTCGGTGAGTCCACCACCTTTCAAAAGATTCACACGGGCATCACGCATAAATCTTCTGCTTTGTATTTTTGAATATTACGGCCCTTTTTGATCTGCTTAAAGGTGTTAACGTCCATGCATCCCGTTCTCTTTTAACATCACATATAGCCTTGGCGACAACCAATGCACGGGCAAGGCAGAGTGTGTCGCCATTTTGAATAGTAATTATTCAGTTGTTATTTTGGCTATACGTGGTAGCGGGAGCGAGTTTATTACATTTATGATTACCCCTCCCGCGCGGCTCTTTAAAGTGGTGTAACTTGATATACAGAGGGGATGAAGTGAGGAACGAAGCATTGCTTTGTAACACTCGTTCTACATTAGAGAGCACAGCCTGCGCGTCAAGCTGCTCTGCTCGTCTAAAGGAAACGAACACAGGTCTTGACGAGGAGTCTGTGTTGACCAATAGTAGACCTACGTGATCCTCGGCGCTAACTCCATGATCCTGCAGACGTCCAAGCAAAGCATTGATTTGCTCCTCGAGCCAGGTTTGAGCGTCACGATCGCTCCCCGACGTCCCTAATTGTATGATCAATTCACGACCGACATAAAAAAAACGCCTCAATTGCTTAATTATCTCTTCGACGATTCGGAGAGGGACGCCATGAGGCAACGCTCCTCCTACCTGATTAACCGGGCCACTACTCGGTGCCGAAGACGGGCCAGCGATGGGTTGCGGGGACTCCCTCGGGGCTCGAACACCGTGCTGAGGCGTTGCGGCAGCGATGGTTGTCGGTGGGCAGCCATTTTCCCCATCCATTTCAACTATAACACACGTGTGTAATAAATACAAAGGTTAAACACACATGAATAGGAATCGAACCCGGGACCCCCATCGCAAATTGTGTGTGTAATAAATACACCCTAGGACTTACAATTATTTATTATTTGTAAGAATATGTGACTGGCTGTATATGAAGTTGTTAAAGAAAGTCTTGCAATAAACTATTTGTAAACTCTACTATAATTACAGTCTTCCCAATTCATAATCTAATAGCGCAGTGCTAAAAATGTGTTGAGTATTATAGATCCTTCATCATCCATGCAAATGTATGTACACTTCCTATAATTTTGGCTTGAGGTTTAAGTGGATAATTTAGTATGTTAACAAAATATAGTTTGGAGCATTAAATTCCAGGACACCCTTGACAGGTATTCAACGAGTGTTGAACGTTTTCTCTTCACCCAACTGTGGGTAAACTTACCTTTCATTATTCTACCCCTATAGTGTAGTGATAGTCACAATTTTTTTATATATGTTATATGTAGGGTTAACACAAGTACCAATTTTCCTGAGTAGCTGGCACAGAATAAATAGCAACGCATATGTTACCCTACACTATTTACTATATATGTTTATTGATTGTACCATTTGGATGTTACTCGCAGACAAATAGTGTGTATAATTCTATGTACATCGCACAGTAGACCAGACTGCCGTTGTTGAGGAGATTGGGGTTTGAATCTCCTTCCACGCGCATGATAACTCTACAAGGGTGGATGTAACACACACAGTTCTTTTATACGTTAATTAGTGTGTGTGTGTATTGATGCTGTCCTAGTATAAGTAGTTAACACATTATTTTAGGTTTTTTTTTTACGTAAACCGTTTTAATTAATCTCATCATGTGTGTATTTGTATATACATATCTGACAGCTAGAAGAACTTCCTAGATTAATACGCCAAGTCACTTGCTATACATACAGACACTAGTGCTGAACACAGGGCATTCTGGTTTTTTTTAAATGTAATTTAAATTATTTTATA
This sequence comes from Timema cristinae, assembly GCA_039000515.1. Classification (NCBI taxonomy): domain Eukaryota; kingdom Metazoa; phylum Arthropoda; class Insecta; order Phasmatodea; family Timematidae; genus Timema; species Timema cristinae. Next base: position 106,175,099 of record JBCFYV010011172.1, read on the forward strand.
GATTAACTTTGTTGGGAATTTGGATTTGTTAATAGTGGTTTAAACCGTTTCGGGAATTGAACCCCTCCTTCCACGCGAATGATAACTCTACAAGGGTGGATGTAACACACAGTTCTTTTTTAAACGTTAATTAGTGTGTGTGTGTATTGAATATGAGTAGCTAGCACATCGAGTTCAAGGAAATCCCTGAAGTTAAATTATAACACAAATCAGATTAGGTTTTGTTTTAATTAATCTCATCATGTGTGTATTATACATGAACTAATTTTCTAAGGAATGGACATATCTGACAGCTAGTCGAACTTCCTAGATTAATACGCCAAGTCATGTGATCTTCATATACCACTTGCTATACATACAGACACTAGTGCTGAACACAGGGCATTCTGGGTTTTTTTAATGTAATTTAAATTATTTTATAGATTAACTTTGTTGGGAATTTGGATTTGTTAATAGTGGTTTAATTTATCAAACCAACATTTTCATCTATGCCCGGGAATCGAACGCGGGACCCCTGACTCAACAGACTTTAAATATAATTGTTCCAAACATACGCGTTAACAAAGGTTAAACCCACATTTTCAGCTGTGCTTTTAACGTCAGAGTTGTTGATACGACATAAATACCCGCTCGTCTCCCGTCGCAAATGACAGGAGAAAGTGACTGGTTTCTGCATCTCTCTCTCTCTCTAGCAAAATATATTATTGCTTGGGTTTAAACTGAACAGCTGTAGCGAGGAAGTCAAATAAGCTTTCTATTTACAAGTATAGTCGATACTCACTTAAGAGTTGATCTAGTAGCTCAAGTTCGGTCAAAACATCGGCATGAGGGATGGCTGCCGTGACGTCGGTTTGAACCCCTAGCGGCGCCTGCACACCATCCCGGATCTCCGGGGCTAGCCGCTCGAGCTCGGCCAGAGTGGCCGACACGTCGTCGTCCATCTTTTGGGCTGGCAGCGACGGTGGTGCAGTGTCCCAAAAATCTGAAATTAAATAAATACATATTAATTACTATCACAGGGGCAAAAAACTACACACCAATCATGCTCAAATTTAAAGCCGGAAATTACCCGCCGTGCAAATCCCTTCCTCTGTGAAAAGCCCCAACAGATCTGGAGACCACGTTTGAATAGTTCCTGCAGGCGCCGGTGTTGTGTCTTCTTGGAAGTCTGTAAAGAGCAAATACCTCTGTACACCAAAGACTTTTTATCATGTAAAATAGTTACCCGTTAATATATACAAAACTTTTTACACTATTTTATAATATCCGTGTTTTATTCACTCCCCCGTGCGCCGATCGATCATCGATCACCAATTACCAATCATAGGGGAAAGGAACTTTTTTTTGAAAATATAGACAGTTTTCGATATTAAGGGATGTTGCAGGCGCTGTAGGTGGGAGGGCTTCCTGATAATTAATCACCAATTAGTATATATATATATATTTTTGTAATATCCGTGTTTTAAACCCTCTCGATCATCGACAATTCATCACCAATTATCAATTCTCGAGAATTGGTTGGGGGGAGGGGGGACACGCATATATTTTTTTTGTAATATCCGTGTTTTAAACCCTCTCGATCATCGATAATCCATCACCAATTATCAATTCTCGAAAATCGATTCGGGGGGGAGGGGGGACACGTACTATAATTATCCCTTCCTACAGAAAATGGTCTATAGTTTTTTCATACTCAGATATCACCCTTCATACACAAATACGGACTATATGTTCACTTGTTAGGATGTTTACAAATTCTTCAACTGTTAGCAATAACAACGCGTCACAAATATAGCCCGAGGGCTGTACCGAGGGGTCATCCACAGTAGTAGGGTTGATAATTACTTTCTTGATCAGATTGAAACGAAATTTTTCACGTATTTTTTAAGTACGTTTAGTGTATAAATTATTATAAATAGCTACAATATAGTATTTTTTTAGCATAAAAAACAAAAAAATCTATTCTCAATTCGGTTTTGAGAATTTAATCGAGCTGCACACCCCTATTTATCACCAAATTTTGTTAATCGAGTCAGCACAAATTAATTTTCTCTCGACGAAAGATAAATAAAATCCATTGTGAAGTTACAAATATGATCTCTTTGACGAGAGTATGCATTGCATGTTGGCCATTTTAAGTGTTGGCTTATTTTTACTTGATCATACAGAGAAATCTTGAAAGTTTTGGCCTCAAGAATATTAATTTATAATGCAGTTTGAATTTTTATTCGAAATGAAAGAGTAATATTATTTTATTAAAGATCCTGTGAAATACTCGACAGATATTCATTTTGAACAATATCTATTTATTTAGAACAATTAATATTTAAAAAATTAGTTTTAAGTAAACTGGCCACATTTAAAAATAAATAAATATATTCTGATAGAAATATAATTGAAAATCAATAATTAGTAAACAAAACTTTAGTTTAAAAAGGCTCATATCAAAATAAGATTTTTGAAAATGTTGTCACATGGCATTTTGTTTTTTAAAGTGAACTTGTTTTGAGTCCACAACTTGCAAGTTTTGGACTCAAAATAACATTTTAAACAAAACACTTGTGAAATGATCTCTTGCGCCTGCAGGAATCGACTACATAATAAAACAGTCTTACCTGGTTCAAAACCCGGAGCTGCCCATGTTGGTTTAATGGGGTTAAATTTACATTTCAACAACTTTAAAAAAATTCGATAAAAGATGTGTACTGAGGGTGGTTTTATATAAATCGTTTCCCACTATCCTTCCACGCAAATGTGAGCACTCTTGCTCTAAATTATGCCTTTCTCATTCCTAGCACATTAGCTTAATTAGCACGTGAGCGTACTACCTGAACGTTAGTAATACGCAGTGCTAATTAATTTGCGAAAACATCACTGAACTTCTAATTAAGGAATAGTTACAAATTATTACTACTATCATATTAAAAAAGTAATATTTTTAAAATTAAAGAAGCTTAAGAAATTAATACCATCAAATTATATATAAAATGAAACTACCATATGAAATTCTAAAAAATGAAATATATTATATTGTACTTTACAATCTGTAAATATGTAAAGATAATAGGTTTAAAGATATTTGTATAATATATTTAAAAAAAGTTTATGGGGTAGAAGGGGCAGCCCGGGGTAGAATCTCTTCTGTCAGTGTAACAATATAACATGCAGGCGTGCAACATGCAACAATGAGCATTTGCAAAAACATAATAAACAAACATAATACAAACACTTCATTCATTGAGTAAACTATTGGTAAACACGCTGTATAACACATCCGTCCACAAACGAAACGAACCTTCGATTTGAAGCTAATGATTTAGTTTGTTTAGAATGGTATTCACGTGTTTAAAATAAGTAAAACTCAATAAAACATTCGCACCATCTTTTTAGCTATAAAACAACAGCGTGACTTAACCTAATCCTGCCTAGCATGTTAAAAGAAGGGGGGGACACTGTTATATATAGCTAAAAAAACAGGCACACATACACAAAAAAAGAATAAACAATATTAAATAATTTTAAAAAAATCCTGAAACAAAAGAAAACAAGAAACAATATTGAATTAAAAAATCCTGAAACAAAAGAAAACATAGACATTGTATATTGCAACAATGTATTTCTAGTGAGGGGCCCCAACAATAGAGGGTAAGAATGTTACCAACTTCAATCAGTCTCATTGTTGGGGGAGCCCTCCAAATCACTACACTACACTACTAAATACACTATCTACCACACAAGGCATTGAAACAGTCTGTCATTTTGGTTTCAACATTCATATTATATTATTGGTTTTTTATTTAAAATATTATTTTACTAAGACAAAAATGTAAAATTCAATTTATTATTGGCATAATAATTAAACCTATTCTTTTATAGACTGTGAAAATAAGTATTGTTGAAAGTTTTATGTTTTATTGAATAGTCTGCAAACTGTACCCTAAAATATATCACAAATAAAAGTTCTATCATACAATTTTAATAAATGTTTAATTATAATCTGTAAGTACTGATTCAATAATTTAGAATAATAACAGTTCACTAACTATAAGGGGAAAAACTTTCTATTTTATACTTATTGTATTCCATTGTTGAGATAAAGTAATTATAATGTATGAGGCCAAAATTTAGTATAACTAGACATCCATAGAAGGTGTACAGAATTAAAGAATAATATTATAATTAATATCAATAATAGTAACATCATTATTGTTAACATATATTATAAAAAATAATATATATTAATCATAAAAATATTTAATTGGAATATTAATATTAATTAAATTATAAATATTTCATTGTGTACACCTCATTTGAATGTCTCATTATATTAAATGCCAGCCCCGCAAACAATTACTTTACCACAACAATGGAACACAAATAACATAAAATAGCAAGTTTGACTCATTATAGTTAGAGGTAATGATTTGAAATCATTGAATCAGTACGTATAGATTATATTATACACTTATTAAAATTGGGCAGTAAAATGTTTATGGTTGAATTAACTTAAATGAGTAAGATGATCAAATTGTATGTCAAAAGTTAAAAATATTCATTTTAAGTAAACTATATCTGAATGTATTTCTATAACTTTAAAAGTTACTTAATTGGAAAGCTTCTTGAAAAATTATTCGAATTCCCAATTTAAAAAAAGAAAAAGAACACACTATCACGTAGCATCAATACCTTGTGTTTTAACCATTGACTTTAATGTAAAATCAATGGTATAATTGATTCCTGCAGGTCAAATAATGTGTTAGTAAGTTTAAAACTTAATATTAAGCACTTATAAATTGCACTTTGTTGAGTTTTAACACCAAAATTAATTTTTTAAGCACACGAACTTTAAAACGTCCACAAGGGGCAACTGCCAACAGTAGAATGAGGACCAACCAGGTGAGAGATGCACCTCTGTCCCCTCTCAAACGGCCCACCACTTCCAGATTCAGAAAAAATAGTTCCTATAAAGGGATATAAATATATGATTTAACTACGTGTGTGTGTCATTTAAAATCTGATAATAAATCAACTATTTTTTATTAAATTAATATAACAATATAAAGTTGCAGTGAAACACAGTATTAAAAAAATTTATAAAAGTATAATAAATATTAGATTAATCGAGCCCTTTGCCATAATGATCGCCATCTTGTCTTGAAAAGTTCATTGAACGTTTTTTAATTTAACATTTAAAAATAAGTATAATTGGTTCATCATCTTTTAAGAATTAATAATGATCTAATTATCAACATTTAATAAATTTTATGTTTATACGATACTTAAATAAAAATATACAATTTACTAACATAGTTTCACCAATTAAATTAATTGTCGATGTTTTGAAGCCATTGATAATGGAGCGAATAGGAACGTTAAGGAAATGTGCCCGCATTTAGATGAAGAAAGATTAGGAATCACATGACTATGGTTTTTATTTATTTCACAATGACAACTCGTCGTTTCCTTTCTGTCACCTAAGCAAGCACCCACCCTCCAAGGATGACCCTGGGTCGAGATTCGAACCTACCCTTGTGACCAACACTGCCTGTAAGTCACTCTATAAATGAATTCAAACAGAATTTTTAAAAAAAGTTATTAAAATAATGGTGTTTTTTACGTGAAACTTTTAACAAATCTAATCTCGAAAAATTATTAGGTGAAATGTTTTAATTTCGAACACATGTTCAGTGACGAGTCTGCCTATTGAATCAAAGACTCAGGGTTCAATTCTTGCTCGCGACGGAAATGTCTCACCCCACATTGTTGTCTGGAGAACAAAGGATACAGAGTCGCTCCATTTGACCAACTGCAGTGTGGCTTAGGTTAAGAGGAGAGGATTTATTTATTTATACGTGTCCGGGCTACAGGTGATAGCATGAGGGAGATAGTGAGTATGAGGGTGATAGTGAGTATGAGGGAGATAATGAGTATGAGGGAGATAATGAGTATGAGGGTGATAGTGAGTATGAGGGTGATAGTGAGTATGAGGGAGATAGTGAGTATGAGGGAGATAGTGAGCATGAGGGAGATAGTGAGTATGAGGGTGTTGAACATTTAAACCTAAGTCTAACTAATCAAACATCCGTTTCGATGGCCGTGTGGTCTAGGGCGTCAATCTCGCAGTAGACTAGCCTGATGATGACGGGGAGATGGAGGTTCGAATCTCGATCGGGCATACTGAGGGTGGTTTTTCTAAAATTGTTTTTCAATAACCCTCCACGTAAAAGCGGGTGCACTTCTTCTAAATTAAAACTTTCTCATCAACAACGCTGTTGACCTCGTGATCTAGGGGTAAGGTGACAGACTTTTGTGCTGAGGTCCAGGGTTCAATCCTCGGTCCCGGCAAACCCTTCCTTCCCCTCTGACAAGACGTGTATTAATCACAACTTGTGAATGTGTGGAATACCAGGCCTCCACCGTGGTTCGGATCCCACGTTAAACTGTAGGTCCTCCATTTCATCTCACAATCACCCTACCATTACACATTAGTGTAAGTGCGTATAACACGAACGGGTAGTAAGACGCGGTGATAACAATAATAATAATAATAATAATAATGATAACGCAGCTACAGTATTTTTCTCAACCCATATATTTTTTCTCTCTCGTGATATCAACCAGTTAGATGGCAAAGTCTCCAAGGCTGGACTCTTGTCAATGTTAAAAGCGGGGTTGCCGGATTTCCTAGTATCAAGCTATCAAAACCAGTTTATTGTTTCTCGAAATGAAACATGTTTTAAAACATGTTTTTGCAGGCCCATCACGCAAATAGGAGGGTTTGGTCTTGACTTGTCAGTTTGAATACAAGCCCAAAATGAATACATACTCGTATACATGTGTATATATATATATTATATATATATATATATATATATATATATATATATATATATATATATATATATATATATATATAAATATATTTAAATACACATATAAATTTATTTTAAATACTTAAGTAACTAAAAAGGTCAAGCAGTCGAGACTAACTTATACAAGAAACACATTATTGTGGATTTTTAACTTTAATACGTGATTTTTTTGGTGGACAGCGTCTTACTACCCGCTCGAGTGAAATATCGAGATGAGGAAGATAGAATTAACAGCAATTGTAGCCGAATTTGCGGGAAGAGAGGTAAAACCATTATTAAATACCCACAATACACTCCGACAGGTATTCGAACCCCAATCTCCCTGTCAACAGCAGTCTAATCTAGTACGAGAGCGACGTCTCAGACCATGTGATCACCGAGGCTGATCATATAATTATTATTGAGTGTGACCAAAATGACCTTAATCAGCCATTATTTGCAAATATTATAAGAAAATTAAATAGTTTAGCATCAAGAGATACATTTTATTTATTATATATTACCCGCCTCGGTGGTGTAGTTGGCCAACGCGCTGGTTTCTTGTTGAGCTAGACTGCCGAGGACGGGGAAATCAAAGTTCGAATCTCGGTCGGGTGAACTGGAGTTCCCCTCCCCCCTCCCACTAAATGGTTTTCCACTCTCCCTCCACGCAAATGCGGGTTTACGTCCTAATAAATTCAACCTTACCAAATTCCTAACTCATTAGTATTTAAGCGTATAACCTGAACGTATTATTATAATATTTGTTTTCTATTGTGGCGGAGAAGTAACGGTTGATTCGAATGTATACAAAATGTTGTGTGTGAACAAAGAAGGGTTACCGCGGTATCTTTGATAAGTTTATGAGCAGATCTGGTCTTCAAAAGGGATGACAAAGAGTCTACCGGAGCTGTTTGTAGAGATAACATTGTTGTTACTCTCTTCCGGTCAATGCAGCGATTGTGTCTTAGTTGTTCTCTCAAGATGGCGACAACACTTCCCTCAAAGAAAGATAGAATACCTTTCACACCACGGGCGAGTGATAATACATAAAAACCTTCCGAAGGTTTTCAGCTGCGACTTTGACCTTTTGATTAAAGGTCAAAAGAAAACAGTGACAACTCAAAACACATGGTCTTGCAGTTAACTACTTCCTTTGTGAATAATTTATAATTTCTCCTTAAATAATTAGGTAAACGGGCTAAGTAAAGTAAATATTATTATTAGCACCACGTCTTACTACCCATTCGGGTTATACACACAGTTTAATGTGGGATCCGAACCACGATGGAGGTCTGACGTTCCACACATTCTACAAGTTGTGATTAATACACGTCTTGTCAGAGGTGAAGGAAGGGTTTGCCGGGACCGAGGATTGAACCCGGACCTCCAGCACAGAGGTCTGACACCTTACCCCTGGATCATCAGGTCATCAAAAAAGTAAATACAATCTCGCAGTTTATTAAGACTCCTTTGACTGGGAGATCGAGGTTCGAATCTCGGTTGGGTGTTCTCAGGAGTTTTTTTTTCGAAATGGTTTCCCACTTATCCCTCAACGTAAATGTGGGTACACTTCCCATAAATATAGCCTTCCTCATCCCTAAAACAACTAGCGTGATTAGTACGAACGGGTAGTAAGACACACTGCTAAAACAACAAACAAAAAATAACCCCACATTTTCTGTACTAACACAGGATTTTTTTGTTAAATGTAATTAGTTGGAATGTAGGTGGGGGGGGGGGGGGGTTGGAAGGGAGGGGTGTACAGATTCGTGATCATTTACATACAGCTTGTGATGGATATTTTTAGCCCCGTGTTTTAACTTTTAAATAATCATAAAAAATATCCCCAATGTTTTATCAGGGACGGAGAGACGAACATTCGCCACCCATTATCAACACAGGGTCGTACCGATAGGGACAGACATCCGTGTCAGTTGGACGATAATTTTGAAAAAAAAAATGTGATGTTTTGTACCGATGTACATGGAATTGATAACAAAACAAGTCGTAATCTGTCTATGCTTGTATATGAATAATATACATAACCAGTTTACGAAATATTGAGTTTAACTTTGTTTATTTTATAAGATAATATTTTTAGTTTTGAGTACTTATGAATACCATTTGCTTAACGGTTTATGATTTTGAATTCTTAAATTAATTGATTAAAATTGCTTCTCAATTGTTTCACTTATTTTAACGGATTTCACGGAGAGTTAAACAGACGTCGTAGATCTGGCAACGCTGTAAAACTCTTTTGATGGCATAAGGGACGAGACGACGGTGTATATATCAATCCGCCGTTTGACTAGTAGCAATAGAGACATTAAGACATGTGTCTCCCGCGCTTGAAAGAGATTGGCTGTGGAACTCTTTTCTTGCCACAGGTGACGACGAGACGACGGTGTATATATCAATCCGCCGTTTGGCGCTTTTCTAGCCTAGCAACAGTGAGCTTTTCAAAAATATTGCAGCCATATTTGTGTGAGGGAGGAGGGGGGGGGGGAGTTGAGATGAGGGGGGGATGAAAGTTTGGACGACTTAAAGCGTGTAATTAATAAAAATAAAAATAAATAACAATGTTAATAGTTGTTTTTTTAATCTAAACTGAAGATGATCATTATCGAAAGTATATAAAAATAAGATACAAAACCCAAGCCATTATTATGAATACATTTAACAACTCTTTGAATATTATTGTTGATAATTTTGATCTTATCCATGTTGATACTGTTTTGTTGCATTTTACTAACATATATAATCTACTCTCTTCAAATGAATGATAAATCTTAAACTCGTAAAAACGAATTTTTTTTAAAAACAAAGTTTTAATAATTATTGTTAATTTTATAAATAGGGAATGTCAGGCCTCCACCGTGGTTCGGATCTCCCGTTAAACTGTAGGTCCTCCATTTTTTCTCACAATCACCCTACCATTACACATTAGCGTAAGTGCGTATAACCAGAAAAGGTAGTAAGACGCAGTAATAATAATAATAATAATAATAATAATAATTTTATAAGATCACTTAAGTTGGCCCCCGACCTCCTCAAAATTAAAATTTAAATACACCACCATTTTGCACCGTTTTGCACCCAAGTATTACGTTTTGCACCCCAACCCAAGAGACGGTACGACTGTTTATGTTAAGGGGGGGCCAAGTTAAGGGTAGCCCCCCCACTATCAAAATGTTGGATTTTTTTCATTCCATCTTAAAAGTCCTCTTTTGCACCGTTTTGCACCCAAGTATGGCGTTTTGCACCTGAATAGTTTTTCAAGAAAAAAATATTTAAAATGGAAAAAAGTGGGGGGGGGGGTCAAGTTAAGCGTAGCCCCTCCCCCCACACCCCCAATCACTGATTGGGGTTTTTTTCAATGTCAAAATAAATGTCCTGTTTTGCACCCAAGTATGGCGTTTTGCAACCTAATAGATTCGCTAGAAAAAAATATCTAGTATACAAAAGAATTAAGTCGTTGGACCTTCCCTCCAGCCCCCACACCCTCAAACTAAGAATGTATATATAACAACGTTTTATACATATTTAGCACCGTTTTGGACCTTAATAGTTTTTTAAAAGAAATAAATAAATTTAAAGTTAAAAAATTGTTCGGTAGCCAAGTTAAGTGTAGACCCCCTCCCCCCAATTTAGAGGAAAAAAATTTTGTAAACCCCACTTAAGTTTTCCTCGGAAAACTATCATTTTTTAAGTACAATAAAAACCATTTTATCAAACAAATCAAACAACATTGACCAAACATTTTTTTAATATTTCAAATTTTCAAAAAGTTTTTTTTTCGTAAACTACCCTCAAATTATTAATATTTGTTAAAATTAAATATATCTTCTTATTTATCATGATAAACAATTAACAGACACCCATTTAAATAACATATTAAAATACTTTTTGAAAGATTTCAAATTTTCTAAAATTTATCATATATAAACTAAACTTAAATTAATATATTTTATTAAAATCAACATACATTATTATTAAATCGTGTAAAATAGTCCTCAATTGGCAAAATTGTAAAACCTATTTTCAAAAAACCCACTTCAGTGGCAGAATTGTCCAAGGCGTCAATTTCCTGTTAGACTGGCCTGCTGGAGATGGGGAGATCGATGTTCGAATACCGATCGTGCCTACTGGGGGTATTTTTTCCTCAATAGTTTTCCACTCTCCCACGAAAGTGCAGGTAGATCACCTCTAAAATGATTTCTTTCTCCTCCCTACCCCATTAGAGTAATAATAATATATGCGTATAAGCTGAACAGGCAATAAAACAATGGAATTCAATTTTTTTCTTTTTTAAACTACAATTATTCAAATATAAGTAATCAGCACTAGTGTTAAATGTATTGTTTAAGATAAACCAATAATTATGAAATTATTTTTATTGTAAATAACTTGCCAGATACCCATTTTGAGCCAAATCGTTAACATTATTTTCAAAACATTTAAAATTTGATAAAAAAAAATCAGTCTTTGGTAAACTACCCTTTAGTGAATTTTTCCCTAAAAAGCAAGTTTACATTTCTATTTGTCATTTTGAAAAATCCCCAGATTTACATATTTAACGAAACCGTTAAAGCCATTTTCGAAAATCTTTTGACTTTACAGAAATGATTCTTTATTAAACTACACTAGAATAAATTTTTACTCAAGTGTACAGTGTTATTTGTCAGATCAAACACTAGCGCGATATAAAATTTAAACAAAATTGGTAGAGCCTTCTCTAAATATTTGTAGTTTTCAAAATTCACTCTTAAATAAACTACCGTTAATATAAAGATTAGTGTCAAAATCAACACAAACTCCCAAAGTATAGCCATTCAATTTTGAACAAAATCATTCAAACCATTTAGTATCTATATTCAGAAACAGAAAGAATTGTAAAATCCACGTTTTTAATTCAGGAGAAAATAAACTTAAAGCTTCATAATAATCTTTAGATTGAAAATGTTCATGATTACAATAAGTCTGTTTTCTCTCCATATGATAGAATAAAAATCCATAAAAAAAATAAAGGTTAAACTATATTTAGAGCATACTTTCTAACTTGTGAATAGTTATTTCTTAAAAGTCAAACATTTAAATATAAAATACATTTGTTATTTAAATTCTACATAAGATTCAAATTACTTTTTCTAAATTATATTAAACATTCTCAACTTTACAAATTTGGATTAAAATATGTTGGGGCAAATATTTTACATCTCTCAACTGTATAGCTAGGACCATTTCAAGTTAAATAAAACATTTTATTCAGCACAAAAGTGTGTCTATTAACTGGACCTAGGAACTATATTTTTCACTATTTCAGGCTATTATAAAAAAACTACTTAATGAGCCATGGTCCGGGATATAAAGCGCCTTGTTATATTATAATTAATAATTTCCATTAATGAGAAAAATTGTGTCTTAAATTCTAAATGTCAATGGAAATAAGTTTTCAACTTTATTGTGTGTATATATATTAATCAAACATTTATAATAATATAGTAATATAGGAAAATGGTAGATTTATAGTATTAAAGACGCCCATGTACACCCTTCCAGGTCGAACATATTCCAAAAAAGAAGCTCAACTTGGGTAGTTCTGTTCTTACATTGACCATGTGGGCAAGATAACCATCAGGACCGACAGTTGCTCAGCAAGCATTTTTAAGATAGCGATAAGAAACGTTTTCAGAATTTCTTAAATTTAAAGTAAATGAATATTAAGAAAAACAGGGTATACCATTAATATTTCACATAGTAAACCCGTCAGAAAAGGACACCAGCTATACTGTCTCCCTTATGCACGCTCACCTCTCTTCTTTAATGTGTGGTGAAAGGGGAACAAGGAATTAATATCCAGTGAAATATAATAACTATAAAAATAAGAATAGCCTTTAATGATTATAATTATTGACCATCACAGATTCCAGATATTATACTCTTAATAGTATAAATGAAAATTCCCAATAACAACCGTTCACATAAAAGAATTAAGATAAAGAAAACACAAACATAAATATCATAAATGAAAATACCCAACAACAATTCATGACAATGATGACTTAAAGAACTGCAATAAAACCAACAAATGCAATAATGCTCCTTACCCTTAACATTAAAATAATACACCAAGGAAATGTATTGTAAGTAAGACGTTCCCCTTCCCACCCCAGTAGCATTACAGGTGCTCTACAAGTAACTATATTATAACAGGAGAGATACTCAAAACATAAACCTTTCACCACCGTTTTTTCGAAACATTAATTTTCCAAGACACGCAGGCTGAAATATGAGGTTAAAGAACATAGAACAATTAAACTCACCGAGCTCATCTTACCACCAAATAAAATGATTACTCGTATATGAAACCCTTACTCTCTGTCACTAGGTTAGTGATCATGCAGAGTATGAAAACCTGCATTGCATCCACAAAAATTGAAGATTGGAAGAGGAACTGATGACCAACTCAAAAACTCCAAAAAACCTTTTCTTACGCGTCCTTTCTCTAAAAAAGCTCCACACATTGTATCAAACCACCAAAAGGTGGCAAAAAGTTAATGTTTTTACTAAACCTAGTTCTCACATAAAAAGAAACAATAACTATTAAACATTTACCAACCAAAGAGAAATTAATTCAGATCACTAATAATGAAAACAAAGGAAAATTAATGCGTAAATTAATATTGTTAAAGAGAATAGTTCTGAAGTTATCAACGTCAGTGTCACCATCTGTCGATCTTGCAAAACACTCAACCCAGACCACTCCCTTCCTTTGGGCATGTCATTGATGTTAGATACCATTTGCTATGCTGGACAAAAAATGTAAGTAAATGCTAAGGTAGGCTACGAACACTAAGTGTAAAGACTACAACATAAGCTCCATCATAAATTGAATTTATCAGTCTCATTCTTGAATGTCTACAAAAGTGGGCTATATATATGACTGTCATCCAAACCACTTTTGAAAACATACGGGCAATGAACAACATGGTTTATCCTAGGATATCTTGGAAACAAATAAAGCAAATACTCATTGACAGCCTTGGTGATATTGAATTCCACTGACCAGCTCGAATAAACTAACCGGAAATATCTTATTTTTAAAAAAAAGAGATGTTTCTATCAATGCAATATATAATTGTGATAATGATACGAATGTGAACACGCGGTGTATTTATAATGCTCTTTTACTCTGAAAGTGCATAAATTACGCTCGCTATGACATACAATGAGAGACAAGTGTGCCGTTTATGTACTGACAATATGCAGCCAATACGTGGAAGGCCTCAACAAGTTGCCATAGGAATGGCAATTTACCAAACCACTAGAAACAAAAGTATTGTCAATCTGCTTTATGGATTGGGCTTCTCGATCAAGTATATCTGTCTTCTCAGGTATGAGACTCAAATCACAGAGTGTGATATGAATGATGTCTGGAGGAATAATGGAGTATATTTACTTGCAAATATGGTCAAGAGCTGATATATATTTTTCGCAATAGACATTGTAGATTTTATGGAAGATACCTCTAATGGAAAAAAAATTACACATGCCACAGCGCTGGCCATTTATCAGCGAAAAGAAGCAGATGACAGTACACAAGTTCTTAAACTGTGTAAAACGTCTGGAAACTGTGCAATATACCTTCCTGACTGTTCAACTGTTATTAGAGATTGTTTTATGCCATTCAAACAGATTCTAAAATTCAAAACTTATCCTGACTTCAGCCAATTTCTGTAGGCCAACCTGGTATTACTGACATGAAGGGATGGTTTATAAGGAAGACATCCACAAAATCAGAGGTGCTTCCCTGCAAGATGGCACACAATGTGTAAGTTAAGACATGAGTGGAAATTCAAATATTTCAACATGGGCCACCTTCATTTCTCATATAACCACATCTTTGCCAATAACTGCAGTTCATGTTACCTCATTGATACTTGCGCCACCAACAGAATAGTCAGCATTGTTAACAGTTATATTTAAACTACAACGTATTAACTATCAAGTAATGGGTACACAAAAAGTCGGTGCTTAATTTTGCCCGGATTTCATGCCTTCACTGGCTGTGTTACCACATAATGTTTTTCAGGCAAATCAAATTTGGGAGTGTGTTGAAGAGGGAATAGAAAAATTTGTCTAAACTTTAGATGCCATGATCTACAGTAACGACAGTGGGAGAAGTAAGATGGTATATTTAATAAAAAGTGAAATCTGAAAATATGCCACCCAAGTTGTCTGCTCTAAAATTCTCTATATTGAGGGATATTTTATCAGTGCATAATTTGGAACAATGATTTTACTGCTCATCCAAATATACCATCTCCTGAACCGGACTATGGTTTGGAAGCTAGTAATGTTTATTATGTCCTGAAAATTACAGACATGCCACCAGCACCTTTAGAAATATTATAGCTCATAAAATGCTATTGAAAAACAAACTGCCTCTCCAGCTTGTGCTCCTGTTGCCGTAGTTAGTGCACCGATATTTGTTTGTGTCCAAATGATGATTCTCAGAAGTGTGAAAACAGTAGCCCTCTTTATTCCCATGATGATGAATACTGTGATTGTAATAACTTAGAATTATAACACAGCATTTACAAACAATATTCTAACGCACAGTAATAATTTTCTCTTATTTGTATTGTGTATTTTTTCTATTTACACTGAATAACAAATGCATGAGCAAATTAATTATATTTTGTGAATTACTGTAAGAAATATGGTTCAGTAAATGTTTCAACTTATCTTTTTTTACTTTCCTAAACAAAGTTTTTGCAAGAACACCTAATTTCTCGCAAGCCTTGAATGTACAAGATACAAGGAAGGTTGAATTGTAGCATTAGCCACAAGCTAAACACAACCAAAACAACGGACTTACCCAACTGTACACACTCCACCTGACCTGCGGCTGGCTCGACAACACGTATGACCGGCCCACCGAAACAATCCACCCAAACAAGACTACCGTCCATTGTCCAAGCTATACTGAGAGCCGCGCCCATTCAAACACTCAACAACAGCACCCCCACCCCTGGTCTCCGATTGAAAAGATCACCAGTGCCAAAGTTCCGCTGCTTCCACAGCCGTCTAGATGCTCGTAGAATATTCCCCTCCATGTTCTTGTTCTTAGGTTTTCCCAATGTAAGCTAAATTTCCTTTTTGGCATAATCTTTTATGTTTTCAAAATTCTCTTTCGGCAATTAGGAACCATTTCTAATATCAATAGACTTAAAACTTGGAACCTTCACTATGAACCTTTTTACTTAATATTTATGTCGAAGTTGATGATCTTAAAACTTTGGACTTTAACTAAAGTTGAAATATCTAACGATAATGTTTATATTTCTTTTGCACTTGTATTTATTTTGAAGAGCAATATACTTTAGCTTCATACTTTTACATTTAGTATTTGTGTCTAAGATTGATGGACTTAAAACTTGGAACTTTAACTAAAATAAAAAAAATGTCTAATAATTCTTTATTAATATTTAATAAACATCATTTGCTGATGAAGTTTGTACTTACTCCCTTTTTACATTCATCCTTAGGTATCATATGGTAACCAAAGTCTGTAAGATAATCTATCCTGAGGTATAGTTATGTTCTGGTTTAATATTATATGTTGTTGAGGTAGGCCGTAGGGACGAGCCCGCAGTTGCATGGGTATTGCTAATGTTTATCCCTGTTTTTCCTGCAATTTAACTTACCTTGCACACACTTTCAATATGCTGCTTTATTATTATTACATTTTTTTATTATTTGAACCATCAAAGTTAGGTGTTAGGGTAAAAATATGGTTCAGAATTTAAAGGAAACATGCTCACATCTCACCGTGGGTGGGAAAATATTTTAGGAAAAAAACCCATCCTTAATACACAAGATCTCTCCATAATTGGGAGGTATTTACAAAAAATTAATTATTACCTTTTCTTTTTCACAAATGGTAATTTCTGGGGGTTTTCAATTTAAATATATACCGTTTGAATGTCAAATTGCAAGCCATTAAACCTTTTTTTAACATATTCTACCCATCTTCGGTGTTATGGAGTCTAGATTATAGTTTTACAGTACTTCAAACTTTTTCAATTTTTATTCAAATTATTTTACTTTTATTGAGGAGAGGAAGGGGTCTAATATTGTTTGCCCAGGTCTCTCCCTTCTTAAATGCATACAGTTGTCTTCAATAGATAAATACATTTTAGGGATAGTTAGGCTCTGCTGTTTCAGAGAAATAGTAATGCATATTTTATTAGAGGATCAATACATTATTATTATTTGAAACTATAGCCATGCATTTCATCAATCTGATTAAGGTTCTATAGTACATATATGAAACACTTGAATAGATATACAAGTACAATAAATGAATACTGGCTAGTTTAAAATGCAAACTTTATTGGCTAAGAAATAACAATACAAATTTACTTATAATAAAATAGATTTACACAGCTATATAATAAAATAGATCTTTACAACTGTTTGTAAATATTCTGTTAGTGATATAAATTTAATTTGTGATCCATTTCTACCAATCTATCATTTATTTATTTATTTATTTAATGTCATACAACTGGACTACATTGAAGTTTATTTTATTTCAAAGTTTGATTTTAGTTCTTTTTTTATATTATAGTGGAGTGTTATACCCTTGCAGTACCTATCATTTCTTTAAAAAATCGAGGTAGCATTTTAATTGAATAAAATATTTGGTAATATACCATCAGTCCTTGTGTTCTTACATCACATAACATTCATTTGTAATCTATTCTGAATTTGTTACTTACTATCCCTTGACTTTGTTCAATCTTAAAAGTATAAAAAGTATATATATTGAATAATAAGTATGATTATCTTATATGTTAGCTATATTGAGAACACTTTAAACACACAGTAAATAATGTTTGAATGATTAATAACTGTGCAATAATGTTCAAGAAAACATTATTTAAGAAATTTATTTACTAAGCCTTACAATTAATATGTAATATATTGAACTAGAACCTATAAATTTGAAATTATAAAAAGAGAAGAATAGGTATCATTTATTCTCACAAAAATTAGACAGTAGTGATCAAAATTAATGTTGCCAGAGCCTTATAAGGCCTACAACCACAATGATGTTTAAAAATACTCTTTAATTAATTCACAAGTGATTTAAAAATCTCTACTTCGCCGTGTGGCGATGCAGATAAGAACCCTACCGAGGGCATTTTTTTTGCTATATTTGTTCCCAATTTGTCCAGGAGAATGCGGAACATTTCCTCCATAGAAATGTTTACATTCCCTATCCCTATTCCATGAGTGTAGTCGATATAAATGCAGTGGAGTTGGGAGTGTGTGTAGCTCGAATGGCTACCAAATACCTATAGGGGAATTTAAAAGTTACCGGACAAATTAAAGATTATTTCGGCTATTTTGCTTATGTAAATTGTCGTGGTTCTGTAAATCATTATTTTTAATTACTTTTACATTTAAATAAACATTTAATTCAATACACACCATACAGAAAGCTTGGTTTATGTTGCTAAACAAGTGCCATAGTTAGCCAAGTGTAATAACTTTGAGAGAACACACACTTATGATTACTTAGGCATTCTCATTCTGAAATTTCTCATAGGCTGGTGGGTTATTTGAACCAATTAAGCAGGTCAGAGTAACTGACGAGGTTACATTCTGAATTTCTCGCAGGTGTTGGAATAAACTGAACACGCATAGCCAGAAGTACAGCATCAGGCCTGAAAAAGAGCACTATTTTAAAAACAAATAAGATAGGAAAAATATAATAGAGTGGAAATTCTATAGAGAAGTAAAAATGATAAAAATTATAAAATATATGTGTAACTTTATTTATGAGTTGGTTATAAAGATCACTCAAAAGTTCATTGTCGCGCTTACAAAAAGTACACCACCTATCCTATCTCGAGCAAGTTCCATCCGGTTCACTCCCATCTGAGTTTAGGTCTTCCCATTAGGTTTGCAAGTCAATACCCTGAACAAAGTTCTAGTTTCTTTAATTCAAGCTATACTATAATATGTTCTGCACTCATTACCTTAACAATATTTAGTGATGAGTACAGAGTATGTAACTCATCATTGTAACCTTCACTACCCTGCATCATCATCATCCTTCTAAGTACCAAATTGTTTTCGAACATACTATATTTGAAATGATGAAAAAAAAACTAGATAGGTACTATTAAATTAATTTAAAATCTTCTACTTTAACTAAAAAAAAAAAAAAAAAAAAAAAAAAAAAAAAAAAAAAAAATCAAGTAGCCAAAGCTACTATATTTGTTTTAGTGAGGATTTACTCTCATCTAGATATTATATTCTTGTAGCGGTGAAGTGACAATCCCTCCCCAACCCTTTCTATCACCTAACAGTGGTCTGGCGCAACGCTAGAGTATAGTTGTTAAATCAGCCGCTAAAGCTACGCCGCGCGAGATGGAAGGGGACTCGTCAGGCACCGGCAGTGTTGTCAACTGTACAATCTGGATACTACTTTCGATATAATTTCACCACCTGTCCAATCCAATTTAAGGATATTTTCTAAAAGTAATATTGCGTGACCCTGCTATAAAGTAACAAAGTTTACATTGATTATTATTTTTTATCAAAATCAGTGAGCTTATCAATATAATGTCTTACTGGTAAATATATAATCCATTTCAAGTTGATGTATTATCACTAGTGTACCCAGTCACCTGTTGATCATCTTCTTCTTACTGGTTCGTCCACGGCAGTCAGTTGTTTCGGTAGAGCATCTCGGGGTTATAAGTATAATGGTGGGGGTAGAGGTACTCCGCCGATTAAAAACATATGAGGTAGTGTAGTATTTGAAGTTTTAATTTAACAAAAAATGTACATAATGGTAATACGGCTAATTAATTTAGATGATCGAATTAGTTACATTGATAAAGACCTAGCAACCTGGGCTAGATCTCCTCTCCCCATCTCTACAGGTTGAAATGGTAGGTAGTTATAACAGGTCTACTCTATTTTAGTGTTAACAGTCCTGTCTCCCGATTGCGTCTGTCCCGCGTCTGACGCTCCCTTTCCATATAATGCAAAACCCAGTCGCTCAAGCGAAAGCACTGATTGGCCAGGAGTCCGCGCCAAAACCTCCCCCTCCTCCTAAAGACCATACGTGTAAGCAACAGGTGCGTCTCCCAGCTTCCGGGTTCAGATATCACTACGTTGCACGATGCTTAAAATGAAAAGTAAAAGTAATAAATTTGGATGACTCTAATATTCCAACAAAGACTTTAAATAATGAAAAACTATAAGATTAAAAGTTTAAAGGCCTGAAAATGAAGTTTAAAGAATTGAAATTTAAAACATGCATTGCTTACAACTTTGGTTAGAATTTACATGACTTATAATTACCATAAAACCCCATACTTTCTTATAATTAACCATTTGATAGTGATAAAGATAATTAAATTAGGCCTAGACGAATGGGAAGTGAAAAATGTATGTATCAGTTTAGTACTCTGAGTAGCTTGAGCATATTAATATATAAACAAAGGCAAACTAATGTAAATTTAAACAAGAAAGGGTTGAGAACTGGGCCTAGAACCCTGACCACTTTACACTAGAGACTATAGAGTTGGAAACACTTGGCACCTGGACACTCGTGATGTGGCTCGCTTGCAGTATGCATGGAATCAACCAGATCAAGGAAGGAGAATTAAGTTTGAATGTATATCAATAACTCTGTTCGGACAATAAACCGTAATTCAAAGTGTAATGTGTGTGTTTCAGTGAGTCGCAAGGCTGGTTTTTTTTAGTAACAGATCCAAGAGGAAATATACAGGCTCATGGAAAGAGTGAGGGAGTTTCATGGTACCAGAACAGCAAGGTCGTTTCACTCACAACATTTAAAAATACACCTGGACACGAGAATCGAACCCAGAATGTAATTTTCAAATTTTCAGATTATAAAAAACGAAGAGAAACTCGACACCTACTCAAGCCACATCAGTG
This sequence comes from Timema cristinae, assembly GCA_039000515.1. Taxonomy (NCBI): domain Eukaryota; kingdom Metazoa; phylum Arthropoda; class Insecta; order Phasmatodea; family Timematidae; genus Timema; species Timema cristinae. The sequence goes on from JBCFYV010011172.1 coordinate 106,195,942, forward strand.
GTTAAATGATCTATGGAACCACTTTTGCAATAGACTAATTTTCTGGTAGCATGGAGATAAGAGTTACGAATCCCTATCAGCTGTACAAAGGCTGAGTTTTCTTAAATGGTCTCTCACCCCCTTTCATATAATAATATAATATGTAGGTAAATTTCCTCTAAATTATACCTTTTTAATCCATACCCATTTAGTATAAATAAGTGAAGGGCCATTTGGGGAAAATAAGTGAAAAGCCTGAACAGTAAAACACGGTGTACATAAAACAAAAATCCACCAACTCAATATTGTACATTGTTGTACTGGTCTATTAAGTTTCTTCTAATATAGGGTAATTACAATAATGAGTCATTAACCACTGTCCCAAGGTTTGAACTAATGTACTCAGAAAAGGTTCTCAATAATTTGGAATTATTATTATCGAGCCTCTTGAAATAAAAAAAAAAATGTTATCTCAGTAATTCTTACAAGCTCATATCTCCAATTAGTTTGCCAAATTTAACTTCTATCCCAAAGGAAGAGCCGACTTATATCACAAAAGAAGAGTCAAACCTCCCTTATAGTTAATATGCCTAGTTTTTAGGTTCTGCACAATTTTGCTTTATTAAGTTTTATTTAAATATTGACAATATTTGTTTTTAATCATGAATCGTCACTGTGTCATATTTTAACCACCATTTACTTTTTTAATCATTCTTTAGTCTGTATTGTTTTCTTAAATAATAATGATTATATGTTTTATTATTATGTATGTTTCAGTGCTGGCCTGTTATAGGTCTTGCAACTGTTTGCCAGCACTAAATAAATAAAGGAAATTGAAATAGCATACTGGCCTGAACTTATAAATAAATAAAGGAAATTGAAATAGCATACTGGCCTGAACTTATAAATAAATAAAGGAAATTGAAATAGCATATTGGCCTGAACTTATTTTCAAGAAATAGTCTTCATAAAACTCTTGTGCAGCCTATATTATACTCTTAGGTAATATACATAAAATATTGTACCTATGTGATACGCATGTGGTTATATGGATATATATCGAGATATATATTTATCACAGCTTAAACTTGGCAAAGTTAACTAAAAATAGATTACCAGTGACTATTTTATTTGTGTCTAAAATATTTGAGACAATATGATTACTGAACCTAAAGAATAAACCTTCAAAATTAGTTTCATCATATTTTTTGAGTATCTATATTTTTTATTTAAAAGTAAGCTCATCTTTTGTAACATTATTTTTTTGTTTCTTTCAAAGTGATATAATTTTAAGAGTAAATATTGTTTTTTCTCTAAAAGGTGTTGAAAATTTGGGTTGCAACCTATAATCAATAGGGGCCTATTTTCTGGTCAATACCATACACAAAGCTTAGTTAACCAGGATGGGAAGTGAGGGACAGGGGTGCAATATTGAATTAACCTTTAACTCTTGTTTAAAAAAACAATTTTTGGCTTTTTTTTTAAATCCAAACTATATGAGTTTACTAAGAAAATACTTGATGTTTGAAATATAATTGTAATTTTTTTAATATCATACAATATTTTAACCACAACTGGTAAAGATTACTTACCATTACCTACGAATCCTCCGAACATATAGGCCACACCCAAACCAGTATCATAACTGAAAGTCACTATCATAAGTGCAATATAAGTGAAAGTTGACAAAACAAGAATCAGCATGTCTAGGATCATGGCAGGCAACAAGAGATAACGATTTCCTGAAACAAAATTAGAATAATCAAATTATGCTATGTATTTTTAGTGGCCTACAAGATATATCTATGTATGAAAAACAAATTAGTGATGAAAAAAATAATAGGGATAAAATATATCATAATTTAAAAAAACATTATTTTGGGAAGTATATACAATTTTTAATCATCACAAACTAACAAGTGAACTTTATTTACAGTTGAAAGACCTGTAATGCAGGGTTCCTACAGTATTTGTAAAAATATTCTCCCTGACTTTTCCCTGACTTTCCCTGACTATTTTCCCAAGTTCCCTGACCAATTTCTCATAAAATTTCCATTATAACTTTACGGTACTATACACGTGAAAATATTAATTTAAATAAATTTATTTCGGCCTCCTCCCCCCTTACAGCCGACCTTGCCTCACCTCTCATGGAAGAATAAGAAAGCAGACATCTTGCCAATCAGTTGAGGGAAAATGATGGAAAAATAATCCCTATCAAAAATTTGTAACAAACTTGATTCCCTTTGGTATCATGTGCAGAAATACGTATTAAATAACAGGCCACTAAGAACATACTAAAGAGTTTGGTATCATTACAGTTTTATTTTACCTAAACTGTACATTTCCTGAACTGAATAGCTTACAACAGGAACTCTGTCTGCTTTCATATTATTCATGTCTCAAGTCAATTTTATTTTTATTAAAATTATCACTATAGTCATACAATAAGAAACTATGTTATATTTAATAAAGTGAAGCTTGCTTCTTCTTCAGTTCTTGCAACTCCACGTCTATTGCTTCTCGTTTCTCTTCAGTTGCCATCATTAATTTTTTCTTTCTCCTTCTAAATCTTTAACTTGTATATCTAATTTCCTCTTTTCTGCCTTCTTCTTGTCTTTTTCACTTTTTTCTTGCTTCTTCATCTCTAAGTATTCATGATAGCGTTTCCGAGCACCTCTCACGTAATCCAACATCTTTTTGCTAATGTGTATATTTTTAATCCCTCCTGCTTCTTGTATCTCATCATGAATGTGACGCTGTGCAATGACTGTCTTTTCATGCATGTTTTCAACCAGTAAAGATTTATTGACTGAAAAACCACCTTCAACAGTTGCATTCCCATGCGACAAGACAAGGCAAATCTTTATTACTTCCCAAAGATGTTTGTAGTTTGCTTCTCCTATTAGAAAGCTACCATAAATAGTGTCAAGTCCTACTTCATCACTAAACTGATCACAAGGACGAAATATTTCTTGAAGCTCAGATTTTTTGAGGTTGCAAAAATGCAAGTATTCTTTCTTGGCATTTTCAGCCAGAACATCATTTATGATGTTGGCATGGTTGAGTTCCTCCAAAAGAAAAGAAAATCTCTTCTGGGCCAGTTGAGGTGAATGTGGAATAACACAAGGATCCAATGAAGACAAACCTCTCACAGCTTTCTGTTTTAAGGGACTTTTTTCTTGTAGTTTTGCAATCATGGTGGTTAACATACTGCGGCACTCATGTATAAATTCTAATTTTTGTCTTTCTGTTACTGTGATCGCAGTTTCTCCTAACAAACGTTTTGTTGCAAATCCTATATCAATATTTTTGCTAAGGATCAAATTTTCTGATTTTTTTTGTGTCAATAGACAGTAACTTTGGACCCGTGCACTTCATAAGATCAGGTTTCACACAACGATTCATAAGGTATCTTAGAAGTTTCTCTACAGCTTCAAAAAGATATGGAGTCATTGGTTTTGATGTCTGGAACCGTTGCAGGAAAGGCTGACATTCATCTGCAATTGTCTTGCAGAACGCTAGTTTACACTTTAGGAATGGATCACAGGCTGCTCTTTTCAGTGTCTCTACAGGTTTTGTTTTAGGAAGTTTTGCTTCTTTGAGAAACTTAATAACATGGTCCCAAATTTGTAATGCCCTTTAAAAGCACTTCGCATTCTCTAACCAACGCACACCACAGAACTTCAATGGAAAAGTTGTACACCCTGTCAACTGGGTGAACAATGCTCGACGAGCTGGAGAGTCAGTGAACAGGTAGTACATGTGACGTAATAAGCTACTTATATCCCAATCAACAGACTCTACTCCTGTTCTCAAGGAACCATGAACAACATGAAGCCCACATGTTCCCAGATTTAGCAAACTACATACTTCATTGTCTGTTACAGATTTGAGGTGTTCCTGAAGAAGTGTTATAAACTTTAAATTGACATTTGGGCCATCCATTGACACTTGTATCAACTTAGAGAGTGGAAGAGGAGAAATACCATCCAGAAAATGCTTCAGTAATTCTTCAGCAGTGCTCCTATCGAAAAAACACACTGTTTAAGTAACGACTGATGACTTTATGATTTTCCTTGTCCCAGAATCTAATTACAATGTCCATCTGTCCTCTTTGAATAACTTTATTCAATGCCTCATCAAAACAAATTACAAAGTTGTTACATGATTTTAGGCGGTCCAGTAAATTATTATGAAAGAATGGAGCCAAGCCATGCACAATGAAGTATGCAGCCTTGTCTCCACCAAGGGTAAAGGCATTGGCAATGGAACACTCGGGAAACATCAATTGAAAAATTGTACTTAATTATTGCACGAATTGAAAGACATTTTTTTGTCAACAACTTGCATAGCCCAAATGACTTCCGCCTTAGTTATATCATTCTTTTATAACAAAAGTGTTATGGTTTCTTTGAGGCACTACACTAATTTCACTTTTAGCAACAGCTTCCTTCTGCGACGTTACGATTTTCGATGAAACAGAAAAACTCTTCGAGCAACCAGCAGAATCATCACTAGGTAGAATGTCTTTGTGTGCCAGAGATTCTCTTGAAACTGGGGAGCTCGATGAACCTGAATCACTTGACTTTTTTGAAAAAAAAAGTCAACAGAGAGCGTTGATTTGTCAAAGTTTCAAGAGTTTTGATATGAGTTGGTCCTTTTGCATGGGAAGCTAATGCTTGCTTTCCCATATTACTTAAGTTTATAATTTTTTTGCACACTTTACAAAATGCCTGCAGCTTATTACTTTCAACACCACTTATCCAGTATGAGAATTCAGGAAAATGGTCTGGGCTTAGCCAGAGCTGGTTAAAAACTGTTTTTTTGTTAGACATTGCTGGTGTAGTCTAATCAGTCCTGGTGCACTGTATCAAACTATAACGATGACAAACCTTGAACAAGAACAAAAACAAGTGATCACTAAAGTTAAAAGAATTGTCATGTGCAGGCTAGGAGACCTCTGCGTTCACATTCTGAAATAAAATGCTACCAAAACTTGTGTTAGGGCAAGTTTGAGCATGGTAAGTGCCCCTCAGCTTTCTTCATTGGGGCAGTGGCTTATGACGCAGTAAATAGAAAAAATATTTTCTTTGTTTTTCTAAGTGTGACATGAAGACATGAATTGTCATTTCCCTGACTTTCCCTGACCTTTTTAAAGCTTCCCTGACTTTCCCTGACTTATTTTTTTCCCTGACTTTCCAGAGCGTAGGAACCCTGTAATTTGCTTAAAGACACAAAAGAATAATTCACAAAATAAACTCAATTCCAGAGCGTAGGAACCCTGTAATGTAATTAGAACTAAAGAATTAGAACAGACTCAGAGTCCTGAAGAAATACACTTTCTTGGCTATTACAAATTCACAAACAAAGTTTTTGCTCAAAAAATGCTGGTTATTTTGTGGATTATATAAGAACAAACATGTTCTATAATTTCAATAAAAACTTCAATACAATCAACCTCACATTACATTACCTAAGAACATTTACAAGCAGTTTTTAAGATATAACTGCCAAATTTACACCTGACATTAAAGAAATTATGAAAAAGAAGGAAAATATATAAAAAATGTATTCATTTCATTAAGTTGTATTTTATTGGAGCGTTACTAACTTTTTTCAAGAGTGTATGACTTTTTAAGTTACATGCAACATATTTTATATTAATAATAACTTGTGTTCAATGAAAAGTACTGTTTTATTAGGGCCCCATGATTGTATTTGAATTCTCAATGTGGTTCCTTCAGCAAACAAAAAAAAACTGCTAGTATGATTTATATGGTCTCAAGAGACTACAATAATATAAGCTTGTGCGAATCCAGCCATTTCAATTTAAAATTTAATTCTAATATTTGTGCCTACTAGCTCGAATCAATTCTGAATTTAATATAATACTAGATTATATTTATTTTTGAATAGTTTTAGTGAAAAGATTATAGTCATAAAAACTGTCAGTAAAAAGTGAATATTTCATTCACCATTAAATAATACACATGAATTAATTTGGGCTTTACGATGAAAATGTTAGTTATATTTTGATAACTGATTTTAGTTCTTATTTAAGCATAATCAAATAGAATTTTAAAAAGTTTACTTATAAATTTAAATTTCAAATTAGAATAAATTAAATCAAACTCAAATCTGGGATTTATAAGGATTATACATTTTTAATACAATTTGAATGTTTCAAATAATGCTATTTTAAATTTAAAAATCATTAAAAATCTTGGTTAAAATCAGATTCATACTCAAAATTTCAAAGCTTTGCATAGGCTTAAAATATATTAGTTTTGATAAAACTTATACAGACCAATTAATTTGGTCCAAAATCAATTCATCCTTATATTCTAGTTGACTTAAAAGATAAATAAAATATAATAAACATGGTAGAAACACCTTATCAATACACTTGTGTTTTATATATACTTTTACAGATCTATACTTACACGAGATGAACCGATGAGAAGACAGAGATATGCAAACAGCCCAATCGCAGAAAATGTTATGAGAAAGGTCAAAGTCATGGATACAACTGGAAAGAATGGACATAATATTTAAATAAAGCATATATTAAATTTAAATCTAAAACTCATCAAAAGTGTTGTTTTGTTGTTTTTTTCTCATGCAATAGTCTGAAGTTATTAATGGCTGCTTCAGTGACTGTGTCAGTTGAAAGTTTATCAAATATTACACATAAAGGAATTTGAAACGTGTTTTGGATATTGGGTAAAATTGTTGCTATAAGATAAATTAAGGATAAACCAAGTGATTTTCATAAAGTTACCTTGTTTGCCCATTTTTATTGCCAAGTTATTCCTATTTTTGACAAATCTTGGAGACAAATTTTGTGCTCAAGATTTAGAGATTGTTTTACTTTAAAATTATTCATTTTCAGATTTTATAGGTAATCAATATTTCACAATTGAAACTAGTATTTGTTCATAAGACATTACAATTTTGTATTTCATTGGTGTATTATGAGCCTAGTTCACAGGCAAGAAACAGACTCTCAACCTTATGCGGGTTTCGCTGCACTACTTTTGCCAGCTTAAGTCCTTCAACACTCGGTTTAGCTAGTGTCACTTCTGGATGATGGATAGGAATAACCGCAGCGATCCTAGTGTTGAATGACTCAAGCTGCCAAAAGGAACCTGGAGGTTGATTGTCTGGGTATATTATTTTTCTGTGGTCTAGTTGCATTAGGGTACTTTAAGATAGATCCTAGATGGGCCAAAGTGCTTTAAGATGGAGCCTAGCTGCGTTAATGTGCTTTTATATAGGGCCTAAGTTAGCATGTGACTTCTTCGCACTTTAAAGATGCAAATATTCATTAAATTAATGTGAATATAGTTACGTTTTTTAAGAGAGATTTATTTATTTCTTTTCTAAGAGCTATAAATAAATATAAAGCCTTCTTTCTATAAGAGGCTTTAGATTTATTTCTCTTAATGCACATTTATATTGAAACACATTTACCCAGAGTGAGTGATTAATGCATGCATTCGTTGCTTGTTTCACACTCCTCCCTGATGAGTTCAGATAGAATGAAACCTAGGTCGAGGGATTTGGTGGTGACTAGCAATTTTCTTAAAGAGGCAGCCAATACCTCTTTGTCCAATGGCAGCAATGTAAAGTGTGAACTGTGTTCTTCTTTCCATTGTGAAAACCCTATTGTGTTAGTTCCCTTTATATCTTTTCTATCCACCTTTCCTGTACCTTCTTCCAAATCTAGGCCTATATTACAAATTACTTCAAAAAGTAAAAAGATGTTTTCCTTAAAGAGATGCATTTAAAAATATAGATATATATTTGATCCGGTAAAAAGAATTGACACCCCATCAGATATTTAGCCTTTCCTAATCTTCTTATATTAATAAAATGAAAAGTTTGTTTTGTCATTTTAGAATTTAGCATGTAACAGTTCCCGTCATATGGACCTCTCCTCCGATATTTAGCCTGGCCGGCTAAATAAATGATTTGTTTATTGTGGAAGCATGCCCACAGGAGTCGGATACTTCATGTGATGCGTGGACGTTAACGGTGCCTACTTCCACCACGTGACGCTACGATACATCCTACAGCGCTATGAACTATCCATGGCCTGCGTGAGAACCTGATCGGTGAACTGTGGTTGAGTTTTATGGACCCTTCCCAGATCTTCATCAGGACACAAAAACTTATTGTTAGTGATGGACACATTTACCAAATTCCCTCTGTTGTTTCCTCTGCAGGAAAGCTACTGCTAGGGCGGTGGCCCGGAAGTTCAAAGAAGATGTTTTTATGATTTTTGGGGTCCTTCCTATGTGATATGCGACAACGGATCTGAATTCACCGGGAAGAAAATGAATACTTTAATACTAAACATCTAAAAAGAGATATTATTTCTATTATGATACATAAATCTGTTCGAAAAATCTTATTTATGTGCAATGTATGTTTGTATAAGAAAAAAAAAGTAAATCATAGCTATGTGCAACATGTGTTTTGTAAGGGAAAAAAAAGTTATAAGAAAAACAAAGTATGAAGAGAGTACCAGTAATTCTAACCTATTTATCTATACATGTTAGCTTTATTCCCTTTGTATATTTTTAGCACTTCCTCTTATACGAACATGTTTTAGTTATTCTAATTAAATATAAGAAAGTTTTTAATTGACTAATGGATTAGGAATTAGGAAAATTGAATTTAGAGGAAGTGAACCCACATTTGCGTTGAGGGAGATTGGAAAACCATTTAGGAAAAACCACCCCCAGTTCACCCGACCGAGATTCGAACCTTGATCTCCCCGTCCTCAGCAGTCGAGCTCAACACGACTATCGCGTTAGCTAACTACGCCACCGAGGCAGGTTTTCTGTTGTTAAATTAGCTTAGCCAAGTAGAATTATTTTCAATAAATTACCTTGACGAGGCACTCCTAAATCTGTAGTGTCAGGAACAGGATTAAAATCAGGCTCAGTAAAACCATCACTAGGGCCACTACCGGTATAGAGACTAGGGTCCCTCATAGAAGCACCGTCACTCTTAAAACTTTTAAGAATGCATCCAAGTTTACCAATAGAATGCTGCATGATAAAATTTTCATAGTACTGCTAATCTGAAAATTATATGATTATAATAATATATGAGTCAGGTAAATGTTAAATTCAGCAGAAATTATACAGGAAAAAACTTTTATAACATATACATATATATATGTGTGTATATATATATATATATATATATACACACCCACACACATATATATATTTTTAAACTATTTTAAAAACTTTGTTTTAAAAGTATATATATATGTGTGTGTGTGTTTTTAAAGAAATAGAACATTTTCCTATTAGTGGGACATATTATTAATATAATGACTCAATATATTTCTTCTAATAACAGGTGCATATACATACCGTTAAAGAAACAAAATATACTAAATTTAAAATAGCAATTAAATCAATTTGTATAGTCTGATTTTAGTTGTAAGAAGAGTTAGGAAAATTAAAACATATTTCTATCCAGCTAACATTGATAAAGTTTTACTACCTATAACTGCTGTACTACCAAAATTATGGTATACTATTATATTTAATATAGTGGCACATACACAAATTTGTTTCTTTGGTTTTACATTCTATACAAGAACTACTCAGGTACACGAGTAGGGATGCAGATAATTTATAAAATCTTTTTTTTTTGAGTAAGCATAGATTAATTTTTTGTGTCATCAGTGATGTAATTTTCTTTAGTAGTAGTATTATTTCATACATATTGTATGTATTTACATTATTTATGAAAAGTGATAGTTATAGACCAGATAAATTTATGTACAATCATATTAAAAATATTTTGGTAGCTTTTATAGCTGTAAAAAAAAAAAGTTCACTTGGTCTGAATTAGACTTCAACCAACTTCAAACTACTCTAATACAGGTAAGTGATAACTTTTTTTACAATTATTAAATAAAAATTAAATAATCTCCAATATAGTTATACATTTAGGCTGTGAAGGAGAGGTTGGGGTTTAATTTCTACAAACCTCCCCTTCACTGGAATTTCAGACTACAGACAAAGGGAATTTCCCAGAGGGTTTCACACTCTCCCTACAATCAAATATGCATATAGTTCCTCCATATTCACCCCATTAGTTTAGTTAAATGTGGATATCCAAAACTAGCCATTGTAAATAGTTACGGTAAGGAAGAAAAAGAAAAAAGAAAAACCCGAAGTTTATCAAAGACTTAATAAAAGGGGTCAAAACATGGACCAAAGCTTTAGAGGAACTACACACACAATATTGCCCTGTGAAAATAATATTTGTAAAACCAAACCCAGTGTATTCTTAATAAGTCAAACCTCTAATCCATATAAACTGTGATCAAATCATACAAATAAATTTAGTGATCAAACTATCAGTGGCGGCTCGTGTATAGGCACTGCGGAACTGCAGCCCCCCTATTTCCACTTGATATTATCGATAACATTTTAATATAACGAGTCCTTTTTTCTTTAATTCTTTCTTTATTTTTGTAGTAAAAATATATATATATATATATATATATATATATATATATTCCTTAAGCTTAATGTCAGTACTTCAGTAGCCATCCTCCAGTTTTATGAAAAAGAAACAAAAATCTTTGTAAGGAAACTGTGCGCTTCACAGTGCCAGCGATGTGGTGTTTGACTGTTTTGCGCATGCGCACATAGGAAAGGGTGTGGGGAGGAAGGCGGGACTGCCAGGTAGAGAGAGAGCATTGTTGCTCTCGCAGTGCCGGCTCTGGCGTGATGGTGGAAGGAAGTTTTTTTTACTCAGCGTGTGTGGTGCTTAAAAACTGTGTACCATATTCTTGAATGTGACAAAGTGTAGAAGAGTGTAGAATTAGATTATTATTCTGCTTACAGCTATTATATTTGATTCATTTTTTTTCTGTTATTTTATTTAACAGAAAGATATAATGCACTTGCAGTACTTTCAATGTAGAAAAAATTCCTCAATTATCATCCAGAGATCAAGGAGGTTACTATTGAACTTTTTGCGTAAATTAAAATAAGAATAATGGATTTTATTTTAAATGAATAGATCCAGCTTGAACTGTAACAATTTAAGTTAAAGTAAGTAAAAAAGTTTGGTATTTTGTTAATATTTTATCAAGTTCTTGAATAAATTTTCTTTTTATACATGTTTTTTTTCTTTTACACATTTTTAAAACAAAAGTTAAAAATTTTCTGGAGCAGCACCCCCACTAATTTTTGGTTACAAGCCACCAATGAAAAACTATACAAAGACATTATTAGCCTTCCAAAAATGTACAAACAAAATTATCTTCAATAATAATTAGGGTATATTTTAGAAGATTTCCCTTTAAAATTGACATAATTTTTTACTAATCATATCCATCAACTACTAAACTACTAACTTGATATGTAGAAATTAAATGGTACCTACTAAAATACTGTTCTACTATTGTGTTAAGCAAGGCCGTAGCCAGCCAATTATTTCAGGAGAGGGGAAGGGGGGGTTTGTGGGCACATCCCAATTGCTGGAAGCTAGAAAAAAGATATAAATAATAAACAGTTTTAGAAGCTATCTGAAGGTTTTTTTTATGGGCAATATTATCCGTCCTAAATTCCGAAAGCTAGGAAAAATTCTAAATACTAAACACCTCTAGAAGATATCCAAGTGTTTTTTTTATGGCAATATAACTGCCGAAGGATAAGAAAGTTTCTGGATACTAAACACATCTAGAAGCTAAATGAAGTGTTTTTAATGGCAATATAACCCTGTAAATGCTGAAAGCTAGAATGTTTTTCGATATTATACACCTCTAGAAGCTATTTGAAATGTTTTTTTAAGGCATTATATCTTAAGTCTGAAGGCTAGGAAAATTTCTAAATATTAAACCCCTCTAAAAGCTATCTGAAGTGCTTTTTATGGTAACACAGCCCCCTAATTTGTACTTGTATCTTAATGTTGATGTTTAAAACCATAAATAAAGCCATATATATTTTGTTTGTAAAATTGGGGTGGGGGAGGGGGTAATGAATTTGTTATTCTTAAATATCTCTATATAGTGATGCTTTTGTCTTCTTGTGATGATTTGACATTAGCATTCAGTGGAATAACACTCACCATTCCAAGATAACCGAGAATGACTCCACCAGTCTTCAGGTTGAAACAGCAACAGCATTGTTTAAGCAAAGGCATGATTCACCTGAAAACAAACAATATAAACAAATTTCAATCAACAACCTCTTCTGTCTCTCTTTGCGGATTAAAATGTTGGGCAGGCTAAAATATTCACCCAGAACTTGCTGAAGATTAAACGGTGCAGAATAGTGAGTGGAAGGTCCCGGGAGGGTCAACCGAAGGTGGCGAGAGGAGGCGGTAGCCTCAGCCATGTTATTTAAGATATTAAGCAATACATACATGTTACAACATTAATTTATTTATATTTATATATATATATATATATATATATCATGGTGTCTACTAAACTTGACCAATGAAATCCCCGACCTTTTCCCTGATCATTTCCTAAAATTCCCGACTAAAAAAAGTATATCACATCCTTCTAACTCGCCCCCCCTCCCACTCCCCTCGTTTTTCTATTAATCTTTTTTATAAATAATAATAAGATGTAAAATTTGAATGATTTTTAAAATTTGTATTAAAATTGTTTACTAGGAATTAAAGATATATTACACAGCTACAAACAAAAAAAAAGACATAATTTACTGATTTAATGATTACTGTTATTCATTTTCCCGGATTTTTAATTGTGATTTACCAAATTCCTGACTTATTCCCGTTTTTTCCCGATCACTTCAAATTCCCGGCTAATTCCCGTTTTCCCTGATTTTCCCGGATGGTAGACACCTGATATATAGCATTGAAGGGCAATTTATATATTTATAACCCGTTTCTTTTATGATATTTATCCATTTTATGTTTTAAAGTCTCAAACACATATAGGCTACTCCTATAGTTAAGATAACAATCCTAGAGTCTGTTCACCATAACTTTTTACCTGAATGACAGTTGAAAAATCATGTGTTTAGTTTTTGGGTTGCCAACACTTGTAAAATATCACTGTGTTGTTATAAATGATAAATTTTGTTAAATTACTTGTTATATTCTACATTTAAAATAATGTAAGCTTAAGTTTTTCCCACTTTATTTTATTACTTTTAATAATATCTTTCTATCCTATCCGAAACAATATTTTAAACGTAATTTGAAGTACCTATTCTTTGTTTTGGAATGTTATTGATGTGTGTAATATAGTGGATACATTAACACTTTTTAATAAAAGCATAATATTTACTTGGAAAAGAGAAAATACTTTTAGTGTATATATATATATATATATATTATAATAATAATAAATTATTCTATGATTATTGTATCATATTTTGAAACATTTAACCGAGTAAAATATTTTTATCAACTATGTGGGTGTACCATTGTAAATTGCTTGCGTCATGATCAATTACATGGTTCAAGTTCGTCAGTCGCCATTTTAAAGCGATATTTGTTAGAGCTTGTGAAAGTGTTGTGGTCTACAAATTATAATTTTTTTAAAGGGAATAAAACTATAAAAAATCTTTGTGGTATCTTTGTGTCCGACCTCAAATAAATAATATTAGCTTAAATCACTGGTTAACTCTCACATTCATACATTACAATCTGTTTTCATTAAAGTTATCCAGAGTGACAGATGTCAGCTGTTGGCATAGGGATACATTATAGACTATTCCTAGTAACTTTTTGAGATGTCATCCAAGTAAACTCGGGAGGGGGAGCGGGGGTTTAATGTTCTTTACCTTGTAGTATTCCACTATGATGTAGGCTATAATATATAATAGACTGTAATCAGTAAAGGTAAACCTAAACCTTTCACTTTAAATTGAATGTCCATGTTAATCCTAATCCCTCAACTCCAGTGTGTTTAAACACAAAAATGTGGAAAACGAATTTCATAATATTTATGGTCCAAATCATTAAATGAGATTGTAAAAATAAATATTCAATTCTGATTATTGTGAAAAGATTTTTTTTTGTTTTGTTTCTTTTGAATACTTTAAAAAAACAATGATTATATTTTTATACATTAAAAAAAATTTTTAGGGACATATTTGCATAGTACAAACTTAATCTTATTAGGGCAAAAACATTTGATCTCGATTCACTAATATTACTGTTCAAACATTTGTAGCTTTCCCTTCTCTCTTCCTCTTCTCATTACAGCATAAAAAGTTATATTGCGAATCGCTAAAGAGGAAAAACTATCAGCACTCAGCAGGCAGGCAGTTTCATGAGAACATGACGTTATACCGCAACAAGGAATATATGGCTAAACACATTATGTTGATAACTTGCGTTGCTGCAATCCGTGACTCTTTTATGACCTTGAATACCAACGTTCCGCTTACGACTATAGTGTGTTCCTTTTTTTAACACACCCAAGACCAAAAACAGCTGTTTATTCTCCGCGTATGTGCTAGTGAACTGGCTGTGGCGTCAAACTCTTCTAATAGTTTGGTTTGTTAACTGACGGAGTCTGATTTCTAAATCAGTCAGAGCTTACTGAGGGTAGTTTTTCTTACACCCCGTCTCCCTCACCTACTTTGCAAATGGGGTTATATTTTTTCCTAAAGTATCTATTCCCTACCTTGGTGCAATTAAATGCGGATTTTTTTTAGCAGCGCATCATCTTATCAGTTTGTGTTTATACCTATGTACTAATACGTTAATGGTTTAAGAGATGATAAGGTCATATTCATGGAAAGTGTACCTGCATTTGCGTAGGAGTGTACAACCATTTTGAAAAACCACCCTCAGTATACCCGACAGAATTGAACCATGGTCTACCCCGTCATCGGCAGTATACTTTACTCCGAGAGTATCGCCCTAAACCATGCGGCCATCTAGGAGGGTAAATGCAGATTGCACGTCACTTAGTTTAAGCGCCACCGCACACAATTTTGGGTCCAAGCTAGGTAACCCAATTTTATGAGAAACCTAAGATGGATTTTCTTTTCAAATGTACTATGTTTAACACTGGTTTAATATAGGTGGTAGCCCGCTTCAGTGGCCGCATGGTCTAAGGCGCTGTTCTCTCAAGAACAAAATTTGCCGATGGCGGCGAGATCGAGTAGTCTTCTCTAAATGGAGTCTACCTCCACGTTAAAGCGGTAAACTTCCTCTAAACTCAAACTTCCTAATCCCTAGCACTTTAGTGTGATTAATATCTAGGCGTTTACCTGGACGTGTAATAAAATGCGGTGCTAAAAAAAGAGGTAGAATGGTTTAGTCATCTAACGCCCACTCTTTAAGACTGGATTGCTGACGAGGAGATCGGGATTCGAATCCCCAGTCGGGTGTAGTTAACAATTTTTTTTCCCCTAGATTGTTTCACACTCTCTCTAAACGCAGATTCAGGCATATTTCCTCTAAAATACTAGCTTCATCTTTTTTCTATAAGAGTTATTAAGGGGGAACCCCCATACATTCTATTTTGTTTCGAATCCGCTACGCTTCGTGCTTGTAGAAAACTTCAATTCCATTTCCCCCTCTGTTAATTCTGTTGTGTACAGCTAGACATTTCGTCGCCTGTAGGGTTGACTGACTGGAAGGTAAACATTCTTTCCAAAAATAGATTCCGAGACAAAGAAAGTTGAGGGTTGGTTTCTTCTTTTTTTTCTCGGCTAATGTTTGGGTTCCATCTCAAAATTATACATAGCTGTGGTAGTTTTCATTCAACATTCTTTCAATGTGTACACATGTATATATAGTATATGACTAACTATCAATAATAGTATATTAGATTTCTATTCTAATTAAGGTGTAGGCCTAAAACCTTGATACTCTGCATTAATTAATACAATAACTAATTATAATTGAAAATTAATCGTTAAAATAAAAGGTTCAAATAAATTAAAATGTGGGTAAATCTTTTAAATTGTTTTAATAATGATTCATAATAGACCAAATTAAAACTACTTTGGATAAAAACAATTTATTTTTACATTAACATTATATACAAGGATTTTACTTGTAATAATTTAAAATTAATAAGGATTGTTTATTAGAAATGCACCAACATTCTTCTGACGAGGATGTAAAAAAAAAAAAATGTGATAACTATAAAGGTAAAAACCACCCCCCAATGCGTTTGGCCAAGTATACTCTAATTCTTGTAGGAAGAACAGGTTTAGAAAATACAAATAAATACATAACAAAAAGTTGTGGTCAAAGTTGATGGCATTTTACTTAATTATTATTTTAAGGTTAGGCCTATTTATAATAT
This sequence comes from Timema cristinae, assembly GCA_039000515.1. Lineage (NCBI taxonomy): Eukaryota > Metazoa > Arthropoda > Insecta > Phasmatodea > Timematidae > Timema > Timema cristinae. The sequence continues at coordinate 106,212,215 of JBCFYV010011172.1, forward strand.
ATATCGAAAGTTACAATATGTAAATCACATTACTTGAGCTATGAATAAATCAATGTAGTTTTACTAACGTTTGTGACGTCATTTACTCGTCTTACGATCAAAATTATAGAGTATTCAACCTAAAGACAATAAAAATATAAATTATACTTAGTAAAATTTTACAATACTTTAGAAAACAATTGTGAAAAAGTTAATACATTTTCATGTGTGTTTAATTCCCAAAGTATTTACAAAGTCCAGTAATTTAGCGTTAGGGAAAGAACTATAAATAAAACCAATGACAAACTAAACACTTCTTTATTTATAATAAACAAAAATCTTTGTAAAGTGTCTAATCTTTAAAATTATTTAAATTAAGTATTGGAAGTTAGTGATTAACTAATGTTGAAATGAAATATAACAATATAAGATTTCCTTAAATGATTGAGTAATGTTGTTTTGGGGGTTTCCTATTGTTTACAAGTATCAAACAATAGTATGTAAAAATGTAATTAAAAAGTGGTTTTATAATAAAATTAAATAAATTTCATATTAAGTCACGTCAACGATATAAGTTAACAATAAAGATAAAAATGTAAGGTAAATAATATGGATGCAATAGCTCTTTGTTACAATTGCATATAATTAAATCAAGTGGAGTTAGCTAAGACAATGTTACAATTGTTACAATTCTATCCAGCCCCCAAAAAAAGCACATGGGTTTTTATTAAAATATCCACTTAAAAATCACAACAAAAAACTTATATTTTGAATACAAAGCAATTGTCTAATTTTGTAAAGTAGTTGGTCTATTTTCCTTTTAGTATTTAAAATGTGATTAATAACTTTAATTTAAAATTTATATAGATTGGAAATTGAATTAAACATACTGACATGGGACTAGATCAAACTAATGTTATTGAATATTGTAAATAATACACATACAATTTAAATTTAAGACTTTCTTTTCTAAGAACCAAATTTTACTAACATGATTGCATGAAAGTTTATTTGAATTTTGTTAACCAGTGTCTATTGTTTTAATTCCTTAAAAAATTTATTTATAAAATATAATATTATTGTTAGGCATGGACGTTATTTTTCTGTAAAGTAACACTCTTGGCACTAATTAATATTTTAGAATGATTGGTCAAATCAGATAACATACATAAAAGTGCCAAACAAACGCTTTACTCCAAGTCATCGGTGGCTTTTTATGACAGCTCTAAAGTAGGTGACGAAACCTGTATAGTTCAGGGATATTAGAGCATTGCGCTAACTCCCCGGCTCGATTTCCGCGTATAGTTGATGGTTTTTAATTATATTTGAATAAACACTAAACTTTGGTTTTATAAACATGCCTTAAATTTGGCGTAGTGCATTGTTGGATTCACGGGGTTTATTTAAATGATCTCATGACATGAAATAAAGAAATAAGCCGTTTTCTATTATATTATTTTTAACTTACATGTGGTGCACGCACTGTGGTAAATGTTTATGTAGTCTGTACACACACAACGTTTTGGGTACAGTAAGAACACTGGGAAGGAACTTTTAAAAAATACAAACATATTTTAGTGGTAAACATTGAAATGTTCAATATATTATTAGTATAAGTTGATAGTTATTGATAATATTTATCAAAAGTTACAGCTTTAGATCAAATGACGTAAGGACATATGATAATAATTTTAAAGTAACGTTTATAGTTGTCAGATGCTATTCTAGTACTGTGTTTATTCTGTAAAACAGCCACACATAATGTAGGGTGATTCATTCGGGACTGTACTTTTATTTTTTTAACTCATGATTGGAAAGTCATAAACTTCGCTTTCCTCAATGGCAAGTAGAATTGTATCATAGAAGATGCTGGAGGGGCCCTTTATGACAGCGTTCAGAAACATTATAGCCCGACGCTCCAAATTTGGGTGTGATGTAGAGTAAGTGTTCAATCACAAAAACACAAACAATACTGATAAAACATTTAAAAAATGACCAAAAATATAAAGAGCTATCTTTTCTACTTTAAAATAGTTGACAGTTTAAAACAAAACACTAAGATAATTATTATTTGATAAAGCCTAGAAAAGTTAATACTCTACGAGACACAACCAAACCAAATATATTTGTTCTTCAATGTATTGAAAGGGCATGCTCAAAACTTCCAAGATGTGTTGGCAAGCATAGATCTGGTTATTTTACCCAAGACCGCCCGTGAATGTGTTGTGGGGGAGGGGAGGAAAAGGGAAGCAGGCTACGTAAGCGATAGCAGATTTCCCTTGCAGGACATCGCTGAACTAATTTAACCAAACTTTGACACAAAATTACGTAAGTTCTATGTGGTATTTTAATTTGAAAAAAATAAGTACCTTTATTTAAGCTAAGATTCATTGTTTTAAAGAAGAAGAAAATTGACCCAGCTCACGACGTAGAAATGCAAAATTTTGCATCAATTTTATAAATTAATCAATAGGATTGCTTATAATATCTTTCTATAGAAACATAGAAATATATTTTAACTACACAATAAAAAAAAAACCACGTACTCCTGCGATATTTCATAACCCCGGGAAAAATGTACCAAAGTAGATGTTATTTTTGCTATTTTCTCAGCCCAACATCACACCTTCATCCAGCCTTAAATCAAAAATGACAAAAAATGACCTATAAAATTTACATTTCCCAACCAAGAGATCATGAACAAAGTTTATGTCCTCAAAAACATTGTAAATGATAAACCAATAAAAAGATAACACGTCACCAAAACCTGGTAATTAATAAGGGTGCCACAACACAAATTGTAGTGGCATTTATATTTTTCTCTTCCCGTATTTGTTTTTCTCCTAATTTGGACAGCTCCACCCAATAAAGTTATAAAAAAACTGTTCCTGAAGTTCAGGAATCTTTACTCGACTCTTGGGGGATGTTAAAGTATTACGTAATCACATTTTTTGGCCATTATGGACCCCATACCTTTGTAAGCAAAATTGGCATCTTGCTTATGTTATGTTTGTCATAGAGGTGCGAAATAATCAAACAATAGACACAGTTGAAAACTGAATTTTAAATTTATTATACTAAACAGGTAAAATTTAAAAAGTCATAAAATTAAAAGGCTATAAAAGTTAATTTACACTTAAATGAAAAACCCGTTTCGACAATTATTATTGTCAATTTGTGGTGCCTGGATCACTGCTCATTCTTGCCGTCTTTTGTCGGCTAATCATTGTGTTGCCCCCCCCCCCTTGAAGCCAAAAAATAAACTCGAATCGAACTCCCACCCCCTTTCCTTCCTAATAATACTTGGAACACCTCCTGGAGCCTTATAATCCCATATAGCCTAGTTCATGAAATTTCTTTGAAAACATCTGCGGATCATTCTTTTCTCCCCTTCAGAGGCACCTCCCTGTGGTGCCTCACCCAGGATGTTCTTTAATCCCCAAGGACAGTAGCACGCACCTTCATTTCCATGGTAACCTAAAGGCTAGGTGAGGAGGTATAGTTTGTTCACCGTACTAAGTACCACCAATTCAAACAAGCTACTATATTTACTACCCTATATTTAAGACTCCAATTAGAAGTACATGTGAACCGTTTCGCTAGGGGTTTGGCCAGACTGAAATGCGTGCGAGCGGCTGCATGGCCAAACTGGCGGGCGAGCGGGGTGATTAGTAGATAGCTCTCAATAGTTGTTGACGATAAGGCAAAGGTTCGAATCTTGGTCAGTGAACAATTGAGGGTGGTTTTGAGAAGTCATTATTGGTGTGGTTTTCCCATCCTCTCTCCACGCTAATGGTGATTTTAATTGCAAGGGCCTACTTTGATTTGATTATAACATTGAGTGTATTTTAAAAAATCACGTTTATTTATCTAATACCATAAATATTATATACAGGCGTGATACAGGACGAGGGGGTAAAAGGGTAGTTTGAACCCCCTTTTGAAAGTTAGAAAACTAGTACGAAAAACAAAATGAAAGTTCGAAATTTTAGAAAGAAAAAATACAGATAGATTATAAAAATTTTTTTCTTTTTACGCACGATCCCTTTAATCCCGGGTCCACACGTTCGTTATTCGTCCACGTTTATTCAATTTTGGCTATGACTCACGCAAGTGTGGGAAAAAATATTCTTTTTCATGTCATGCAAATAGCGAGTAACGAACATTTTTCAATAGAGACGGTACCTACCACACATTTTAAAAGGGAGACGCGGCGTAGGCCTAAAGTCAGTTTGGGCCCAAATTCAGAGGCCAAAGGTCAGTTTGGCCTAAAAGTCATTTGGCCTAAAATATAATGTTTAAAACCCTCGGGTATCTCCGTAAAATAAGCACTGTTAGTTTTTTTTATTGATTATAGATAGCACAAGTGTGGTAGTGGTGTTAAGATATTTCTAAAAACATAGACTTTATTTAAACACAGACTTACTCTATTTAATTACCCCTATGGGATTAAAAAAATAGAAAGCTCATTGCTGCACCACGAAAGTAGCCACCTATACCTTTTCTGAGCTGGTTCTATCCAATCTATCTCTATAAAATCCTATGTTTCTCAGGTCTATCCAAATGTTATCCTCCATCTGCGTCTAGGTCTTCCTAGTGAGTGGTCTTTTTTCTATTGGGTTTGCCATTCAATACCTTGAAACGCGGTTCTTTTCCCCATTCCGCTGTGACTTCCCACCAAACCCTGCAAGTTTTATTACCCTAAAAATTGTGGTGTGAGAAGGGGTTTGCACTCTCATTATTAGCATCCCCACCCTTAATTTCATTTTTTTGGGGGGATAAAATATTTTCCTAAGCCCGGTTTTCCCAAACATCAAATTAAAAATTTTGGGGAATGTAAGAAAAGACCCCAATTTTTCACATATAAGAAAACCGGAAAATTTGGTTCGTATTTTAAAAATTTTTTAATTTCTTGACAGCAGGAGACAACCATTTTTGGAGCAAGAGTGAGACCAGGATGTTTTAAAGGAAAGGGTCGCGGAGCAAAAATTTTAACTCCAAATACATGCAAAAAAAAAATTAGCTACCAAAAATTTTTAATAACAATACAATGAAACAATTTCGCTCTTAACCATGTAAATTTTTCCCCTTAGTTCCCCATGTCTATTTTCTATCTATATTACTTTAAAAAAAATGTCGGCTGTAGTTAAAAAACCTTTGTGTATTCGTTTTTTTGTCTAAGACTTTGGGAAAAAGTTAAAATTTATTTCAAGGTTTTTTTTTTTAATTTGGATTTTATACAGGTGGTTTTTTTAAAATTTTAATATTTTTCTTATGGGAAGCATGTCACAGTGCAAAAAACCGACTGTGGGTGTTTTTTTTTGCATCTTAAATTTTATAAATTTAAAAATATTTTAAAATTTTAAGATAATTTTTTAAAAACCCCTTGGAACAAGGTTTTTTTCAAAAAAACAAAAATAATTGTAAATCCTTGGCAACGGATTTTGAAATATAAAAAAAACAAAAAATTCCTTTTATAATTTGATAATCTTTTCAGTAATAGAAATTCTGAAAAATCTGAACAGTTTTGAAAACGAACCCCAAATTTAAAAGGTTAGGAAGGGGACTATAGTTGATAAGGATTGAAGAGGAAAATGTGCTCCGCGAGCGGCAAATTGTAACTTAATGTGCGCCAGCTAGACGTAATTTTTGGTGCCTTTTCTCCGGGGGCCCCCCAGGATCCGGCCCAAAATATTTGGGGGGTCAAAATGTTTAAACAGGATTTCTAAAAGGGGAAATAAGATTGGGGGAAGAAAATTTACAAAGGGGAACAAGAAAACTTTTCGGGGACCTCCAAAAAACTAAAGCGTTTTCTATGTTCCAAAAAAAGTTCCCCCGGTGTAATGCACCCAACAAAGCTCCAAATGCTACCAACTTTTTTGATTTTTACCCTCACTAAGGGAAACCGTCAACATGTCGCCAATTTTTTTAAATATTTCACGTTTTTTTACGATTGTGATAACACTTTTTTCCAAAATGTTCTCGGAGTGGAGCGTTCTTATTATGGGAACGGGAAAAAAAAATAAAATTAGGCAAATTTATATGTAAGCAATCCAAAGAGGGAGGTTAAAAAGATCTTTCTTTTTTTAATACAAGCCTGTTAAATTTAAATTTGGGTGTTATAAACCAAGCCATCTTTAAGGGGGCCCAAAAACCCCCGGCTTCTTTGAAAAACCTCTAAAGAGTCAAAACAAACATTAATTTTTAAAAAATTCACAATATTAACACAAAAAAAAATTTTTTTTAATTTAGAGAAAGCACAGTCCGTATTTTTGGCAATCATAAAACCGGGGGTTTTTGGATAAAGGCCCCTGGCCACAGCAGAGATAAGTAAAAAAATTTTTTTTGTACTAACTCATATTGTTATAGTTACTTATAGTTACAGGCCGCCCGTGGTTAAAGGGTTAGGAAAGGGAATTCGGGGCCCCCCTTCACACACAAAAAATTAACTTTAAAAGTGTTGAAAAATTATTTCGTAAATCAAAAATTTGTTCATGAAAAAAAAAAAAACCCTTTCCCCTTAATAATTCCCCCACAGTTTTTTTTATTCTTATCAAGCATCTTTTTGCCAAGTTTTTTAAAAAAAAAATTTTTTGAAATTTTTTAAATATGATGTTCCTTTTTCGGGAAACCAAGTATTTGACAAAAAAACCGACAAAAATGTGCGAGAAAAAAAAATAAAATATTTTAAAATTTTTAATAAAAATCCATAAAAACCCCGGGGAAATTATAAAGGAGACAACAAGCGTTTTTATAAATAAACCTCTACATTTCCCCCGGAAACCCGGGAGGGCCCGGCCCCCCCTAAGCTAGAGGGGATTGCGGGGCTTTTCAAACCCCCCAGACCCAAATATAAAGGGCACCCGGCTACCAGCACACTCGGGGGGAGGGGCGGAAATCCGGACGCAGGAATTTTAAAAAAAAAATGGGTCCGATATTGAGAATCGGTCCTTTTAATGTTATTGAACCTTTGTTCCTTTTTTAGTAAGTTTACCTGGTAGGCCCTTTGTCTTGGGGGCTCCCTCCCGACCACCCCCTTTGTTTTTTTGTTAAAAAAAAATTTTTTTTTAAAACAATTTAAATCAGGGGGTTGTGAATGGGAAAACTTTTTTCGTAAAATAAAAATTTTTTTGTGGTTGGGGGGCCCTCGAAAGTGGTAAAACTCCCCCTTTTGCCCCCATAGTCAGTGTTAACAACCCTTCCCCCCTTAGGGCCAAATCGTCTTTAAGGAAAAATTACGTTGTACTCGGGGACTTAATAATAATAAAATAAATTTTATTTTTTTATTTTAAACCCCGAGCGGTTAGTAAACGGGGTCTAAAAATTTTCAATTCCAAAAAGTTTTGTTTTGGGCACCCACGATTTTTTGGCTTTCCCCCCATCCCTCAACCCAAGCGTTGTAAATAGTCATTTTGTGTGGACTCTGAGTAAATCCACGCCGGGTTTTTTAATTAGGGGGGAGCCGGCTTTTTTCCCCTTTTTGACTAGTGATGGGGGCAAAATTACTACATGTGCTTTCTAATTAGTAAGCGCAGGTGCTCCAAAGGAAAAGGCATTCCAGGGAAAAAATTTTTTAAAAAAAAGTCAAAAATTGAAAATTTTTTTTATTATATTACGATCCCCCTTTTCCAAAGCCTTTATTATTTATTTTTTAAACCCCTTTTTTTTTTGCTAATTTTTATTTAAAGAATGAATAAATTTAATTGAACAATTTAAAACTGTGTAAAAAAAATTAAAAGTTTTTTTTTTTTCAAATAAACCAAAAAAATTAAAAACAATTAAAAATTTAATTTCGTCAACAAGAGGAAAAATCTAAACACAAAAAAAAAATGGAAGAAATAGTTAAAAAACCCCTCACATATACAAAAAAAAAATGAAAAATTTTTTAAAAAATTATTTTCCGTTTGAGTAGTCGACAAAAATTTACTGAAAATATATAAAAGGGAAAAGTTTTTATTGGAACCAAGATAGGCTTATTAAAGCAAGTGCCCGGGGGAATTTTGGCTTTTTTAAAATTTTCGTGTAGAGACGGGTTCAGACCAGGGGCAGGTTACAGAACATTAACAGTTTCGAGTTTTCAGTTTCTTTAAAGTTATGATAAAAAATTACATAGTTACTTAGAATACTAGGTTCTTTTTAAAGCCATTTAATATTTTCTCATTCAATTTTGAGTTTTTGTTTTTTTTTAAACAGTGGCTCCCCTTTTAAAATTTTTTTTTTAAAAATCAGTTATTTTAAAATTTTAAAACTTTTTTAAAAGGGCCCCTCCTTCAAAAATTTTTTGAAAAAATTGATCACTCTAGAAGCTAGCATAGCTTCGCCTTGTTTTTAAATAAATAAATTATTTTAAGTCCTAAGCCTTTAATTATAACAAAGTTTTTTCTCGCCAAAAAAAAATTTAAAATTTTGGGATGCACCTCTAAGCAAATTTGGAGTGTTCTCTTTTTAATTTTTTTATTCTAATTGAGGACCACGTTTTTTGTGAAAATTTCCCCAAAATGGATGGGTAAAAAACTTTTTTTTGTGTAAAAAACTACTGCAAATGTTTTTTTAAAAAAAACCCCCTAAATTAAAAAAGTTTTACCCCAAATTTAACTTTGAGTAAACATTTTGATATTCTAACTACTCAAAAGGGGTTTGGGGATGAAATTACATTTTGTTTTGTGGTAAAAAACATTGGCTTTAAAAAAAACTCAAAATTTAAAGTTGTAAACCCCCTTTTTTTTTTTGTAATGGCCTTTTGATATGTTTAAATTAGGATTTACTAAAAAGGGGGGTTGGGGTTTACAAACTTTTTGTTTGGGGTTTACAAAAACGGACAAAACTTTTAAAAAAACTTTGGGCCCATTGAAAAAAGTTTCAAAAATTCAAAAAGGGGTTACTCCTAGAGTAACTTAGATTGAGAAAAATTGAATGCAAAATTTCCCAAAAAAAGGGGGATTGCGGGTAGGGTACAAAAAATTTGTCACCGAAAAAAATTAAAAAATTTGAAAAGGGGGGAACCTCCCCTTTAAACGCACCCTTCCCCTTTCCTTTTCAAAAACCCCTTTCAAAGTCATTGTTAAACCCGAGCTGCCCGATGCTCCCCAAGACCGGGGGGTTTTAAGTCGATTTTCCCCAATCGTAAGAAAATTGGGGTATAACCAGTTTGTTTAAGAATGGGGGGTTTGGGGGTTTTCGAAACCGGATGGGTGGGGGGCCCAAAAAAAAGGGTTTTAAGATTTTCCAATCCCGCTATTGCTTTTTGGAAAAGACGCTTATTTTTAAAGTCATCATAACATATTTTTTAAACAAAACAATACGGCTTTAGCAAAAAAAAAAAGCATTTATGGGCAAAGGTTTTCATGTTCCCAATGTTAGTTTTACTCAACCGTACGGGGAATCAACGAAAAAAATTACAAATATTAAACATTCCCAAAGAAAATTTTTAAGTGCTTTTACAATCGTAAAAAAAAAATACAAAATGGTAGTTAGTATGTTTTTTAAATAAAAAAATTTAAATTTTTGTTGTTTTTTAATTAATTATTTTCTTTTTTTTTTTTCCCATAAAAGGGGGAGGGTGATTAGGGTGTTTTTTTTTTTTAATCACTACGGTCTTAAAAAAATTAAAAAAAAAAAAAAAAAACCAAATAAATTAAAACCCTTAGTTTTCATACTTTTTACGGGTTAACGGAGGCGTGTTATTGTGAAAAGGTACTAGGCTCCTAGCTTCTTACCTGATCACAGGAACTAAATTTGAAAGTGAGACCTGTATTTTTTAAAGAGATTGGTTCTAAAACCCTTTTTAAAAATTCTGTGACATTCTTTACCCCAAGTGAGAAATTTTAAAATAGGCCCCTTCTCCCCGCCCCATTTCCCATCCATGTTGAAAGGGATTTAAATTTACAAACTTTTTTGTGGGTTTTTATTGTAATTATGTAAAACCTATGCATATTTTTTAATTTTTTTAAAAAAATTAGCCTAAAAAAATTAAAAAATCATTAAAATTTTAAAACATTTTATATAAATAAATTTTACACCCTGCGCCCCCCTTTAGAAATTTTTCGCGCCCCGCCCCTTGGGGGGTTGCTCACCCACATTTTGATCCCCACTGCTTTGGGAACCTTAAAAAATAGTTACACAAAAGAAAAACTCATGTTTTAAAGGGAAACGATGTTTTACTTTTTAAAACTAAATGGGGAACCCCATGCTGCCATTTTTATTAACTTTCGCAATATATCATAGCAAAATTTTTCCGGGGAAAAAAATTTAGAAATCAAATTTTTTTTTTAAAAGTCTTTTGGGCCAAAAAGGTTTTGGCCAAAGTCATTTGGCCAAAAAGGATTTCGAATAAAAAAATTGATTTAATTAATTCGAAAAAAATTTCTTTTGGCCTAAATTTATGGGCCAAAGACGGGTACTCCATTAAAGACTAATTCTCTTGAAGCATTTTCATCCACTAAACCGAATATAAAATTATTTTGGAAAACAGAAGAGCGGCGGAACGGGGGGGGAGGGGGGTCTTTTCCCCCCCTGGTATACCCCCTCCAAAAAAGGGGTTTGTTTCTTTTTTCCTGTTTTAAATTTTTTAAATATGAACTGAAAGATGTTTAAAAATAAAAAACCCCAAAAAAAAAAAAAAAAAATGCCCTTTTGAGGGGGCAATTGCCCCCAAAATTGGGCCATAAAAAACTGCACAAAAAAACTAAAAAACTAAAGGCAAAAAAACTAGCAAAAAAAAAGTAAAGGGAAAGGAAAACTCAAAATAGTTTCCCAAAAAGTAAACCCCAAATTTCAAAATTTCTAGGGGAAAAAAAAATTCCAAATAGCTTCAAAGGCATGAAATTTTTAAAATAATTTTCAGGCGGGAAACCCCCCAAAAAGCCTATACCCGAAAAAATTTAATTTCAATTTCAAAAGGTTGTCGGTGGAAGACCACTTCAAAGATTATCTTAAAAGGGGTTTTTTAAATACCCGAAAAAAATTTAAAGGGCGAGGATCACTTTAAAGGGTTTTTAAAAAATAATCAAATTTTTAAAAAAATCAATTATGACTACTCGAGTTTTATAAGTAAAACCTTTTTTTAAAAAAAAATTGTTAAAGGGGGTTCTTCCAAAAAATTTTTAAAAGCTATCCGTTTTAAAAAAAATCGGAGAGGATGACCACGGTTTTAAAACATAAAAAAAAACAAATAGGAACGAAAAACCTTTTAAAAATGGCTTTAAAGAAAAAATTTTTAACATTGTAATTTGCTATGTTATTTAAAATTTTGCCCCCCCCCCCACCATAAAAATTGATCGGGATCCGCCTCTGGATTGGTTTGGAAACGATGAGATATGGGGTTTGAATCGGGGTGAACAGTGTTTTTTTTTTTTTTTTCTTTATTGGCCCACCCCTAGGGCCCGGGAAAAAAGGGGGGGGTTTTGTTTTAAAACCCCCTTTGGGGGCCATCACCTTCTTGGGGGTTAATTTTTTGTGATGAATCCCTTTGTTTTTGGAGCCATCCCTCCCCCTTTTTAAAATTTTAAAAAATTTCCAATGGAGGAGTTTAAATTTTTTTCTTCAAAAAAAGGGGGGGGGGGGGGTAGGAGAAAACCTTTTAAAACCAATCCGGGGGGGGAAAGGGGGGGGGGAATCACTGTTTTAAGAATTAATGTCAATAGACTAAAACCATCAAAGTTTTTTTTTTTCTTTAAAAAATCAATCTTTTGGGTTTTTAAAAAAAAGCAAGGACGCTAGCCCCCCTTCCCCAAAAAGGGAAAGCTAGCCTTCACAACACCTGTCGCCAGGATTCTTTCTATTAGTTAAATTTAGAAAATGGGACGGGGGCCCAAAGAGGAAAGGGGGTAAGATATAATAAGCGTTTGTGCTTATAAAACCCAATTACGGGGATAGCAAAAAACTAGAACTATGTAATAAAATAGAGAACTACCCAATTTATCAAAGAAATTTAATTTTTCAGTGCCATCAAATCTTCGGCACCAAGGGTGCAATGATATAAATTAATCATTTGCAAATTTAAAGTTCTTATTTATTTCATAAGTGTAAAAAATACCCTATAATTGACGTTCGTTTCGGGGGCTAAAAATCCCAAATTTCTCTCAAATAACGAGAAATCATAATTAGCACCCAACGCGCAACCGCACATCAAAATTTGGCGAAAATTCGCAGGGTTTTTAAAATTACAAGAACGCAATAATTACTCCCTTTCACTGGGCCCGTATATAAAAAAAACCCCTTATGTATCATAAAAAATTGCCCCCCAAATCGGGGGGGGTAATAGTTTACAAGAACGCAAAATTTAGACCCCAACGCGCGGGGGGGTATATAACAAAACATTCCGTATCATCGTAATTGGCCCCCAACACGCAATCGAAACATGCGTATAGTCCAGATGGGTGATATGATGCTGTGGGAAAAAAAATTTTTACCCAATTTAAATATAAATTTAAAAAAAGGGAAATTTTATAGAAAAAAATTTACAATTTATGAAGGGGCCCAAAATTTGGTATGTTTACCAATGAAAATTTAAATTTTAAAAAATTAAAAAAATTTGTTTTACAAAAACAAAAAACTTCTAAAATGAATTAATAAAAAAAATACACATGCCCCTTCAAACACAATTTTTAAAAAAAATTATGAGAGCCCCTTCAAAAACAACAAAACCCAAAAAAAAAACGAGGGGATTTCCAAAATAAATAGTTAAAATTTAAACGGCTTCAAAAGCATTTTTTCAAATTAAAATTATTTAGTCTTTTAGTACTTAAGTGGGAATTAAAAAACAATTTTTTTTTCAGGGGAAATTTTCAGTGGTATCACTCGATAATAATTTTTTTTGCAAAAACTATCAAATGCTTTTAAATTTTTAAAAATTTGGACAATAAAAAATTAATAATAAATAATACTCTAAAAAAAATTGTCAAAGCAATTAAAAAAACCCGGGATTAAGGGGTTTTTTTGTTTTTTGTTGAAATGTTATTTATACATATAAAAATTCCATTATAGTGAAAGAAAAAGGGAATTTAAAAATTTAAGCACCTTTAGAAAAAATTTACTATAGCTTGAAAAGCCTATTTTGGGTTTAATTTAAAAACTATAAAAAAGGGGCGGCTTAATTTTTTTTGGGCAAATGAAAAAATTTTAATGGTTGGGCCCAAGGAGTACCAGAAGTCGGCAAAAAGGGCGGCTTTCAACATAAACCGGGTTTTTTTTCTAGTAAAAATTTCCAGTTTTTCTGTTGGGCGCAGTGATTCTTTTGTGCAATCTTTCTTTGTTTATTTTAAAAAATTAAATTAAAATCAAAACTTTTTTTTAAATCCTGCGTTTACAAATGTTCTAATGGGGTGGGATGAGGAAGATTTTGGGTTTTAAAAATTTCCCAAAGCATTTGTTCGGAGATTTGGGAAAACTTTTTAGGGAAGGGAGGACCCCAAAAAACCTGCCCGGGGGTTCGAACCCCCTCACCGTCATATGTCGGCAGGCCGTCTAGCACAAACTAAAATGTTAAAGCTGGACCCCAACAATTTTGTGTGGGGGGGGGGGGGGGGGGAAATATTTAATGAGGCGTCAATTTATGTTTAAAGGGTTGGGGGTTTAAAAATTAATAAAAACCTCTTTTTTTTTAAAATTCAGTCTCCCCACTTTTCGGGGGCCAGGGGGAAAAGGGCCGTTTTTTTTCCCGTTTATATATTTTTTTTATTGGAGGAAATGAAACAAATTTAAAAAATGCCCTTTGGGTCTATTAAATTAAAAAAAGGGGGAAGAGAAAAAAAAAAAAACATTCCCTCAAAAAAAATTTATTTTTGGGGTTTAGATAAAAAAAATGTTTTTTTACATAAAAATGGCGGCCTTTCAATGTAAAAAGGGTTTTCCCCCCCCCGGTTAGAGGAGCCCCGCCTGAAATAAAACTTGTTTGCAGTTTATGGGGATATAGGGGGTCGGGTGATCTGGGGGTTTTTTTTCCCACAAATAAATTTTTCCCCTCTCACTCCATGGAAATGCTGATACGCTTACTCAAAATTTCCAACTTTTCCTTGTCCTTAACAAATTATATTTTTAATATATGGGGCGTAAAACCCCAAAAGGGGTAGTATTTTATTCTTGAACGGTTAGATCATTGTTTACATAATGTTTTTTCAGGGGAAAACCCCTACATTTTAAATTTTAAGACCCTAAAAACCATTGAAAAACAATTTTTAACTTCATTAATTAAAAAACATTAAGACATGTTTAAAAGGGATTTAAATTTCCACATTATATACCCAAAATATATTTTTAAATAAACTTTTAAAAATGTCAATTTTTTTATGGAAAATCAAACAAAAACCAAAAATTTTTTAACTTTTAATTAAGGATGGGGGACTTTTTTTTAAAAACGAGACTAAAAAAAAGAGGTTCCCCTTTTTTTTTTTTATGTTTATGCTTTTTTAAAATTCTCCTAAAGATGTTAAAAAACCTGAAACTTAATAAAAAGCCCCTTAAATAACTTCAAGAAGTGTTGGGGACATTCAAAAAATCCCACGTATTTTTATTTTTTGTTTTTTTTCCTTTAAAATCGGGCTCCCCCCAAAAAGGGAAAAGCGAAATGCTAGAAAATAAAATTTAAAAAAAAATTAAAATAAATGAAAAATGAAAATAGCTTATTTACATAAAGGGTTACCGCAAAATGTTCGAAAACCCCAAGATGAATTTTAAAGGAGAGTGTGGGCCAAAGAAAACAAGGTTTTCCCCCTGGGGGGTTTTTTGCAGTTTATTTAAAGCAAATTATTTATCCCAATAATAAAAAAAATTTTTCCCTTCAGTACAAACATAGATTTTAAATTTTTTTTCATTTTTTGATATCTTTGGGTTTCTTAAAATTATTGTAAAAGTGCCCCCGGAATTTTATGACAATTTTTCCTCTTCATTTAAAACGTTTGTACCCTAATGAAGCTATTTCATTACGGGGATTTTAAACAACTGTTGAATCCCATGTAAAAAAAAAATTTAAACTCTTATGTTTCTTTAATGGTTAAATTTATTTATTTTGACCAAAAAAGTTTTGCGATAAAAACGGCAAAAATCGGCCTTTTTTTTTGCCCCCCTTAAAACCCAAACCTTAATAAATTTTGGAACACAGGCTTTTTTAGCCTTTTTTAAAAACGAAAAAAAATTTTTTAAAAAAAATTTAAAAAAAGACCAGTTCAGATAAAAGGGGTCATGAAAAAAAATTTTTTTTTGCCCGATTGTTTAAGAGGGGGATATGGGACTTTTTAAAAGGGTTTTTAATGGTTTTAAATTATTCTAAACTGCCATTCTTATCAAAAAAATCCCTGCAAATGCAAAAAGTCCCCTTCAATTTTGGGAATTTATTATGATAAAAAACCTTTTTAACAGTATGATTACACCCCCTTTCTTTGGAATCAAAGCTTTTAAATTTTTTACCAGAAAAACGTTTTATTTTTTACCCATCTTTCATCATATAGAAATCAAAGGTTCTTTTGTTCAAGTACAAAAAAATAACTCTCAAAAATTTTCAGAAAAAATTTTTCAGATTTTTTTTTTATATAACATTTCAGCAAAGGGAAAAAACAGGCTAAAAATGTTATGTTTTCGATAAACGAAGTTTGTCGGGAAAGACCGGCCCGTATTCCGTTACTACATTTATGTTCTACAAAATTACTATTTTACAATAATTATTAAAAAGGGTTAAATATTTTTAAGGGGAAAAGGACTACCTTGTAAAACTGAGAAGGTTATCAGCGCAATTTCCTAAAAAACGTCATAATTGAATTTTTGGGACTGAAAAAGGGGCCCTGCCTACCCAAAATGCAGGGTTCTAAACAAAAGATTTAAAACAAAATAAATTTAATAATTCAACATTTTTTGTTTTTTATTTATTTTAGTAACATATCTGGGCATCTTTCATATTTTTTAAAGGAATTTTAAAACCCCATGCAAAAAATATTTTATTAAAATTTTTTCTTTAAAAATTTTTCCCAAATTTCAATGCATTTTAAAGGGAAAAAAAAAAATTTATTAAGGAATTTATTTTTTTTCTTTGTAAAATTAAGTTTAGAGTGATTGTTTTAAAACCCATACTTTTTAAATTTAAAAATTTTTCTTTTTTTTTTTTAAACATTTTTTTTTTAATTTGGGTTAGTTTTAAATTTAATCCGACGAATTGAGCTTAACGACCCCCCAAGTCAAACCTTTTTGTAAAAAATAAAAGGGTTTTAAATAAAAAATTTTTCCCTTTTTGCAACTAGTTTTTATAGCTATAATAGGTGCCTTTAGTATGATCTTTACCCATTTACAAGTTTGTATCTTTTGCAAGGGGTGGCAAAACCTGTTTTTATGGGAATGCAGGCGGCAAGGGGGGGTTTTAAACAAATTCTCTGTGCCTTTTGAGTCAAAGAAACTTTAAAACACCATGAACTTTTAGGAAAAGAAGGGCCAATGTCCAATTATAAAAATTTTGCGAAATTTAAAATTAAAAAAAATTAAACATCTCAATATATCAGTAACAAAAATACTCAAAAAGTTTCCCTGCTGTGTGAATAAATATATTTTGGTCCCACTTACTTCAATAAAGAGTATTACCTAGTGATACTTTAAATTTTTCCAAAAAAAAGCCACATGCTTCTCCATACACAAAGTTTTATGACAAAAGCCCTTTTTTAATTTTGGAGACAGTAAAAAAGAAAAAATTCCCTTCACTCTTATCTTACTTTTCTTTTTTTGAGTTTTCCATCTTTAGCACTACCGTTGTAATAAAAAGAGTTAATTTTAAATTTATATAAAAACTACTGTCATTGAATTTTTAACCCCACTATTATAATAAAAAAAATAAACATTCCTGCTCATATCAAACATAGTTTTTTAAAAAAATTTTGGTCTAAATGAAATTTTGGGAGCCCGTTCTAAAGAAAAATTTTATATACTAGTTTTTTTTTTTACGGGTCTGGGTTTTGGGACTTTCCATTGGACTTTGGAATAAGTTTTTTTAAAAAAGTTAATGAACAAATTTTTTGGTAGTCAAGATGTGAAAATTTTAATTTTATTTTATTAGCGGTTAAATGTGTTTATTTTAATTTGAAGCTGGCATTCTCCGTTTGTGCGCTCGTTTCGGAAAAAAAGGGATCGAACCCCGAACAAAAAAATTACCCACGGTGTTTATTTTTTAAATAAAATTAAAATATGTAAACCTTTGTTGTTTTCCGAACAAAACCCAAAGGGATTGTTTAAAATTTTGAGGGTGGAGAAGTTTTTTTCCCAAAAAAATTTTTTTTATACCCTTGTAAATTTAACAATTTATGAAGAAAGGGCGCACGAGAAAAAATCAAAGATATAATTGATTATTTAATTCTTGTAGAAAAAGGGAAAAGTTTTTTTAATGGTATGCATATTACGGGCGTTAGGCATCTTTTATCTACAAAATTTAAGTAAATGGATGAGCAGAGTTTACTTTTTTATTTACTGTAAAAATAATATCAAAATTAAGATACAAATAAATATTTCTATAAAAAAGGGCGGGGATTATTCTGATTTTTCAAGTATTTTTTTTTTAAAAAAAAATCGCCCTTAGCTGAAAGTAAATTTTTACTAACATCTGAAAACGAAACTTTGTTTTGTTAAAAAAATCTTTTGTCCCTTTGGGCCCGAGTTGTATCACGCTAGTACTAAGTAATTTAAACCCAAACAGGGAATCGAACATCAAGTTATTGAGTGTTTAAAATTTACGCACTCAGTGCTCAGTCATAGTACTTTAGCAAAAAAAGCCCCACGAAAAGAAGCCGATGATAAGTAAAAAAAATTAAAAAACCCATTAGAGTTAATAAAACTTTTGTTTTCCCTTTAAACCATAAAGTAAGTTTTTTATACCCGACCGCCTCTGTTGTTTAGTGGTAGATTTACTGGCTTCAGACCCTAAATTTCCCAAAGGGTTCGAACCCCAGAGCCCCTAATTGGGTCTGTAAAGGGCAGTGGGTCTAAAAACCGCCCCCAAAAAATCAACCTCGTGAGGGAAAAAATGAGGAGTTAAATTTGAATAAATAAGTAGGCTTCAGTCTAAAAAACCCTTAAAGATAAAAGTCTGGGGGGCTCGTTTTTCAAACCCCAACATGGCACCCTCACCCTTAAAAATGTTGGCACATTTTTTCCCAACATAAAAGAAACCTCTCGAAGGGTTTACCCTTGCATGCTGACACCATGGAAATATTACTAATTTTTAAACTTTTACCAATGGGAAAAAAAAAAATTATTCCCAAAAACTTTTATTTCGGGAAAAATTGTGTAAACCCTATAGATGTTTGAAAAACTGTAAACCCCGTATTAAAAAAACAGATACCCATTCAGTGGCTGAGGGGTCTAAGGTGTCACAAAGTTTAATTGGCCTCCCAATTTGCGGACACGGGGGGTTTGCAAATCCTGGCCCGAGTCTATTGAGGATATTTTTTTCCAAAAATTTTTTTCCCCATTTTTCCAAAAAAAAAAATGCGGGTAGATAACCTCTAAAAAATGTTCTTTCCTCATTACCACCCAATTAGATTATCATATATGCTTTATAACTTTAAAACGGGTAGTTAAACGTGGGATATCAGTAATAAAAATAACATATATTTAATAAAAAATTGTTTTTAGTCTTCGAAATAAAACCGTTTTTTAAAATAGGGTTATTGCCATTAAAGGGGTTTATTTTTAAAAAATTTACCAAAGCACAGGGGCCCAAATTTTAGCACTTTAAATTTTAGTTTTTTTTTATTTTCCCTGTTTTAATAATAAATTTCAAATAAATGTTAAAAAAAAATTTCGTGGGCTACATACTCAACTATGGGTTTATTTAATATGGGTTTAGTGATAAAAACCTTAAAAAAAAAAGATATCACTAATTTTACCTTAAAAAAATTTTTTTCCTCTGAAAAAAAATTGTACTTTTTTTTTACCATTTACCCTCCCAGATTTTTTTTTTAAAAAAATTTCAATAGTGGTAAAACATTTTTAAACCTGGAGTCACTTGACCCCTTTGATATGCTAATTACTCAAAATGGGTACGGGTAAAAAAATTTTTTTCTTTGGGGTACAAAACGGAAAACAACACTTTTTTTAAAAAGGGGAGAAGTGCAGATATTTGCACACCATTTACATAATTTGAAGAGTTGGATTTTTTCCTGAATGTTCGCGATAATATGGTGTGTGTGGGGGGGGAGCTGGGGGGGAGGGAACTGAGGATGGAGGGGTGGAATTTTTTTTTTGGGTGCGGCTACTGCAACACATTTACAAAAAGGGGGTGTGGGAGGGGGGAGGGGGGAAATGAAAAGGGTTGGAGCCCTCAAAAAGTCCCCAGGGGGGGGGGAAAAAAAAATTTTTGGGGGGGGAAAAGGGGGGTGAGGGGGGGTGTGGAGCCCTGGGAGGTTTTTTTTTTGGTGCGGCTAGAGGCCACATTGGGCATAAGGTGGGGATGTGCGTGAGGTGGGGAGGGGGGGGGGGGGGAATGTGATGGGGGGTTTTTGAAGCCCTGGTTGACTGAGGGGGGGAGACTTATACATTTTTTTGTGGGGCATACGGGGACTCATTTGCAAAATTGAAGGGTTGGAGCGCGTGCTGATGCATTTACGGGGACCCCGGTTTCTAGCAATTTCTGGGAGCACGGGGTTTGACAGAGAGAGGTTGAGTCGGGGTTTCTCCCTCTCCTTCATCAAATTGGGAAAAAGGGTGACAGGGGAGGTGGGGGGTTTAAAGGGTTTCTTCTCATCAGATAAAGGCAGGGTTGGTGTTCTCTCCCCCCGACGAGACGATTTTTTTTCTCCCTCCCCTCCGGGATTTTTTCCCCTCTCTCTCTCTTTAAATCAAATTGATGTGTGGGGTTTTTGGGAGGGCACCTTATGGGCCTCAAACCCCCAGCCCTTTGGGGATATACAAGTATTACCTCCCCTAAATAAATAGTACGGGGAAAAAATTCTCTCTCTCTTTAAAACCCCTTGATGTCAACCCCCCAATCCTTTCAGCCCTTTGCAAAGTTTGGGGAAAGTTCAAACAATCTTAATTACCTTTAAATGAATTACCTTTAAATGAGGCTGGTTTTAATTACCTTTAAATGAATTACCTTTAAATGGGGAAAGGATTATAAAGGGAAGTTAAAAATATTTTTTTTAAAAAATTTCATTTAAATTCATTTGAAATGTTAAATTTAAAGGCAAAGTTCAAAAAATTTTCCCTTTAAAAAACAAAGTTCGCCCTTTAAATTTACCTTAAAAACAAAAAAGTCCATTAATTCCCTTTTTAAACCCCACAGTTCAAAAAAAATTTTTAAATTTCCCTTTTAAACGAATTACCTTTAAATGAGGCAGGATTTTTTAAAATTCCCTTTAAAAATAATTCCCTTTAAATGGGGGGGAAATTTGAAGAAGTTAAAAATATTTTTCAAAAAAATTTCATTTTTCTTCTTTTTAAAATATTGAATTTAAAGCCAAAGTTCAAACAATTTTAAATTTAAACCTCCGAGGATCCAGCGCTATCATAAAATTACTTTCGGGCACTATCTTTACATCACATTACATCACATTACAACACTATCAAACATCACATTACAGTACTATCATACATCACATTACAACACTATAAAAATTACTTACAACATATCATGTTTTAATTTTACAGTACAAACTTTACATCCATTAAAAACACTATCATACATCACTTTAAACAGTACTTTTCATACACACATTACAACACTATTTACATTAAAATTACAACCCTATCATCTTCACATTAATTTACAAATCATAATACATTACAAAAATCATAAAATCACATTACAACACTATCATAAGGTGACCTGGGGGGTCTAGGGGAAAGGTGCCGGACTCCTGTGCCAGGGGTCGGGGGTTTAAAACCCCGGCCCCGGCAAAATTTATCTGATTACCCAAACCCTTCCTCCTTGACAAGACATCTTGTAAAGGGGGGGGAATGCCGGGGCCCCCCCGTGGTTCGGTTTCCACGTTAAATGTAGGTCCTCCTTTTCCCATCTCACAACACCCCCCCATTACCCCCATTAGCGAAAGGGCGATAACCCGAAGGGGTAGAAAAGACGCGGTGTAAAAATTAATAATAAAAATAATAAAAAACACTATCTTACATTACATTTAAAACACTATAAAGCTTCACATTACAGAAACTATCATACTTCACATTTCAACAAAATCATACATCACTTTTTACAACACTATCATAGGGCCACATTACAACAAAAATCATAAAACACATTAAAAACACTATCATGTTTCCCACATTACGGGTATTTTTCATAACCCACTTTAAAAAACACTATCATACATCACTTACGTACTATCATACATCCTTTTTAACAAACTATCATACGTAAATTAAAAACCACTATAAATACATCACATTACAACACTACCCATACATCACATTAAAAACACTATAACATTACATTACAACACTATCATACATTACTTTTATAACACTTCATGCTTCACATTACAGTACTACATACGCCCCACATTACAACACTATAATACATCACATTACAACACTATCACGTAATTTAAACAACACTAAAATTTCCCTCACATTACGCACTATTACTACGAAAAATGACGGTTACTTACAACCACACCCACACCGGTTTAAACCCCAAAGGGTAAAATTATTAAGAGGGGGTCGTAAATACCCAGCCCCCAATCAGCCCCCCGGCTCGCGCGAGGTTTGGGATTTAAAGGGGGGGAATTTAAAATTTCCAATAAATGCCAGAAATTTTTTTCCCAGTGCATTGGGTTATTTGAATGTTTACTGGGCATTTTCCGCGTGACGATGGTGGCCCAAAGCAAAAAGTATTTTTTTAAAATACCTGCAATAGTCTCTATTTTTGAGAGAGTAAAGATTCGTGCACAGTGTTTATCTGTGAAGCTATTCTAAAAGGTCAAAAAGGGCCTTTTTCCCAATGCATTTTTTTTACCCAAAAATTTTTCATTTAATATTTAAAACCAATATTCAGTTTTTGGGAAAACTTCTTTTAAACTTTTTAAACTCCATTAGTGTTTAATCAAAAAATGATCCAGTGAAATAATGTTTTGAAAAATTTCCCTTTTCCTACCCGGGGATGTACCCACAGAGAAAAATTTGGGCATATTTTTGCACTTTTAAAAAGGGGGTTAAAGAGTCCACGACTGGGAATCGGACTCATAAAAAAAATCGGCTTAGTTTTTCCTTTACAGGAGAAAGTTTATGCCCCGAAAGGAAATAAATTTTTAAATGAAATTTAACTTTTTTAAATTATGAATCTTGTAAAAAATTAATAAAAGGAATTAAAAATTCTTTGAATTTTGGGAAAAATTTCCAATATTCAAATAAGAAAACTAATTTTTTAGAAAAAAAATTGAAAATTTTTCAAAATCCTACCTTAGAAAAATATTGTTAATTTCCTTAATAACCCTTTCCCTTTCTTTTTAAAGGTAATTCTTTTAAAGGAAATTTTAATAACCCAAACCCTCTTTTAAAAATTTAATTTCTTTTAAAGGAAATTAAGATTGTTTGAATTTTGGGTTTCCAAAAAAGGAAAATTAAGGGGATTTTTGTTTTTCATTTAAAGGGAAATTTTAATAATCCCCCCTCATTTAAAGCTAATACATTTAAGGAAATTTAAAGATTGTTTAATTTTCCCCAATCTTTGCTGGGATAAGGATTGAGGTCAGACCTTTCAGGGTTTGAGGAGAGAGAGAAATCTCTGTACTATTTTTTTTAGGGGGGGAAATTAATATTTGTCATACCCCAAGGGACTGAGGGTTCGGGGGTCCAAAACTGCCCCCCAAACCCAACTACATCACGTCAAAGAAAAGAGAGAGAAGAGAGGGAAAAACCCCACCGCGAGGGAAAAAAAAATTTCGCTGGCTCGTCGGGAGAGAGAACATAAACCCCTCCCTCATCTGATGAGAGAAAACCCTGCCCCCTCACCTCTCTGTCACCCTTTCAATCGATGAGAGAGAGAGGGAAACCCTGACCCTCACCTCCCCCCCGGCCCAAAAAAAAACCCCTCGTAACTGCATCAGCACGCGCCCCCCCCCAAAAACCCCTTCCCAAAAAAAAAAAACCCCCCCCCCCCGGGGCCCCAAACCCCCCCCCCCCCCCCCCCCCCCAACCCCCCCAAATTTTTTTTTTTGGGGGGAAAAAAAAAAAAAAGGGAAAAAAAAAAAAAAAAAAAAAAAACAAAAAAAAAAAAAAAAAAAAAAAAAAAAAAAAAAAAAAAAAAAAAAAAAAAAAAAAAAAAAAAAAAAAAAAAAAAAAAAAAAAAAAAAAAAAAAAAAAAAAAAAAAAAAAAAAAAAAAAAAAAAAAAAAAAAAAAAAAAAAAAAAAAAAAAAAAAAAAAAAAAAAAAAAAAAAAAAAAAAAAAAAAAAAAAAAAAAAAAAAAAAAAAAAAAAAAAAGGAAAAAAAAAAAAAAAAAAAAAAAAAAAAAAAAAAAAAAAAAAAAAAAAAAAAAAAAAAAAAAAAAAAAAAAAAAAAAAAAAAAAAAAAAAAAAAAAAAAAAAAAAAAAAAAAAAAAAAAAAAAAAAAAAAAAAAAAAAAAAAAAAAAAAAAAAAAAAAAAAAAAAAAAAAAAAAAAAAAAAAAAAAAAAAAAAAAAAAAAAAAAAAAAAAAAAAAAAAAAAAAAAAAATTAAAAAAAAAAAAAAAAAAAAAAAAAAAAAAAAAAAAAAAAAAAAAAAAAAAAAAAAAAAAAAAAAAAAAAAAAAAAAAAAAAAAAAAAAAAAAAAAAAACCCCCCCGGGGCAAAACCCCCCAAACCCCCCCCTCAAAAATTTTAAATTTAAAACCCCCCTTTTTTCCCCCCCCCCCCCCAAAAAAAGAAAATTTTTTTGGGGGGGGGAAAAAAAACCCCCCCCCTTTTTTTCCCCCCCCCCCCCCAAAAACCCCCCCCCCTTTTTAAAAAAAACCCCCCCCAAAATTTTTTTGGGGGGCCAAAAAACCCCAATTTTTTAAAAAATTTTAAAATTTTGGGGCCAAAAAACCCCTTTTTTTTAAGGGTTTAAAAACCTTTCCTTTTTGGGGGGGAAAAAAAAAGGGGGAAAAACCCAAAAGGGGGAAAATTTTTTTTTGGAAAAGGGGGGGGAAAAAAATTTTTAAAAAAAGGGGGAAAATTTAAAAAAAAGGGTTTTTTTTTTTTTGGGAAAAAATTTTTTTTTTTTGGGTTTTTAAAAAAATTTTTTTTTTTCCAAAAGGGGGAAAAAAATTTTTTTTTTTCCCCTTTTTGGGGGGGAAAAAAAAAAAACCCCAAAAAAAAAAATTTTTTTTTCCCCCCCAAACCCCCTTTTTTTTTTTTAAAAAGGGGGGGTTTCCCGGGGGGAAAAATAAAAAAATTTTTTTTTTTAAAAAAAAAAAAATTAAAAAAAAAAAAAAAAAAAATTTTGGGGAAAAAAAAACCTTTTTAACCCCCTTTTTTAAAAAATTTTAAAAAAAATTTTAAAAATTTTTTTTTTTAAAAAATTTTTCCCCCAAAAAGGGGGGAAAAAAAAAAAGGTTTTCCCCCCTTTTTAAAAAAATTGGGGGCCCCCCCCTTTTTTTTTTTTTTTTCCTTTTAAAAAATTTTTGGGGAAAAACCCCCCCCCTTTAAAAAAAAATTTTTAAATTTTATTGGGGGTTAAAATTTTTTTCCCGGGGGATTTTTTTAAAAAAAATTTTTTTGGGGGGGGGGGCCCCCAAAAAAAGGGAAAAAAAACCCCGGGGGGGTTTTTTTTTTTTTTTTAAAGGGGGAAAAAATTTTTTTTTTTAAAAAAATTTTTTAAAAAAAGGTTTTTTTTTTTTAAAAAAAATTTTTTTGGGGGGGGGTTTTTTTTAAATGGGGGAAAAAAAAATTTTTTCCCCCCTCCCCCCCCTTGGGGGGAAAAAAGGGGAAAAAAAAAACCCCCCTTTTTTTTTTTTTTTCCCCCCCAAATTTTTTTTTTTCCCCCAAAAAATTTTTTTTTTTAAAAAAAAAAATTTTTTTTTTTTTGGGGGGGAAAAAAAAAAAAATTAAAAAAAATTTTTTAAAAAAGGGGGGGGAAAAAATTTTTTTAAAAAAAAAAGGTTCCCAAAGGAATTAAAAAAAAAAATTAAAAAAAAAATTTTTTTTTATTTTTTTTTTTGGGAAAAAATTGGGGGGAAAAGGTTTTTTCCCCCTTTTTTTTCCCCCCCCAAAAAGGGGGGGTAAAAATTTTTAAAAATTTAAAAAAATTTTTTTTTTTTATTTTTTTAAAAAAAAGGGGGGAAAAAATTAAAAAATTTTTTTTTTTAATTTAAAATTTGGGGGCCCTTTTTTAAAACCGGGGGGAAAATTTTTAAAAAAAATTTTTTTTGGGAAAAAAAAAATGAAAAAAAAAGGGGGGGTTTTTAAAAAAAAAAAAAAACCCCCCCCCCCTTTTTTTAAAATTTTTTTAAAAAAAAACCTTTTTTTTAAAAAAAAATTTTTTTTTTTTAAAAGGGGGGGGAAAAAAAGGGGGGGGAGGGGGGGAAAAAAAAAAAAGGGGGGGGCCCCCCCCAAAAAATTTTTTTTTCCCAAAACCCCCTTTTTAAAAAAATTTTTTTTAAAAAAACAAAAAAATTTTTCCCCCCCAAAAAAAAAAAAAAAAACCAAAATTTTTTTAAAATTTTTTTTTAAAAAACCCCCTTTTTTTTGGAAAAAAAAAAAAAAATTAAAAAAAAAAATTAAAGGAAAAAAAACTTGGTAAAAAACCCCCCCCCTTTGGGTTTTTAAAAAAAAAAAAAAATTTTTTTTTAAAATTTTTTTTTTGGGTTTTTTGGGGGGGGTTTTCCCCCCCCCAAAATTTTGGGCCCTTTGGAAGAAAAAAAATTGGTTTAAAAATTTTTTAAAAAAAAAATTTTTTAAAAAAAAAAAATTTTAAAAAAAAAATTTTTTTTTTTTTTAAAAAATTTTTTTTTTAAAAAATTTTTTTTTAAAAAAAAAAAAAAAAAAATTTTTTTAAAAATTTTTTTTAAAAAAAAAAATTTTTTTAAAAAAAATTTTTTTTCCCCCCCCCAAAAAAAAAAAAAAAAAATTTTTTAAAATTTAATTTATTAAAAAAAATTTTTTATTTTTAAAAAAAAAAAAATTTTAAAATTTTTTTA